>VXBB01009117.1:527836-546379 GCA_013399915.1 Illadopsis cleaveri | reverse complement strand
CACGACCACCCCTGCACACCTGAGGGCAGGACAAACACGGGGGGGGATCCCAGGCAGACCCCCCCAGCTCCTGCTCTGTCTCACTCCTGTCTCACTCTTGCTTGACTTCGGCGAGTGTGACAAAATCCCCTCCTTTGTTCCAGCCAGGAACAGTCTCCATCTCTTCCTGCTGAGCCAGTTGCTCCTGTTATGTGAAGAGGTGGAGGTGTATGCAAAAACAGCCTGTCTGGGTCAGGGGAACACTGATCTTCCAGTATTCCCCTCCTACCTTTCCCAGGCCCATGTGGCATTGAAATGCTCTAGCCCTCAGCAGGGAAGCACTTCAGTGTCCTGCCTTGCAACCTTCCACCAGGTAACTACTCCCACAAAAGCCAGAACTATTGGTGACAGCTCAGGATGAGCCCCAGGAGGAATAAGGCAGGAGCTCCCCACATACCTCAGGAAGCACTGCAGGAAGGTGCTCCACTGCCCACTACATATCATCTGCGTAAAGGAAAGCAGGAAATCCTCCCACTCCCCATCACCACCACGGCAGCTGTCCTTAAAAGCTCCTTTCCCACCTCTTCTTGCTCATCCACCACGGAAATCAGTGCAGAGCTACACAGAGAGCATGTGCCTGGCTCAGAGCACAGGAGGGCACAGCCCTGGCACTGCCTTCCCAATGAAACCCCACTGGCCATGGAGCCCCGTTGCTGCCTCTCCCATCCTCAGGTTTTACTCAGGAACAGGGCTGGGAGAAGGAAGGCAGGAGGCAGAGTCCTGTTTTAAAGGGAATAGTCTGTTAAACACACAATCCAATGTTCTTGTGACGGCTCTGCCAGGCCCTAGAAAGGGCATCACCCCTCCAAGGGGGCGTGGGGCCTGTGGGATTACACTGTGGTGTCCACACAATATTTCTTCCTCCAGAAAGGTGAGGTTTGGGAAGGCAGAGACTGTCAAACCTCAGCTGCTGGAGGCAGCCATAGGCAAGAAATCCTTGACTAAAAAACAAGGATAACTGAGCGTCAAATTTGTATGTATAATGCTCTCCAGTAGGAAGGAGTTGTTAGATTGCACCGTCACGGAGGTTTCAGTGCAACAGAGGGAAGAACCAGTGGGTGTGGGATTGTTGCCAGTTACATAATCCCTGGTGGTTTTGCCTGCACTGGTTTGGGTGAGGACATGGCCCCATTCTGATCCCTGGTGCTATCAGCCAACAGCACATGGCCAGACTTGAGGGGCTGTGGGGAGAACAAAGGGATGCAGATTTCCTGGGAGTCTGCTTTTGTTTTCCCAAGCAGAGGAGTGACTCAGATTTCAGCGCACTCCTGTAACTCAGCCAACAACAACACGTCCTTAGTCACGGCGATAAAGCCGAGGATCTGCGTTCCATTTGCTGAACTAAAAAAAGCTCAAACCCATCCACCCAAGGGCCAGGTCAGTCACTAAACCAGAGACTGAACCCCGAGGTGTGCGCAGTGACGGCAGCATCTTCCTCCCCAACAACCTCTCTGAACTCCTGGAAACTGCTCAGAAAATCCACTGAACCAGCACGGATAATCTGGTGCTGCACTATCACAGGGCTCTCTGATAACTCCTAAGCACTCACATGTCATTCCATAGCGGCTGCCAAAGCCCTGCAGAAATGCTTTCACTTCCTGAGAAATGCTCCAGGAAAAAGCACCACACTTCCTTGTGCTTAAGGACTGGCTTAACACATCCCTGTGCTGTTGTCTCCTGGATCTGAGCTGGTTTTTCATGGCTGTGAGGTACATCCACAGCTCGTTGGAAGTGCCAGAGCATGGATTGCTCCACCTCAGTCATTGCACTCAAAGCAAGCAAAAAGAAGAGCTTAAACTGACTTAAAGGCGAGGTTTAGATTGGAGTTTAGAAAGATATCCTTCCCTGTGAGTGGTGAGGCCCTGGCACAGGGTGGCCAGAGAAGCTGTGGCTGCCCTGGGATCCCTGGAAGTGTCCAAGGCCACCCTGGATGGGGCTTGGAGCAATGTGGGTAGTGGAAGGTGTCCCTGTGAATGAGGTGGGCTTTAAGGTCCCTTCCATCCCAAACCACTCTGTGTTGCCCTGAGACTCCCAATCCCAGCAAAACCCCTGTTGTACAGTCCTCCAGCCCCTAGTGCTGCTGGGTTGGGTAGGGACCCAAGGCTGTCATCCCTTTACCCTGCATCAGTCAGGTGATAGTGCCTGTACAAACTGTGCCTCTCTCCAAGATTTGCCCAGGGATTGCTACAGCTGTGGATCAGCCTTTGAATTTTCAGCTTCATTTTCCTTTGGAAAATGCCTCTCTGAAACAGGTGCTGGAGCACCTTAAGGCAGCAGAGGGAGCACAGGGTGTTGCCAGGACAGGACCCACCTGGGCAGATGTTTGTGCCAGGACTCAGCGTGTCCGTTCATGCATGTTAACAAGGGCTATAAATACTCCAGGTCCTTCCCAGCTCCAGTGCCACGTGCCTGAGCCTGGCAGGAGGGTGTGTGAGGATGAGCTCTCACAGCTGGGCTCACCAGCACAGCCCCCAGTGCCCCCATCACACCCAGCCCCGTGCCACAGCCAAACTGCTTCATCTGCCACGGCCACCCGGGAGCCAAAGGACTGGGCTCATGGAGCAGAGGATCAAAACAGGGTATGGAAAGTCCTGGGGCTGCCACCACCCCTCAGAGGAGCTCCCATAATCCAACCCCAGGTGACAGTGAGCATCTCCTGAGCAGCCTTTGTTGGCAAGGGGTTGGAATGGTTTCTCCTCCTGCCCAGGACAGAGCTGCTGCTTCTCCAGAGCTGCTCCACCAGCTGCTGTCTCCTGCACTGCATGGAGGTGGCAACTGATGGAAATTTCCATGCACTTCAAAGCACAACCTCAGGATAGCTGCTTTTGTGAGAAACTATCCCAAGTTAAAAATTAATGAAATTCACTTTTAGGATCATTTACTTTCCTCCATCCAAACGGCAGGATTTTTTGCCTGCCTCTCCACACCAGAACACAGAGCATTCCTGCTTTGGCACCTTGGGAATGTGGCCTCTGGTGGTTAGGTTGCCAATTAATATCAGGTAATTAACACATTTGCAAGGGCTGGTTGAATCCCACCCTGACATTTTGCAAACTCTGCGTGTTTGGGGAGTGTCTTCATCAGCTTTTGAAGTTCTGAGCTGTGAGCTCCCTGCAAACCTCAGCCTGCACTGGAAACTGGGGCTAGGCCATTAGAGCAAACATGCCTCAAGGAGCAAACATATTAAGGATTAATTAAATACCAGGATTTATTTAATTAAGCCTCTTCTCATAAGTAGGTAGAGGCAGGAATCTGGAGCGAGCATCCAACCTTCCTTGCATTCCCATTTTTAGAAATGCAGTTAAATTCTGTGCTGCTTAAAACAAGATATTGGGGTGATGTGGACCCCCCTCCTGCCTCCAACTGCAGTGCAGGAACTGATACCACAGAAAGGAAGTTGGGGCACCCTTTCCCTATTCCCACACATGGCATCCCCCCATGGAACAGCTGGGAGACCCACAGGCACACAAGGATTTGTGGAGTCCAGGGGGGTGACAAGTGCCAGCCCTGAGCAGGGGCAGGGACCACATGCAGCTTTTCCTCCTCATGTTTTTGACAAAAAACTGGCCCCTCCTTCTCCCTGCAAGAAAGGCACCGCAGCCCATCCCATCACTGGCAGTGTCAAGGTCTGGAGACTGATCCAGGAAATACTGAGGCAAGCAAATGAGATCAAGTCCAAGGTCATTCTGAGCAGCGTTGCAGAATGGACTCCCTCACCTCCTGCACAGCTCACCTGGCAGCACAGGATCACACACAGGTATAAACCATCACCACATGTCCCAGCTCTGGGCTGCCACCATGCCAGGGCCCTCTGTCACCTCCCCATCTGCTCTGGCTGGGGCAGTTCACCTCACACAGCACCAAGGACTTGGCCCAGCCCTTCCCCTCCTCTTCAACTGCTCTGTTTCACCATCAGTTTAAATTCTCCACATTACAGGGAGGGGTACAGCAAGAGAAAGGACAGAGGTGACAGTGCCAGCACAGCCAAGGAGGTGGCACTGCCACACATCTGCCCAGAGGGACAGGGTCAGCAAAGCTGGACTGAGCATGGCAAGGGAGGGGATGGGGGAAAGTGAGGACCATGAGGGCAAGGGAGGTGCAAACAGGAGCCCAGGTGACAGCAGGGCACCCAGCACAGGGGACAGTGACCACGAGCAACAGGTGGGGTCTGGAATCTGGGAGCAGTGTGGAAATACAGAGCATTTTGGGCACTCCCTGCTCAGGGTATCCCCATTCACTGCCTCCCCAGGGACCCGCAGCCGGAAAGAACCACCAGGATCTGATTGATTTGAAAATACATTAACCATAGAGAATAGAGCTTTAATTTTTCTTTCTCAACAACAATAAGAGGAACAGTTTACATTTAAAAAAAAAAAAAACCAAAAGCATGAATAAAATAATATAAAACAGATTATTATACCACAGTGTGGAATTCAGATAATCGAAGAACATTAGCAGCACTTCTACAAATAGATTAAAAGCTGTTAAGTGCTCATTAAGCTCAGATTGAGCAACTCCCAGAGACCAAAATGGCATCCAACAGAGAAAAGCAGCAATTCTGTGTAGGGCAACAGAAAAGTCTAATGCCAGGACACCAGATACATTCAAATCCCTGTGCTGAGGGGTAATTCCCTGTCCCACAGAGCCCCACGATGGCTGTCACACCTTGTCACCCTGCCCTGCTCTCCAGAACACTCCTTGAACAAGGGAAGTGACAATCGTGGGTCTGAGGTTACATCCACATTGCATTTTCAAAGCTTTTCATTAATTCTGTTTGGGAAAACAGTTTCTTCCCTGGCTTCTGGGAATTACTCTCCAGAGAGAATGAATTTCTGAGAATTTAAGTCAATCTTACATAGTCACAACAATGACATTTTTAGTCTCTCAGTACCCAGGATCAGGATTTTCATTTCTTTATGGTCCTTAGCAGCAAAGCCATACTCATTCCTACAACTTCTACGTATTTAAGATCTTGTGCATAGTTTAATCTTTAGCATTATTTCGTTGTTTTTTTTTTTAAAAAAAAAAAAAGAGGAAGTTTTTAAAAAAAGGATAAAGGATAAATGGTGCTTTTTGCCCCTCATCAAAGCACTGATGCAAAGTCCCCTTGCTTCTGGTCATGTCCCACTGCCAATGGCTCAGGAGCCACTGTGGAGAAGGGACTGTCCCCTGCAGCACCACCCATGGGCTCTGCTCAGCCCCCATGTGCAAAATCCATCTATAAAAGGAAGCTATTGAGCTACTGAACAGGAATTTGAGGTGGAATATGCTTATCACCAATCTAAAATTAAATTAGAAATTAGATTAGATTAGACACATTAAAAGACTTCCGCGGCTATTCTGACCGCGTCCGTCCTCCAGGAAGTTCAGGATTCGGGCAAAGTTGGGAAGGAATCCACACAATGAGCTGTGTGAACATGTGGCTGTGGCACCAAATGGCCTAAGCCATGGCTCACATGGCCACCAGAGGACAGAAATATAGTCTCACTGAGGACCACAATTGTTTAGATGCCTTAATCAGTGAAATATTGCTTATTCAGGGCAATGAGGATGCTGAGCTTGAGTGGAAAAGCAGGACACAATCAGTGGCATTGGATCTACTTCAGGGCGTCTGAAAAAGCTTTTATAGGAATTTCTGACACATGTTCTGGTGAGTTCCAACCCTTCCATAGTGTTAGGCAGGGTTGGAACTCCATCTCTACATTGTGCTCTATCAATTTGTGCTCACACAACAGTAAAATGCTGAAGACAAGTCCAGAACTGCTCAGTACTTGGGGAAATTCCCAAATGGAATGAGAAATAAGACAGAGGTTTTGGTGACATGACCATCATTTTGGCTCCCACTGTTCCTCTAGAGAAAAGTGATTTAGATGTTGTAAGATATTTCAAAAGCAAACTTAGGGGATGAGAATCCCAAAACTGGTCCCATCCCTGGACAGAGGCCCATTGGCTACAGTGGCTCCCAGTGCAGGGACCCAACCTCAGTATAATCCAGGAAAGAGATGGGAAAATAGGAAAAGTAAGTAATAAATAAATAAAGAACAAAGAATAAGAAGAACTTCATCCCATAAACTGCTCTTGGCCACAAGGCTTGTGTCTCCAGGGATTTTGGGACCCCAACCCGCCTCTTCAATAGTTCCTCAGCCTTTTTTTCACCTGTCAGTGACAAGGGTTGACACCTGCAGTCCCACTGCTGACTCACCTTGCACTACCAGGTGCATTTGGATGAATTCAGGGATGTTCCCCATGCCAGGGGCTGGGTGAGAGCAGAACAGGGAGGCAGCAGGAAGTTCCCACACAAAAAAACCCTCTCAGTCTTCATAAAAAATGTTCACAGCAAAGCTATTCAGGGATTCAACACACCAAGAGGAAAAACTCCTAGAAAAATCACACATTTAAGAACAAATACAACTTCTAAAGGGTCTGCACAGGTGACACCAAAAGAGATGAATACCAGGAGCTCGTTGGAAGGCTGCACGAGCAGAAAGCTCAAATGCAGGAAAGAGAATCCATTTGTCACTCCCTCAAGGGAACACAGGACACAAACACTCAGTGGATTTACACACACCCAGATTATCTGAGCTCAGCAGCTCGACAATAAGACAAACCCCACAGCAATGTGGGTGCTCAGGGAGGGTGTGATGGGAGCTGAACTCAGCCCATGGAGCCCAATCCTTCCTCAAGCTCAGTTCTGGAGTGGCTGGAGCAGAGAACGCGGGCTGGCAGCTCATGCAACCCTTGCTGCACCCAGGGGAGGATGCAGCAGTCTCCTCAGAAAGTGTGGAGTCATGGAATGATTGGGGCTGGAAGGAAACTTAGAGATCACCTCATTCCACCCCTGCCATGGCCAGGGACACATTCAACTAGCCCAGGTTGCTCCATCCAAACTGGCCTTTGGACACTTCCAGGGATCCAGGGGCAGCCACAGCTTCTCTGGGCAACCTGTGCCAGGGCCTTAGAGTGAGGAATTCTTCCTAAAATCCAATCTAACCCTGCCCACTGTCAATTTAAGGCACAGAGCTCCAGTCCCTGTTCCCACAGAGCCAACAACAGGTTAAAATAGTCCTGGGCTGGCAGTGCCATTGTGGGGGGGATTTCAGCTGCACACAGCAGCTGGGATGAGACATTCCTCTTCCCCAAGGGGCCAGACAAGATTACTGTATATGGACAAGCCTGGTGACAGGCCTCTCCTGCGTGGCAAACAGGCCATCCTTGGCTGCACAGCTGGGAGAGATCCCTGCTGGCTCCCAGGGCCACGGTTTCCCCTGTCAGAATTCCAGAAAAAGGCTTTATCTCATGGGGATCCAGCAGGGGGGACAGAGCCAGGCAGGAGAGGCTGAGGCCAGAGAAGATCCACAAACAGCTGCACAGCAAAACCTCTGCTTGTCAGCTTCTCAGCAGCTCTTCACCACCAAAGAGGGCCCCAGGGTCCTGCTGGGGGTCTCACTGTGGGTCCCCACCAGCACAAGAACTTGCCCAGCCACACAGCTGAAACAAAGCTTTTTTTACATTATTTTCCCCTCCTTTATTTTTTTCCTCTTGTCCAGCCTTAAAGTCAGAACCAAGATGAACCCAAACTGAGGTTGTGATAGTGACTCTGCTCAGAGCTTCCTGTTGCCCCACCAGAACAACTCTCCCAGCACAGGGACAGTGACAGATTGGCACATCATGGAATAGGTGCTATAGAAACCACACAGTTCTTAGAAGCAAAAAGATTTCTCACCCCCCCCACCCCCTTTCAAAAAATAACCCACTTAGTTCACATATTTTCTCTCTATACTGTATATATATTATATATAGACACGATTCTCTGGTAAACATTTACAAGATATCGTAAATAACATTGAAAATTTCTATCTCCATTTGCACAACAGCGCGCACTCACACGCCAGCACACAAGGACACACAGTCAGGTACAATCAATAAATAAATACTCTTTTTCCCACCCAAGAAATTATTCAAAAAACACTGCTATTGAGCGGCCCAAAGACACTCTCAGTTAATACAGACAGCAAATATTGTGCAGAATTTCTTGGCTGTTTTTGTTTAAAAACCAAGGAAAGCTTGAAAGGTTTAGTGTCAGCAACGTTGCTTGGTCAGGTGATGTTTCAGGTGACCTGTGGGTCCCTGTCCCTCAGGAAGGGGAAAACAGAGCACTTCCCTTTCCCTCCAGACAGGTGACAGATCTGTCCTAGAACCTTGAGGGAACAGGAGCAGCCTGGGAAGGAAGGAGGGCAAGAGCTTTTCACTCTGCTTGGTGGAAAGATGAAAGGTTCTCACAGGAACTGGCAGATCTCAAGCTCTTTGTTTCGTGTTACTGCAGCCCGGCACCCTTCGGGGGTTTTGCTACTCCAGGGAATTTCCCAGATTGTTGTACACATCTGTTGGGATTATGAGGAGTGAAGGGATGGATGGCCATTGCTCTCCCCCTGCCCCTTCCCCAAAGGGTTCAGGATGTGCCACTGCCTTTTCCAGCTGCAACCTCCATGTGCCAGAATACAGAAATTGCTGATTTGCTCAGAAACAGCAAACCATTCTATCAGGCTCGTCAGTCCTTCCCTGAAGCAGCAGATTTCTCTGGTGCAGACTGACAACCACCGTTTTTCTGCCAGCAACATCTGACACACGCCACGAGCCAACACAAACCAGCACAGACAGATGTTCCACGGGAGGAGGAAGGGCCCCTTCCCCTCCCGTGGGAGCACTCCAGCAGCAAGGCAGGAGCAGGGCCAGAGGAAAGCACACACACAGCACACGTTGCACCAGGGGGGAACACAAATGTTTGCAGCAAAACTTGAGAGAAAGTACCCTCAGAGAGAGCTCCAGCCCAGCACCCCCAGCACTGCCCTCTCCAGCTGGGCTGGACCCTCCCTCCACCCACCCATCTCTCTCCTTTTCCTGTATTGTTTTTTACCTGAGTTGAAAAATGACTCTGAAGCCTCTGCAGGGCAGCCTGTGTGGGACACAGCAGCTGGAGAGGCACTTCATGCAGTGGGCTCCAGGCTGTGCAGGAAAAGTGGCCACACAAGTGCATCTTCCCAAAGCAAAGACCACTCAGGGACCTTGGGCTATTTTCCTCTCACAGGCCTGTGGGAGAAGCCCACCAAGACCTAACTGGAGATGCTCAGTGGGTTTAGGGGACTCAACAGCCACCCCTGAAGCTGTCAGAGGGAAAGTCAGGATAATCAGGAGCTCTGACTTGCCTTCTGAGGAGCTCTTCCCTCACAAGAGCTCAGAGGAACAACAAGGAGACCAGACTCCTACCACAAGCAGCTAAAGTAAGGCAGGTAAGAAAACCTCCAGCCTGGAGTTCCCAGAGGAAGCCAGGACCAGATTTTCCAGCGTTCAGAGAACATTACAGAGGCTGGATTTTGAAAAATCACCCCAATGCTGAATTTGGAGCTGTTCTGAAAATCCATCCAGACACAAACCTCTTGTGTGCTCAGATACTGTAGGAACAATGTAAAATCCCAGGGAGAAAACAGAGCCCTGAAAAAAGAAAATACTGAAGGGGAAGCAATGCATTGAGGGACAAGATCAAAAGAGGAATTTCTGTGATCAAAGTCCCCCCCATTACTGGCAGAACCTCATTGTGTTGGTGAGGAGTTGAGAACTGGCAGCATCCCTGTGCTGCCCGGGCTCGCAGGGCTGGCTGCCTTCCCACACCACAGGGAAGGGCTGCCCAAGGAAGCAGCTTTCCAAGTAATCAGCTTTCCCTCTGTGCCACCAAGCTCTGCTTCCCCAGCCCCTGAGCTCCACCCTGGGATGAGGCAATGCCTGGGCAGTTTTGGTGGCCACAGGCAGCTGCTGCCCCTCCGAGGCCAGGAAGGCTCTGCCTGGTCCTGCTCCCGGCACAGGAACACACCTGGAGGGATCTTTGGTTGAGTCACTGCAGAAGGTCTGAGCCAGGGCCTGTGCTGAGCCCAGGGGACTCCCAGCTCACATGGCAGCACATGTCCCACCACTTGAGTCCCACAGGTGTGGCACTTGGAGAGACAGGAGAAGGGAGGAAGCGTCGGAGGGGAGTCCTGGCTCTTTGGGTGCCTGGTCTGCCCCAGGTCCTTCATTTGTTCTCGATCAGAGTCTGAACTTTATAGACCAGGTCCCGAGCCAGCTTCAGGATCTGTTTGGTGTTGTGGCGCTCAGCCATTTCTGCAAAACACACAGAGAGAGGGACAGGTCAGGTCTGAGCAGCCCCCACCCCACAGCCCTGCTGCCCACGTCCCCACCCTCCCCTCACAGGGACACTTGGCTCTGCAGAGCCATCCTTAACCAGTCCCTCAGGATGGGAAAAGCAGCAGGAAGCACAGCCCAAACCTCAGCTCCCTTCGACACATTCAGGTTGGGCACTGCTGAGGAGGGCAGGTGGATTCCAACCCCACCAGACCCCTCAGAGCTCTGGATGTGTTAAACATCTCCGACACTGCCCAGATGTGACTGTTCACAGCCAGCCACGTGCTGCCCACACCTGAGCAGCTGCCCCAAACTCAGCCCAACACGAGCACAAGCTGTACCATTGAAAAACTTGATGATGTCTGTAAAATCCATGTTGTTCTCCAGGATGATGTCCCGGTACATCTCCACCAGGGCCAGGGCTATGAAGAGCACGTAGTGAGCAGAGGAGACGTGAGCAGCAGCCCAGATGGTCTCCCAGACAGCAAAGACATCGTCATACACCAGCTCTGTGAGCAGAGAACAACAATCACCACCCCACTCAGCCCACCCTGGCTCACAGCAGCGCTGAGGGGACATTCTGGGTGCTTCCTTCCCACAGCAACCTGCTCCAGTTGGGAGCAGTAAGTCAGTCATCTGTAGGGAGAAATATTCTGCCCGGCAGCTGGTGACACAGGCCCCAGGACACACTCATGGAGAGGCTCAGCAGCAGCTCTGGAACAACAGGTTCTGTATCTAGACAGAACAATCAGCCAGACATAAACCAGGGAAAAGTGAAAAGGAATTAAAAGTAAGTTTAAGCCTGCTGAGAAGCCTGGAAGCAGACCCTGCCCCACCCTTGGGTGGTCTCAGCACACACCTCTCTTGAAGTCCAGGAGAAACCATCGGTAGCAGAAGTAGAAATGAGTGTAATCCCCATTCTGGTGCATCAGCTCAAAGAGCTCAGAGTCCAGAATCTGTCAAGAGAAGCAAAAGGAAACTCAGGAATGCACACACAAGGCACCAGCCATCCCTCTACCTACTTCCCTCCATCCCACTGCTCTCCTACTGCACCAGCTCCCAGCAGCTTCTCCCTCCCTTTCCTGGAATACACTGCTCCAGCCTGTCCTTAGAGCCCCTGCTGTCCCTCCTGCTCCCTCAGCCCCTTCAGGACCAGCTTTCCCCCTTGGATGTGAGGAGCTGCCATCCCTGTGCCAGGAACTCTCACCTGGATCAGCGACCTCATGTTGGCAAAGTGGGTGTCCATGGCTCCTCCGTGGGGGAAGTTCTGGTTCATCCTCTTCATCAGCTCGGTGAAGCAGCTGAAAGCCAGAGCCTCTGTGCAGGGAGGAGAGACATCACTGCTGCTGCACAGGCACTTCTGCTCCTGCAGCAGCAGCAGCCTCCCTCCAGAAAGTTCATCCTGGCCCCAGGGTGGGCTCCTGGGAGCCAGGCAGCATCGAATGGGACAATTGGGATCCTGCTCCACACCTCCAGGCACTCCACTGCAAAGGGCCACCACCCACCTGGCACTTCCCCCCGCGATCCCCACACAGGGAGAGGGAAAGCAGAGCAGAGCCACCCACTCACCATCATCCAGGATGACCAGGAGAGGGGCCAGCAGGTCACACATCCCCTGCACGTAGCCAATCTCAATGTGCTGCCAGATGTAGCTGTGTGAGAGAGCAGGAGAGGTGACCTGGGGCCTGAGTGTCACCACCTACCACCTCCTTTGCCCATGCCCTGTCTCCCTTTCCCAGGATGCTGGGGTAAATCACACCTGTTCATTCTGTTATCCCTGTGCTGCAAATGATTAAATTCTTGTGGTGCCTCCTAGGTAAGGCATGGATGGCACAGTCCTGGATCAACACCTTGCTGTGGCCACATCCAGGGCTGTGCCATGGCCATTGCAGGGAAAATCAGCACAGGGAAAAGCAAAATGGGAGAGCACAACACAGTGGGGTCATTGGTTAAAGGAAGAGACTGATAGAATTTGTTAATCTCTCACTCTCATCCTCCTCCCTCCATTCATCCCCTTGGTTCTCTCTGCAGACACTGCCTGCCTTGTCTTCCCATTCCCAGTGTCCCAGGAAGCACCCAGCCCTGCAGGGATATCTTCCCTTTTTTGGTAGCAAGGCAAAATGTGTTCAGAGAGGACTCAGATCTGCTGCTGGCACAAAGGAAGGATCTTTTCCATCCTGCCCACTGGTTTTCCAAAATGAAGGTCTAATCTCAGCAGAGATCTCCAGCTCTGGCTGTCGGGTGAAGTGACAGCACTGATGGAACTGCAGCTTCTCCTCATGTTTGCAAGATGAGTAATAATATTTTATCCTTCACTGCCTGTGAAGCAGCAGCTGAGCTGGAGCTGGTCTGAGTCTGTGAGTGTCACTAGGCAAGCTCTGAGTCACAGGGACTCAGAAATGCACCCAGCTCTGGCTCTCAGCTTGGATTTTGGGCAGGCACAAACCATTCCGGTGCTTCAGGCACTTTCTCATTAGCACCACAGCTCTGTGGGCTGATCCTCATTAAAACATTTCCCAGGCATGCTGCAGGTGGGCTGCACTGAGTTCCTGGGCAGCCCAGAGAGCCTCTGCTTTGGCCCAAACCCCACAACACGGCAGTGCTGGGGAAGGACAGCCGGACACCTCGGTCTGAGAATCGCGACATCCTTGGAGCTGCGACCCCAGTGCTGGGATGATGAGGGGAGGAAGGCAAGGAGCAAAACTCCATAACCACAGCCCAGTTTGAGGCTGCAGCCTGCAGGTGAATCCCAGGAAGGCCCCCACAGCCCCCACCTGCACATGACGTTGCGGAGCTTCTCCAGGTTGGCAGGGGTGAAGTACCAGTAATTGCGGTCGCAGCGCTGCACGTCCTTCTCGATGCGGTGCAGGTTCACCGTGTACATGTCCAGCAGCTCTGGCTGCCCAAAACAAGAGCAGAGTTTGATTTGTTTTCCAGTAAAATAGCAGGGAGAGAGTCATAAGGGCAGTGGAGCGATGGGGCAGAGTTTGGGTGGAACGTGGGAGCCCCTCTCTGCCCAACTGCGGGATCAGCATTGGGGAAATGCAGGTAAATCCCCAGTGAGGCACATCTGGAGTGTGTGCTTCAGTTCTGGGCTCCACAGCTCAAGAAAGACAAGGAGCTGCCAGAGAGGGTCCAGCAGAGGCCAGAGAGATTATTTGGGGTCTGAAATATCTCTCTGATGAGGAGAGACTGCGGGAGCTGGGCCTGGTCAGTCTGGAGAAGGGAAGACTGAGAGGAAATCTCATCAATCCATACAAACATCCCAAATCATGTGCCAAAAGGAGAGTGCCAGATTCTTTTCAGTGATGCTGAGTGACAGGACAAGGAGCAATGGCCATAAACTGAAACACAAGTTCCACCTCAACATGAGGAAAAACTTATTCCCCATGCAGGGTGGCAGAGCCCTGGAACAGCTGCCCAGGGAGAGCATGGAATCCCCCTCTCTGGAGACATCTCAAAGCCACCTGGACATGTTCCACCTACCCCAGGTGACCCTCCCTTGGCAGGGGGGTTGGACTGGATGATCTCCAGAGGGCCCTTCCCATCCCAGCTATTCTGGGATTCTGTGGTCCTGTGAGGCAGCCAGGAAGGAACCCCCCCTGGCCAGGTCTGTACTTACAGAGTAGGTGACACCCGTGGAGGAGAGAGCGGCTGGTTCACTGCTGGTCAGATCAGTCACAGTCAGAGAGTCCAGCTGTGGGTACAGACTCTCCATCTCTGGCTCCTCAGAGAGGTTGTCCTCGCTCTCCACCAGGCTCTGCTTCTCAGCCTCGCTGTCTGCCCAGCTCTCCACCACAGTCAGGGCCACAGTGTCACTGTCACGCAGGAGCCCCGCCGAGCCCTCACCCATGGGGACAAAGTCCACGCTCCCACCAGTGGGAAATTCACCTTCCAGGCTGTCTTGGCCTTGCAGCTTCTCCTGCTGGGCACCATCCATGTCTGGTGGGGCTGGCACATCAGAGCCAGCAGCCTTTCCCTGGGAGCTGGATGAGGATTTGGTGGTTTCCAGGGCACTGTCCTCGTTGCTGAAGCTGCGCTCTGAGAACCCCGAGGTGATGGAGAAGTTTTGGGAAGAGGGGTGGCCAGAATCAGGGGAACAGGTGCCGTTGGGGACTGTCCCATTGGGAATCTTGCTTTGTTTGCCATCTTCCAGCTGAGAATCTACCTCAGTTTGTTCCACCTCATCTACAGATTCAAACACCTGCAAAGTGGGAAGATATCCCAGGCATTCAGGACGTGTTGGGAACACAGACACTACATCTCCAAGAGCTGTGTACTCATAGTGCCTGTGTTCCCAGCAGTGGAGAGGGAGGAAAATCCCCCCTTTAGCTTCTTCTCCCGGGATTTGAGTCAGTGCTTGGTCATTTGTAAAACTCCAAGCCCACAAATCCCTGCTCCAAAGGACTATGCTTTGCTTGGCATTATATACTGGGCAGAAATTTCAACAGGTGTTAAACACCTGGGCATGAACAGAGGGAGCAGCCATGGGCCTTCAGGTGTGAGGCCATGGGGCAGAGCTAGCAGGTGAACATTGAACACCACAAGCAGAGCACAGTTCTGACATCAGTAGCTCCAAAGCAGGTTGGGAGCTCATTTACCTCTTTCAACCCTGGTCCTGTTTGCCAGAAATCATTGTGGTTGTGGTGAGGGGTCAGCCCAAGGCAAGGAAGAGCCGTGGGGACAAGGAATGGAGGGACAAGGTGCTCACCTGGGTGCTGGAGCTGGAGTCACTCTGCAGCCGGGCGTGGTTCTGCCGGCCGGAGCTGCAGCTCTGAGAGGACTGCAGGGGACAGGGAAAAGGGCAGTGAGATAGAAAAAAAAAGGGTCAGGGTGAGGGAACTCAAGCAGAGGTGGCACTTCTGCAGGTGAAGGACAAGCAGAAAGTGCATCCAGTAAGTATCTGACCCAGGGAGGACATTTCTGTCACATCAGTGCTGCCACGTCACCCAGCACAGTGCCCTGCCTCAGCCCCTGGCACTGCTGGGAAGGTGACAAAGCCACAGCCCCAGGTCAGTGCACTTGTTCAAATGCTGTGTGTTGGGTCTGAAGGAGCTGCTGTCCTCTGGCCTGCACGGAGGTCACGCTGCCTCCCTGGAGTGCAAGTTTCTACAAATCTCTGTCCTAATTTGGCAGCAATGCAGCTCAGCCCAGCTCAGTTTACATAAACGATGAAGTCAGGCTATAAAACAGTCCCTCCAAGCATATTCATGCTTTTTTCCTTTTCTTCAAGGACAAATATTGATGTTTTAAGCCAGACTCAGTGGAAGCAGCGCCTCTCAAAGTCACGAGCACCCTGTTCTGGCTTCCAGCTGAAGCACAGGGGGAAAGACTGGGCTTTGCAGGCACCAGCTCCATGCTCGGCTCTGTGGGGTCCCTCTGAGCAACCAGCCCTCAATGAGAGCAAGTCCTCCCCATGAGCTGAGCAGAGGTGCAGAGCATGGCCATGACATCACACACAAACCATAGGATTTTAAGAAAATACAGCACATTCAGAATAGTAGTTGTCCCCACCCTTGTACTGTGAGTGTTTGCTGGGCAGGGCTCTGGTGGGGAGAGGAAGGGCAACAGTTTTCCTCCATTACCATGGGAGCACTTAAAACAGGAAGCTTCAGGTTGGGATGGGAAGAGGGGGAAACTTTACGTGTGTTCACTCTGCCAGCTCCCTTCCCAGTGCCTGTTTCCAGAACAGGAAGACATGGGTACAAAGGAAGAGCCACGGTGGAGATGCTGAGGGGATGGGAATGATTCCCAGGGCTTCAGCCAGAGCAGTGCCTCTGCTCACCCTGAGAGCTGCATTATCCAGTCCCACCCTGCCCCTGGCTCAGACCTGCCTCCCCTGCATGTCTCCCTCTCTGGGCACACATGCAGTCTGCAGGACTGGGGCTGAGCTCGTCTCTTTCCCAAAGCACCCACACAAACTTCTCAGAGAGAGAAGCAGATCAAGTCTCCAGCGCTCACCTCCCCTCGCCTCTGGGCCAGCAGCCTGAGGTCAGGGAAGGCTCTGCCATGCTGGGCTCTTCTCCTCCAAGGACAAAACTCTCATGGAAACAGTCTCTGGACTCTGTTCCCAGGACTGCCTTTCCTTTCACAGGCTTTTCCCTCCACACCCTTTGGTTTGGGCAGTGGATCTCATTCCTCACTGCATTGCTAAAAGCCAGTCCCAAGGTGCTGGGTATCCCCATGGATGACAGAGTGTACTGAGGGTGTGCTCAGGCTTCTCCCATGCTGGAAAAGGGAGCCAGGAAGCCCAGTTCCCTGCTTCACAGCCCCTTAGTGCCAGGAACATGCTCTTCCTCCTCACCCTTACTTCAAACCATCTTCCATGGAGCTAACCCTGATGTGCCCCAGGAGTGTATCAGGCAATGAGTATTTCACTTCCACAGAATAAAGTGAGGAGCAAGACACACAAGTGAGCACAGGTCAGGGGAGGAGGGTGGGCAGGACCTGTGTCCCCACCCCACACATGGGACTCTGGGTGGGCACTGCCCAAGCCCCACACACGCCCCTCACCTCGTTGCTGATGGTTGAATCCCTGTGCATCATCCTCTGGATGTGTGAGTCCAGGCTGGCCCCCGAGGAGCACTTGGCCAGGGCTGCGGCGTGGGACTCCTTCTCACGCTGCCGGACGATGGCCTCGCAGCCCAGCCACTCTGCCATCGTGTGCTCATAGCATGCCCTGGTCTGCTCATCAGCCTGGGACACAGAGAGACACAGGGGCTGGGAAGGGCTGTGCCTGGAGAGCCCCAAACCAGCCCCTCCTGAGCCCCACGCAGGGGCCTGCACATTTATGTGAACTGTGGCTTATGTGACACAGCCACCCTCACCTTGCACGGTGCCTGATTCACAAAATGTGGCCAAAATTTGGGTGGAAAAATGCCCATCCATCCCCTCCCTGCCCTCCCAAGGTGCACAAGGCACTGAACATGAGGAGCTGCACAGGCCAGTGGCAAGCTTGGCCCTGTCAATTCCTGCTGATCCAAGTGTTTGTCCCATTCCTACAGCCCAGCCCAGAGTGGACATGAGGCTCAGTGGGCTCACAGGGTGGGCTCTGCTAACAGACCCTCCCTCTGGCCAGGACAAGGCACACCAGTGAGCACACCAGGGCTGCTGAGCTGGCAGCACACCCTCACCAACCTCCTTCCTCTCTGCCTCTGTCATCCCAAACTGGTAGTGGCCCAGCAGGAAGGGCCACACAGCCTTCCTGATCTCGTGCTGGATCCCGCCGTAGTAGATCAGCCGCAGCAGCTCCCGGTCCTCGTAACTCTGTGGGAAGAGCCTGGGTCAGGGCACAGACACAGCCAGGACATCGGGTGTGTGGGTGTCCTCAGCCTGCCTGTGCCACCCTTCAGCACCCAGAGCACTCCCAGACCCCAACCAAGCCCAGCCCTGCTGCCCATCTGCTGCAGATGATCCCTCAGAACCCTGCCTGAGGCTGCTGTGGGTGGACATTTTGGCTCTCCACACCAAAGAGTGGCCCACCAAAGTCACCGAGGGACACTGCTGTGCCTCTGACCTGCCAGCACATCAGGAGCCCAGTCAGGACAGCAGTGACAGACACTGCTGCAGGCAGGCTCTTGAAGCAGCACTTTAAGAAGAGCAGTGTTCACTCCCCAGCTCCAACACGCCAAGGATTAGGAGCCTCAGGCTCTGTCCAGCCGGGCTGATTTCCCTACTTGAGGAACTTCTTGACGCGTTTCACCCCCTTCCCCATGCCACACCCACTGCAGTGACACTGCAGAGCTGGGTGTGTCCCCAGGGCGTGGCCCTACCGAGCTGTCCTGCAGGTATCTGTGCCAGATGTCCACGGTGAGCCCCGCGGTGGCGCTGCAGGGGACGTCGGGGGACACGATGCTGTGGTTCACCAGCGCCGACAGGTGGGTCCTCACCGTGGACAGGTGTCTGCAATAGGCCAGCCCTGCAGCAGGAACGTGGGGAGTGGGATTGATAGAGAATCCTTATGGGTTTCGAATGATGACCTTGCAAATAGACTCGATACTTTAGAGAAATAGAACTACAAAAAAAATGTATTGTAGGAGGAGCCACGAGGGGGATTTTAAGGTTATTGGCTTAAAACTGGCTTGTAAATAGTCTAGATACTTTAGAGAAATAGAACTATGAAAAATGTATTGTAGTAGGAGCCACGAGGTGTATTTTTAGATGATTGACTTAAAGGCAGCATTGTGTAGCAAAAGCTGATAGGCCAAGAAACGCTTATAATGTGTTGTAATTAAGAAATAGTTTAGCTTCTGATTTTGGTGGTGTGAATTGTAACATCTATACCATCTCACCCTTCACATGAAACTGAAAATGGAATAAAAATCTTTAAAA
>VXBB01009117.1:513253-527825 GCA_013399915.1 Illadopsis cleaveri | reverse complement strand
AAAGGATAATCCCACACAGGACCACCACACCTTCAGCTGTGGAACTCCAGGAAACATGAGGATGAAGAGCAGGAGAAAGCTCTGGTGAGGCTGGGCCCTGGGGGAGACCCTCTGCAGCCACAGCCAGCCCTCGGGAGCAGGGAGTCTGCCGGGACAGGTCCCTTGTACCCCTTGTCCCTTGTCATATTGTACCCCCAGCGCTGCTGCTTACAGGGCTCCAGGCTGAGAGTCAGTCCAGCTGTTTGCTTCTCACCCTGAGCACGTACAGCAGGCTGATCCCAGCTCCCCCAGCCACTGCCAGCTGCCCCAGCAGCACTCCCAGCCCAGAGTCCAGGACCTCACCCCTCACACATCCCAAGGCAGCAGGGGAGTGATGAGTACTCACATCCATAGAACGCCCGGGACAGGATCTGGTACTTCATGTTGTCACACAGCAGCTTCAGAGGAGCTCTGCCAACAAAAACACATGGGATGTGAGGGGAGACAATGCTCCTGTGCATCCCCTCAGCCTGGCTTTGATCCCCCTGACCCTGCTTTGCCTGCAGAGACTCACCAGGGATGCTGCCCGGGCTCAGAGCAGCAATTCCTGCTGCCAGGCTGTGGAGCAGCTGAGATGTGCCAGATGCAGGGACAAGCCTGACCTCAGGCACACCCCACTGAGCCTGCCATGGCTCCTGGGCACTGAGCCCTGGCCCTGCTGTCCCCCTGTGTCCCCGTACCTCTCGTGGCTGCAGCCATTGGTCGGGCCCCCATCGGAGGAGCCGCTCTGGGAGCAGGAGGAGCAGGAGGATTTGCGGGTGCTGGGCTGCCACATGGGGGGCAGGACAGCCCCTGGGGCATCCATCAGGTCCTGGGGCACTGCAGGAGGGCAGAGAGGAGCATCAGCTACAGCCTGGCACTGCCCTAGAGTCAGGGAGCTAGAGAGAGAGCTTTCATTGGCAAATGCAGCATCCCACTCTTCCCAAGCAGGACCCACCACAGGGAATCACAGCACTGGTGAGCTCAGGAGAAAGGAAACGGAACAAAGAGCACTGAGGAGAGAGAACCATTGCTAATTAACCAGCTAATTCAGAAAGCTGATGTTAAACTGCTTCGTGCTGACCAAGGCAGAAACCCAACACCCAGCTCCAGAGAAGGGGCTGCAGAGAGAAAACAGGATTGAAATCAGCTGTCCTAGGGAGAGTGGATTACTGGAAAGGAAAAGGCCCATCCCTCAAAGGATCCCATCCAAAGTTCAGGGAAAGAAGGGAGCATCCAAATCACAAAACAGGAGATGATGACTTGGATGAAGAGGTTGAGAGGGACAGCAGGAGCTCTGCATGTTGTCACTTGTTAATCCCTGCTTAAACTCAAAGTGCTACTGCAAAGGCCTTGGGTCCTGCTCAGGTACCACCCACACACAGCCCAGGCCATGAGGAATAATCCTTTTTACTCTTCCTTGGGAATTAAATTGTAGAAATTTCATCTCCTGGCTGGGCAAAGGTGTCCTCGCTCTCCCTTGGTCTCACTGACTTCTCCCTGCTTGTGATAAGGAATAAATGACATTGGCAGGAAAAATATTGAATTATTCCCACAAAAGTCCCTTCCCCTCCCACTGAGCTGATGGGTCAGTGACAGTCAGTGGTGACAGGGACAGCTCTGCAGGACCTCCCAAGTGACAACACAGGCAAGCTGAGCACCAGACCCAACCAACAACTCATTACACTGATGCCAAGAGGTGCCCAGAGCAGCATGGAGAGCTCGGGATGTGCCAGGGAGACTCAGACACCATTTAGGGATCACCACCATCCTGCTTCCAGCTGGAATCTTCATCATCTTCCCTCTCCCAGCAGTCACAGGTGCAAGGAATGGGTGAAAAGCACCATTAATGGCAACTAGAGACACAGAGAGAGGACAAAGGCACCAGTGAAAGGGGAGAAAGGAAGAATCTGTGGAGAAGACAGAATGATGCAGTTCCACCCCTGGCTGGGGAGGTGCAGAGGAACAGCACAGGCTGTGATGATGCCAGCTGAGGAGATGGCAGCAATTCATTTCCCACAAAATGTGGGCCCCAGCATGGAATTTTGAGGGGTAGATCAAAAGGCAGCCACAGAAAGGCACATCTCTATCTGCTGTTTCAGCTTCAATCAGGTTTTTATCTGACTCACTGAATGATGTTAGTCAGCTGAAGGCAGGGAGGACCAGGTATAATCTCAACTGACGTTATGGAAGAGTCACAGCGGATGTAATTTCTCTTTCATACCCTCCAAAATGCAGTGAAAAGGTTTCCATCAGATTTCAGAGCTTTTTTAAAAAACACTCTACAAGTCTTCTACCTAAAACCCATTCTTTCCCCCTTATGAAATCAGCTATGATGTCCCCAGAGGTCAGAAAATAGCTCTTGGCATCTCACAGAAGAGTGAGGATGAGTGTTTCACCCGGGCTCAGATCATTCACCACCAGACATTAAGAGGCATTTCTGGTTTGGAGAATCCAGCAGCATCCCCTCCCTCGAGTTAGGGACTGAAGACAGGTGGGTGCAGCCTGGCAGCCCCCAGAGCAGGGTGCTGTGACCTCCCCTTTGTGCTTCAGGAGCCACACTGAAGGAACATCACTGGATTTAGTGCAGCCTGGGGGCAGCAAGAGAAAAATCAGCCCTGGGGGCTTGTGATGGCAGAAGGTGGCCCCCAAGAGACCAAAGTGAGTCTTTTCACTGAAATTATGTGCAAGAGAGTTTTTTTCTGAGTATTAACACTGTTGTGCAGCTGCAGAAACAAAGGACTCAGTAGCAAATGGAAGGTTAAAACAAAAAAACCCCCATAGAATCATGGAATGATTTGGGTTGGAAGGGAATTTAGAGATCATTTATTTCCCCCCCCTGCCATGAGGAGAGACACTTTCCATGATCCCAGATCACTCCAAACCCCGTCCAGCCTGGCCTTGGACCCTTCCAGGGATGAGGCAGCCACAACTTCTCTATGCCAGCACCTCCCACCCTCCCAGGGAGGAATGACGACATTTAAGATCAGGCAGCACAGGCACAACCAGAGCCCCTGCCCTGGAGCCACCTCCCAGTTTTCCCCGTGCCATCAGCTCCTACAACCTCCCACAGCCTGCCCTGCACTCACCAAACTCTGCCTGTGTCCCGGGGTAGATGATCCTGAAGACATAATCCGTGGCTTCGTCATCTTCCTTGTCGGAGGCGGACTCGGAGGAGCCCTGGGGGCTTCGCTTCCTCAGTTTGGGAAACACCTTTCCCTGGGGGAGCAGAACCTGCCCTTCACCACCCAGGTCCCACCACTCCCTTCCCGAGCTCCTGCCCCACATATTTTGCCATGTCTGCACATTCCCTGGGATGGAGCAGCCCCTGGATCAAGTTTCCAGTGGCTGGTGAATCCATAACCCTGCTGGACACAGGGTAAGCACAGCCCAGAGAACCAAACCCTCATGGGCAGCCCCTCCCACACCACCCCAGAGCTTTCCAGAAGGGTCTCTTCAGCATGAGCTAAACCCAACCACCACATTTTAAGCCCCACCTTCCTTATTAATTTCAGGAGGGGATCATTTAAAACACAGCAGCCACCAATGCCAGGCAGGGGGGTCCACACGGGAACCCGAGCAGGAGCAGGCACCCACCTTTCCCCGCTGTGACCAGAGGGGTGGATCCAGCTGCCCATGGGGCAGGAGGCCGTTCTCCAGGCAGGACAAGAACTGCAGCAAGTGCCCTCCACGGGGGAAGCGCAGAGGTGGCCTCTGGATGCCATCCTGGCTCACCAGGACAACCGTGCCACCGCTGTCCACTGTTGGTGACAGCGAGAGCAGACACGGCCATCAGTGAGGGAAACAGCACAGGCAGAATGGCAGAGGGCAGGAAAACTCAGGGGATGGAAAATAAGATCTTTCTTCCTTGTGTGGATTCTTCTCTAAGTCCACGATAAGACAGGCCATGGAATAGGCTGGCTGGGATGGCCCCCTTGGGAATCAGAGCCCTGCTCTGCAGGGAGCACTCCCCGCCAAGCACCACAGCCAGGAGCTGGGGAAAGACTTTCCAAAAGCACTTAAATCATAGTGACCACCCAGAGCTCCAGGCATCTGCCCTGGAGCCAAAGCAGAAGCACATCCCAGAGGTAAGGGATCAAGTGCCAGGGTGACACAGCCCCCACAGCTCCAGCTCTGGCCTTACCTTGCTGGTGACAGTGCAGATACACGATCTCCTCCAGGCGAATGGTCATGGCATAGTCCCAGTACACGCTGGAACAGAGGGACAAGGGAAGCTGTGAGCCTCAAGGGTGTGAGAGGCTCCAAATCCTGCTCCAGATCCCCTGGCACCAGGCAAAGCCACAGAAAGGATGAGATCCCAGAGCAGTGATCCCAGCCTGATGAGTGACAACATCCCTCCAGAACCAGGAACTGTCTCTGCCACCTCAGCTCAGCCAGGGCCAGTCCTGTCCCCCCTGCCCTGGGTGGTTTCTCTGCCCTCACACTATTCTCAGACACAGGAAATGTGTCCATGGATCCTGCCAACTGCAGGGAGGGACTGGAGCCCTGCAGAGCTGAGCACTCTCCTCTGAGTACCCCAAGAATCCCTCAGGAGCAACTCTGGAGCCCCAAGGAAATATGCAGTGAGCTCCAAGCCTGGACTGCTGCTCTGCCCCAGGGAGGGGAAACAAACCCTCACAATTTGTGGGGTTTTTTCAGAGCTCACAACAGATTTGGTCTCAGCTGCTTCTGTTCAAGAACTGTCTTAGCACAGGCACCTTGAGGTGTCTGAGCAAATCTAGAACATGCTGGAGAGCTGGTGGCCACCAGACAGAGAAGAGAGGCAGGGTTTCATTCCAGTGGAGAGCCCAGCACTGCTGTCCAAGGGTGTCAGCACTCAATCACATCCCACTTCTATGCAACAAAGTGAATTTCCAGATTCTGAGCAGCAGCAGCATCTGCCACTTCACAAAAATAGTGCTTAAATAACATTAAAAACAGCTCGTGAAGGACAGGAAGGTGTGCAAGAGTCAATCCTTGTACAGTCATACTTACTGTGCCATCTGCCTCCTCTCTTCCTTGGTCACGTCTTGACACTGGGAATTTTTAGAGCTTAGGCTGATGCCCAAGGCAAGAACTCAGAAAGGGGTTGTAGAGATGGAAACAGATTTTAGGGGAGGGTTACCAGGCACAACTGAACAGCCCAGGGGCCAAGAAGAAAGGGGAGATGAAAAGAACACAGGTAAACAAAACCCAAAAAACTAAAACCGAGACCAAGTTTTGCTGAAGAAGATCTCTACTCTAGATCATCAGTGTCCTAAAAACACTCCCACTTTCCTGGAGCCAGGAGAAACCCGGGAGCAAAGTGCTCTGGGAGGGAGAGGAGGGAATTCCCCATAGAAAATCCCCCAGGGCAACAAATGAAACCACTCTGTGTGTTTTGGAACAAGCCCCACTCCCTCACTGAGCACTTCCCAGCAGAGACACACCTCACAGCACCTCCTGCCACCCTCTCCCTGCCTCCTTCCCATTACAGGCTCAAGGATGATGGTTTAGCTCTGGGAAAACAGTGATGCCTTTGCATCCCACATCCAAACTCTGAGCCAGGGGAACATTTCCCCCCCCTGCTTTGGCACACTCAGAGCCAGTCACCTCTTCTCATAGTCCAGGTCCCCCACGGAGCCGTTCATCAGCTGGTTGGGGGTCCACTTCAGGGCCATGATGTCAGCAGTCTGGTGAAGGGACAGATATCCTGGGATTGCCTCCATGTCATCTCGCTTGGGAAGAGAAACACAGCGACACAGTGAGCTGGAAGATGCCAGAAAGCACAAAGCCCTGGAGCCCAGTTGTGGCCCCTCACACAGTCCTGCCCGCTGCACCTGAGCCCAGCCAGTCACAAACAGGGAGAAACCCTCAGTGTCCCTGGAAAACCTCCCAGCAGAGATTTCAGGACGCCTCAAGGCCTTGGAAAAAGGCTGAGAGCAAATGCCCAGCAAGGAAAACATTATAGCTCCACCTAAAAAGCAGTCTGCACTCCATTTGTTTGACTACAAGAAGCAGGAGAAGGAGTTTTGTGGTAAAGAATGGGCAGGGAAAGGAGCCTGTGTTTCTGCCCAGATTGGAGCAGAGCTCTTCCATTCCACTGGGAGGATCCGTATCACCAAGACCTCCACAAACACAGTCCACTCACTGTCTTCCCAGATTAAAAGTGTGCTTTTCTCTGTCCAGGAGTAATTTGGGATAGAACAAGGTGCTGAGGAGCAGGACAGTGTTTCAAAGCCCAGGTTTCCCAGCAGGAGCTCACCGGCTGCACCAGGACGTTGTTCTTGCCATACAGGAGTGTGGCTCGGGAATTCTGGTGCAGGGACTCCACGTAGTCCCTGGCTGACAGGGATGGCCTGTCATCCATGCTGCCACTGGAATGTCTCTTCTGGATCTGAAAGAGAAGTGCCCACAAACATCAGGTAAGAACAGACACCCTCTGGCTTCCCAAAAGTTTCTCTTGAACCTCATTCCCTCCTCACTTATGAGAGTCACTACTAGAAATCTTTTCCTCAGGGTCCTCTAAGGGGATTCCTGACTCTGTCCAAGCTCAGAGTTGGGCAGGAGTGAGCTTTGTTTGCAATGCACAGAGCAGATTCAGCTCTCTGCTCATACATGATGGTCCCAAGGGACACAGATCATGGGCTGCAGTGCCAGGAGGGGCTGGCACACCAGTGCCCTCCACGGGCCACGTTCCCAGCACCTCTGCCTCAAAGACTTCCCTCATCAGAGGGCTCCACAGGCCTTTCCAAGCAAAGGGAGTCCTGATGCTGTGGATTTGGGAGGAGCAGAGAGAGGTTCATCCTGAACTCACGCAGAGCGCCGGGCGCTTGGTGGGCGAGTCCTGGCGGCAGTGGGAGCTGTGGATCCGGTGCCTCTGGACCAGCTCATCCGCAGAGGGGTCTGTCCAGAAGTGGTCAGCAGTCTTCATCTTGGTGTATTCCAGTGCACAGGGCCCCACTGTGGAGAGGAACACCCCAAATGTAAGGCAGACATCCTTGATCCCACCGCCCAGATCTGCAGATCACAGCTTTGGGATCATGGGTTTGGAAAGCAAAGAGGGAAAGCAAGTAAAGAAAGTGTTACCCAATAAAGATGCAAGAATTGGCCCATCCACAGGATCCATCAGGAGAGCTTCCTTCTCATAGTACTTACTAGAAGAAATAAAGGACAGCAGAATGCTGGAGCACTGCAAAGTTATAGACAGTGGTTTAAACCCCTGTCATGCCCTTCTCTTTCTGTATCTCCCCTTGATGGGAAGAGGGCAAGAAGCCCTGAACAGGCTGTTTCTGACAGCTGAGAAATTCCTGGGGAACAACAACCCTCCTGCAGCACATTGCAAGCATCACCATCTCCTAACTAACCTGTCCCAGGACAGGACACCTCAGCATGCAGATCCCAGAAGACAAGGACAATGCAGCCCTAACAACTCAGCCATCACCAGGGCCAGTGTGGCCTGTCTGTATCTTAGGGAGTGCACAGGGGTCACCAGCAGCAGGACATCCATCAGAATCCCCACGATGGGCCCTGAGTGACACACCTGGCCTGCGCCATCCAGGGACTTTCCCTGGCCCACGTGGATACTGGTGTGGCTCAGCCAGCAATACCTCCAGGGTATTGCCATGGCCAGGGACATGGGTGGCCTGTGCCAGGGCTCACCTGCTGTTCTCCACCAGGTAGTGCACGATTTTATCCAGGACCTTTTCGAAGAGGGCTGTGCGGATCCAGAGGTGCCTGATGGCCTGAGGGGACAGGTTGGGCAGCTTCGGCACCTTGCGCATGTTCTCCGGGACACCCTGGGCTTGGTTTCGCCTTCAGAGGTACAAGACAAGAGACAACAACACCACAGGCTCATCCCTGAACTCTGAGGGAGCCTAGGGTGCTCCTGCCACCAGGGGTTTGGGGGTGTTGGCTGTGGTGGCTGGGGGATCCCAGGGAATTGCCTGGGACACAGCTCTGGAGGTGCTTCGTGTCCCCACCCCAGCCCCTGCTCCAGAGGAGCCACACCTGCATTTGAAACCAGAGGTCACTAAATCAGTTCCCCACTGTTAAGCCATCCCAGAACTCTGCTCTCCCTCAGCAGAGTCCTCCAGCCCACACATCTTCCCATGGCTGAGCTCACAGGCAGCTCATCTCAGGACAGCTTAAAATTCCTGCCCGCAGGTAACTGCTCCATCCATCTCCCTCCTAATGGTCCAAGGATGAGTAATCCTCTCCCAAGCAGCAGCTGAATTACTGCAGGTTCAAGACCTGCACACTGAGACAGGCCAAACGTGGTTCCAGCTGGCTTGGTGAACTGGTCCATAAATTGTGACAGCTCAGGAGTAGTGTGCTCAGCTGTCCCTGAAGCAGCAGAGGAGGGGCAGAGAGAGTTAACTTGTCCACCCCTGCTTAAAACACAACCACGACTCAGTCTCCTGGAACAGCAACCAAGTTTGGTCGAGAGATAAAAAACCCCAGAGAAGACTGAAGGAGCAATTCCTCCTGTTGAGGCTCCAGCTGGACCACAACCACACCTCCCACCCCAAAACCCGAGTGAGCAGAGAGGACTGGCAGCCAGGCTGGTGCCTTACGCGTTCTCAATGAGCTGCTCCAGGTCCTGCACCTTCCTGCAGAGCTCCTCTGCCAGGGGGAAGCTCTTGCCCACCTTCATGAAGAGCGCTGCGATCTTGTTGCTGCGCAGGAACCCGGCCGCCCTCCGCTTCAGCCCGAACAGCACACAGCATTCCACAGCAGCTGCAGAGAGCACAGGCCCCAGGATCAGAATATTCCCAGCTGGAAGGACCCACAGGGATCATGGAGTCTAGCTCTTTGAGTGGTTGGCTCATCAGTGGAACACACAGTTATCAGCACCACGCAATCTTGGCTTTATCAGCACCGTGCTCCACCCAACTGAGCCGACCTCAGGGTCACTGGAGCACCTTCCCTATGGAGTCAGGCTGAGAGAGTTGGGGCTGTTCAGTCTGGGGAAGAGGAGGTTGTGTGGAGACCTCACAGCACCTCCCAGGATCTGAGGGGACTACAAGGAATCCAGAAAGGAACTGTTCATCAGGACCCCTCTTACTAGACCAGGTTGCTGTAAGCCCCATCCAACCTATCCTTGAGCACTTCCATTCATGGAAGCTCCTAAAACTCCTCAGACAGTAAATTTGAAGGCAGAGACATCCCCACCTTGGCTTCAGGAAATTGTAATCCCCTCCCACATGGGAATTAACAACAAGCACCACAGCTTCTCCAAGCAGGACAATTAGGCTGACACTTTCCTTGTGGGTTTCTTGTGGATTGTGGAGAAAGCAGCATCTCCCTGATGTTTTCCCTTTGGCCCAGTCTGAGGGATGGGCACAGCTGGAACAGGAGGCATCACTCCCTGTGCTGGGATGGAGTGATGTGAGTCAGGAGGAGAAAGCTCAGGAGCAAGGACAGGCACACTGAGGGTTTCTAAAGCAGCACAGGAAATGGGGCAATTTTCCCCAAAAACTCTCAGTGTTCATACAAACATTTTTCTGAAAAGCTAAAAGGAACAAAGAACCTGGGGATAAACCACAGGCAATGCCAGCAGCTCAGTCTGGCTTTGGGGACTCATTAAGCCCCTGTGGAAGGCTGTGCCTGACTCTGTGTGCTGGACTCTGCCCAGAGACACTCACTAAACCCCAGTGAGTGCCCAGACAGCCCCAGACACCTTTCCTATCCCATCATGGTGAGCAGGGATCTCGGGAACCAGTGATGACTCCACAGAAAGATAAGCACAGGCTCCGCCAGCAGCACGTTCCCAAAGTCCCCTGGGAGGGCTCAGGATGGATGCCTGGTGCCAAACACAGACTGATTAAACAGGCTGATCAAAGCACTGGAAAATCACACGGACCCACAGTCCTCAGGCCCTTGATCCAGGTCTGACAAGGAGTTCTGCTCCCTCCTCCCCAGGAAGCCAACGCTGCTAAGCCGGACCCATTGGATGCTGCTTCACCCCCTGCCTGGAAAGGCACATTTCCCTACAGCTGAACAGCTCCGTGGAGACAGGAAAAAGGCATTCCATGGGAGCCCCATCACAGCAGCTCCCAGGCTGGAAGAGACTCATTATCCTGCCCTGCTCTGTGCTGTGCCTGAGCTCGGTGCTGAGCAGCAGCATCCGAGGGGCGGCGAGACACGGCCTGTGCTGGCAGAACAACAACAGATTTGGGCCAGCCCAGCCCTGCTGACCCCCAGCAGCCAGGCAGAGGCACTGCATGGACATCTGGCTTTGAAACCAGGCCCTGCACAAGCCCTCCCTAACCCCAGAGGGCTTCATCTGCTCCAGGATTATGTGCAGCCACAAATAAAATAAACTCCAAACTGCTCCACAGCTTTGCTAGAAAAGCCAACATTTCCCTCATTTGTCCTATGCTCCATGGCTGAAATACAAGTGACAAACAGCCCCACCTGCCTGGGACTGCACCCAGGGGTGCCCCTTTGGAGTGCCCAGCTCAGGGCAGTGCTGAAAGCTCAGGTACCCACAGAGGGTGAGCAGCCAGGGCTGCTCCTGCCCAGGTGCACTCCCAAGAGAGTGAGCTCCCAGTGCCACCAGTTGTGTCCCAAATTCCCAGCAGGCAAATGGGAGCACTGGTGTGCTCAGGTCATGGGCACCACATCCCAGCTCCTGCCAAGCAGGGAGAAATCTCAGCTCCTCAAAGGCCTCTGGCACAGAGCATCAAGACAGAGCTGTCAGCAGCATCTGTTTCCAATGCCAGATCTCAACCTATGCACAACACCACTCCTGCTGGCAAAACTACAGGGAAATGTGCAGCTTCCATAGGAAAAACTCTCCTTGTGCTCTACTAAATCCAGGGCCAATGGCAGGATTTTTAAACCAGATGAGTTTTGGAGCTCAGTTGTGTCACCACTGCAAAGAGATTCTCCTCATCCCTCAGGATATAACTTACAGCAGAGTCAGGATATACAGGACACAATCTACACCAGACACACATGGTGCAGGGGCCCTGCTCAGCTACACCCAGGTAAGAGTGGAACTTAAAGACTGAAGCTATTCCTGAGCTGCCCAGAGCTCTGACGTGATCCAAACCACTCGGGCTGAGCAGCCTTGGCTGACGTGGCCACCAAAGCCTGGGCTCCCAATGGCCCTGCCGCCGGCTCCCCATCATCCTCCCAGGGCAGCCTGGACATGACAGATGCCAGCTCGTGTTTGTCTGCTCCAAACCCCCCCTCACAGCACCACGGGGGGGGCCAGGGGCTGCTGCCCTTCCCTGCCAGACCCCTGGCTCTATCCCCAGGGGTTTGTGCTACACTGGCTGCGCGGAGGGAGGAGGGCTCTGCTGGGAAGGCATCTCTCTCTCTCTCTCTCTCTCTCTCTCTCTCCAGGGAAAAGGGCAGCTCTGGCAGCCAGAGCCAAGCTTGCAGCACGCTCTGCTTGGCAGGGAAAGAGGTTATTTATAAGCTCCTGGAGAGACACAATACTGGGGATGGTGAAGGAACCATTCCGGTGAGAGGAACAGCAGACGGAGCAGGAGGGGGACACCAGGAACCCGGGAAAGGGCAGCAGCATCTTAAGAGGCCAGAAGGAACCAAAGAGATCTTCGAGCCTGGATGCCTCAGCTCCCTGTCTCAGGAGCCTATAAATAATCCCAGGCTGAGAAGCCTCGTGCTGCACAGAAAAGCAGGGAGTGAGTCACACCTGGAAGTCTGCTCTGCTTTTTCGATGCCACACAGGGGCCATGGGCTGGGAACAGGCTCCTGAGTGCCTTTGATGTGAGGGCCCAGCAGGAAAGGAGAAAGGCCAGCCTCCTTTCCATAAACTCCTATTCCTAACAGCAAAGAAAAGATTTGGACTTGACAGACATTCAGCTGAATCGATTCTCAAGGGAACTTAAAAATAAAATATTATTTCTAGTCCTTCCTCAATGGCTGCACACACTGCCAGCACCCCTCCCTCTTTTGACACATCCCTGTAGATTTTAAGCACAAAGACCTCAGGGACTCCAAGCTCTGCCAGAACAATCCATCCCCTGGCACTCCCCACTTCCCCAGCCCAAGGTCCTGGAGCTGGAATTGCTGTTCCCAGGAATGGCACAGCCCAGGCAGGGAACGCACAGCACCAAAAACCCCAGTCCAGGCCAGCATGGGAGACTCACCACAAAAGGAGATGATGTGGCTGCTGTCCTCATGCACAAACTTCCTTGTCACAGCCTCCTCCATGATCTGCTTCACCTGCAGGACAGAGGCAGTCAGGGAAAACACGGAATTTCAGCCATGGACCAGAGACCTGCAGTGGGGTGGGTGCACAGGAATCTCCTCTGCTCCCACGTTTTCCCAGGGGCACAGGAGATCTCACAGAGGATTGATGCAGCTCTGCCTGCTGAGCATCACCAGCTATTTCAAATAGTCAGGGATAAAAAGGGGGTTGTTTCATTTTTGAGAAACTTCACAGTAGGAAAATGATGAGCTGAGAATTAACTGAGGGAACTGAGCATCACTTAGATAAAATTCATCTAATAAAGGTACCCAAATCTCATATTTAAGGTTTTTACAGCATTGTTCTGTTCTCTCATTTTGTTTGACAAATTTCCTGTGACACAGCTGTCCCAAATGACTGCAACTATCCATCAATGCTTAATTCAGTGATCACCTGGCACCAGCTGTGCCCAGGAATTCCATTTGCACAGCAGTGCCAGCAGCTCTGCCCTCTCTGACTCACAACTGGCACTCAGCTGATCCAGAGGAAGCTGTCACTGAGTGCTTATCAAGGGCACGATTAGGGGACAAAAACAAATAGGACCCCACACAAATTATGAGGGTAATTTTTGCAGGAAGCAGACGGGAGGTCAGACCCACCAGGTCAGGTCTGGCAGCAGAGTGGTGACTTCCATCCCCAGCTGTCACTCTCCCTAATCCTGCTGCAACCAGCCAAAGCCCAGCTGAATCTTTGCTCCTTAAATATTCAGTTCCCAACCACTTTTCCTTTCAAACACAGCTGCCAGCATGCCTGGATCTCATCTTCCAGTGCCTCCATAACATCTTGGTTTTGTAAAACACAGGGGAAAGTGTTCCCAGCACAAAGCTGAGGGTGTGAAGGAAGCTCTGCTTAGCAAGGTGTTCTCCCTTAGGGCACAGGGAGGAGGGAAATACAGCAGGTCAAGACTTGGCCAAGCAAACCTTGCATGAATGAGAGACCTTTAATAGCATCATTTGGGGAATTAAACTCCTCTGCAAGGTGTAATCAAGGTCAGTTACGCACAGCTGACAGCTCCATAAAGGAAATCCTGAGTATAGATGAAGAGCAGAGCCCTCTCTGAGCCAAGAGCTGCTCTGTGTCAGAGCCATCAGGTGAGATTCCAGCACTGCTCCCTGCTCAGTGACTAACAGAGCCCTGAGACTTCCCTGGGTGCCAGCAGCTTGGATGAGCTGGTACTGAGTCAGGAAGTCACAGCGAGGAATGTCACCGAGACGTGGAGCTCGGGACTGGAGGTGGCTCAGAGCGCTGGGAAATTCCTCTTGGCACAGCATGGTCCAGCTCCTGCACCTCCCACATCTCCCACATCCCAGAGCAGAGCACTCAGAGCAGTGACTCCACCTGCAGGAACACCCCAGGGATCAGGACAGAGCTCCATCTTCCACCTCAGTGCTTTATTGTGTCCTAAAACTGCAGCTGTCCCTGGTCAGGGCTCCTCCTGGTCCTCCTTCATTCCTCCCCTCCCACCTACAGTTTTCCCCTTGTCCCAGTGCCCCAGGGAAGGGGCAGCTGCAATCCTCACTGAGGGCTCTTTGCTCCAGCACCATTTTATTTCACACTTCAGCAACAGAAATGGGGACAGAGCAACTCCCAGCAAGAGGAGAGGAGCCTCTGTCTCCCACACATCTCCTGGCCTTGGCTGCAGGGATGGATCAGGGATGGGAAGCAGGACATATCTTGTGTCCACCAGTGCCCAGCTGCTCCCCAGAGCTGCCCCTTTTCCTCCACTTGGCATTCCACATGTCCACCAAAGATATTCTGGCAGCTTGCCCCAGCCCAGGAGTCATCCCTGACCACTCCTGGTAGGGAGGTTCACATCTTGGGGCCCTCAGGGATTCCCTGAAATTTGGCTCTCCCAGCTGGCTGAGCCACCCTTGTCCAGGTGGCTCCTGACCCTCACCCAGCCAGGCTGAGCTTCCTCTGTCAGCAGGACACAGCACTTCTCACTCACACATCCAACCTATCGCCCAGAAAATGATGACACATAGATATTAAATGGATACTCATGGCAGCAACGGTGGTATCAGGATTTAACCCCCCCACCACGCCCCAAAAATACACCTGAAAATGAATGTGCAGCATTCTGTGTAAGCAGTATATTCAAATATTTGTTTGAAATTTCAATATATTGACACAATGCCTGCAGTGCCTCAGGCCACAGGGCCTTCCCCAGGGCAGTGACCATCTGTCTGTCCAGGGCCTGGGGAACCATCCAGGACAGCAGGACCCAGCTCTGACTGGGCATTTCAGTGCCAACACTCCACAAACCACCTGCATGCTCGAGGCACAAACAAAACACCTTCCAAGAGACACAGTTTAGTGGAAAATTACTCATTAAAAGTAAAAAAAAAA
>VXBB01009117.1:478621-505035 GCA_013399915.1 Illadopsis cleaveri | reverse complement strand
CACAGCCGTCCTCCAGCTCCCAGGGCTTTCCCCCACAGCTGACCCAGGTTACCCCAGCCAGGGTACGGCGGCAGCGGGGCTGGGTGACATGGGACAGGGACAGCCCTGGGGGTGTCCCCACACATGAGGGCCGCTGGGGCAGTGTCTGGGAACCTCGGACAGGGGTTCAGGGCTCTGGGGGTCCCTCGCAGGGACGAAGCAACCACTTCCTTTCAGGCATGAGCGATCCAGGTGAGCTCCAGCACGGCGGGAAGGTGACAATGATCAGAGACCCTTAAACGCCACCTCTCAAAATCACACCACCACAGCCCCTCGGAGCGCGTGCCCTGCCTGCAGCTCCATTAACATCCCTTCTGTTTTCCTCTTCCCTCGTTTACTGTTCCAGGACATTTCCATAGAAACGGCATCCTGGCTCCTCCGCAGTCCAGTTTCCAATAACTACAAACCGCGTTAGTGCGAGGGGCAGCGGCGCCCGGCCCTGCTGCACGGCGGCCACCGGCACGGCCCCGCTTGGGCCCCTCTGCCGTCACCACCCAACCCCGGCATGGACGGCAGGGACACGGTGTCACCCCCGCCAGCCCCCCAGAATGACCCCAGAGCTGCCTCGGAGCTTTTCCTCCCGTGTTCCCCCTGGTAATGACAGCAGGGATCATAATCCCGATGGTTCCCTCCACTGCCCAGCCTGGCAGGAGAACAGGAGGGAGCTCTGGCCTCGGGATTAATCTGAATTCGGTCCCTTCTGTACCTCCCAGGGGCCAGGAGGAAGCCTGGGCCGTATCCGTGTTTCCGTGTACTCTGTTTGCTTTTTGCTGTTTATTTGCTGGTTAAATACCCATTAGCAGAGGTGGTGGCAGCACAAATGTAAGCGAGCTGCAGCTCGGGGGAATGTCATTGCTGGACCAGATGGGCCCCAGAATCTTTTGGAGAAAACGGTCTGAAAGAAGCACAGGGACAAGCTCCCCCCAAGCCTTGCTGGTTCCTTTTCCTTGGAAAATTCTGCTTCTCCCTGGATTAAAGACAGGTGGGAGACTATTGGCCCCTGTTTTCTGTAGCTTGGACAGCTTAAATGAGAGCACGTTGATCTATACTTAATGTGATTAAGTTATATCTCTGAGTATCATGCTAATTAAATTAAACTTCCCACTGCTGCCTCTGAGGCTTAAACAGGATAGTTGTTTTAAGACCACAATTCACTCCCCTGCATTTCCCTGCACGGATGAGCAGGTGGGATAAAAGCATTCTGCTGATCAAGCCATCGTGGTGTTTAGAAACAACTTCTAAAGCAATTGGTAGTCAAATTTAAATCTGATTTGAGTTGGATTTAAACTCTGCATTTTCAATCTGAAGCGATTTGTGCTTTGAATAAGGAAAATAACAGGGGAAAAGTAAGTGGATGAGGCAGTGCACAGACTGTGTCTGACCACGATGTCTCTGGTGTAGAAACAGAATATTGTGAAAGAATTCTTCCCTGTGAGTGGTGAGGCCCTGCCAGAGGGTGCCCAGAGAAGCTGTGGCTGCCCCTGGATCCCTGGCAGTGTCCAAGGCCAGGCTGGACGGGGTTTGGGGCAGCCTGGGACTGTGGAAGGTGTCTCTGCCCATGGCAGGGGACGGAACTGGATGATCTTTAAGGTCCTTTCCAACCCAAACCGTTCCATGATCTCCCTAAAACACCTCTCCCCCTGCCCTCCTCCCATCTCCAACATCTCTTTCCACCTTGCAGCTTCTAAAAACACTCGGAGATTTCAAAGCTCTCCCCTGATCGATGTGACAGCCCGGCCCGGACCCGCGGCCGGAGGAGCCGCAGCCGCATGAGCGGAGGGGCAGCGGCGCGGGGAGATGCGGGACGGGAGCACCGGGAGCATTCACGGCTCATTCATTCCCCAGCGAGCCCCCGGGGAGATCTGTCAGGGATGGAGGGACTGAACCGACGGCTCGGCTCAGCCCTGAGCTGGGAAACGGAGCCCGATCCGTGCCTGAGCACAGGGAGCTCCCAGACAGCAACGTGAGCATCCCTGCGCTGCAAACCCTGCACGGCTCCGGCCGGGAGCGGCTGTGGGAATTGCTCTGGCCACGGACGTTCCTGCAGGCCCAGCTCTGTCCCCCTGGGTGTGATTGAATAGCTCGGTGTGAGGGAAACGAGAGACTTTTCAGGAGAGAAAGGAGCTTAGGTTTAAACAGACGCCGGAGTTTGAACAGCTGCTGCTTCACTCTGGGAAAGGGGTCTCTGTGCATCCCCAGTGCTCGAGGGATGCTGGGGGCTGTCCCTGCTTCCCGCAGACCCCACAGACCCCTGAGACCCCTGGCAGTGTCTGGGCCCCTCTGCTGAGCCCTCCTGAGCAGGGGCAGGACTTGGGCACAGCGGGGTGTCCCACTTGTCACACCAAGACATTCCATGAAAAGCACCCGGAGAAAAGCAGGGTCGGCAGCAAAGAACCATTTCCTATTATCTATTACCTATTACCTATTATCTATTATTATCTATTATCTATTATTTTTCACAGTTGCTACAGCACCAGCTGCCTCAGTTCTGTTATTTATGCCTCGAGATGATCTTTGGTCAGGGGGTTAAACCCCGCTCCCCTGGCACACTTCGCAGGCACCGGGGATTTCTCCCCTTCATCCCAAAGCTGGGGACAAGGGCAGCCCCTCTGGCAGCCCCCACAGCCTCGGCTTTCATCTCCACTCCCGCGCTGAAGGATTGGGATCCACGGCACTGGAAAGTCCCAGGAGGGACATAAATCCCATATAAACCACAGCAGATGAACTGTCCCTCACCTGGAAGCTGGGGCTGGGCTTGAGGGGAGCCACACAGGGCTCAGGAGCAGGGGCTGATGGAGGGGCTGTGCCGAGACCCCCCCAATCTCTGCTCCCTCTCCTCCAGCCCCGGGACCACCCTGAGCCCCCCAACCCCTTCATTCGGGGAAAATCCTCCTCACTCCACATATCCCCGCCAACGGTAAACTGCTGTACTTCACAGGAGAGGTGTTCAAAGAACAATTACTTCGCCTTAAAGCAACAATAATCTCAGGTTCCACAGTGAAGAGGGAGAAGCCCATGGAGTGCAGCCCACTCTGTGGAGGGACTGACAGGACTGGACCCACTTTCAGGCTTTTCCAACCGAAACAATTCCACGATTCTGTGAATCCATTCTATGACAGCCCAAGCAGCCAGGGCCAGACACACGTACACACACAAAAATATAAATGTGCTTTTAACTGGAGGTTTCTAACGGGTCTCCTTGCGTGTGCCTGAGGGATTAACAGTGTCCAGAGGCTTCCCGTGCCGGGCAGCTGCGTCACGTCGTCACAGCAACCCGCTCGCCATGGCCCTGGAGCCGCAGCTCCCGCTCCATCTCTCCTGTAGTTCCTTTTAATTACAGATGGGAAAGGCTGTGAAAGCCGGGGCTGGAGGCCCCCAGAGCCCCGGGAGAACCCGGTGACCCTGGGTCTGTGCAAGCCCTGCACAGACACGTCTCACTGCAATGAATTTTGCTGTGAAACTGTCACGGGGCAGAGCGGTGGCTCTGGGGACGCTGCCATCCCCTCTTGGTCACAGCTCAGCTGCGAAAGTTATTTCACTTTCGTGTGGCTTTTTCCCAGCAACTCACACCCCAGAGAGGCCCGTCGAGCCCAGATGGATGAGATGACCTTTAAAGGTCCCTTCCAACCTAAACCACTCCATGATTCCCAAATTTCCCCTGCAAGCATCAGTGTCACCTCCTTAGCAAAACACACTACAGAGAGAGAAATAGGGATTTGCCAGGAGGGAGGAGGAAACACTGTCCCATTTTACCACCTCAGCCCCAAAACTGAGCTGGAATCCCCTCCCCTGGGTGGGACCCACGGGGTGATGTTTATTCACACAAGGTGAGGCTGGTCCCCGTGAGGTAACGCCGGTCCCTGCAGGGTCAGGCAGGTCCCTGTGGGATGATGCCGGTCCCTGCAGGGTCAGGCAGGTCCCTGTGGGATGATGCCGGTCCCTGCAGGGTCAGGCTGGTCCCCACGCTCCGGGGGCTGCTCTCCCCTGCTGCCTTTGATCAGAGCATGGCTCTGGTTCCCCTGCCGGCTGCTCTCCGTGCCGTGGGTTTCCAGCGGGAGGTGGGGAAGCGCAGTCAGCCTGACCCTCCCCTCCTCGGATCTGTCATCAGCAACACAGAAATCCTTCCCGGCCCCAAGTTACTCAGCCTGAATCCTGCAGGATTTGCCGGGGTGGCAGCATGGCAGAGCAGCCCTGCCTGGGTCCCCCTGCTAGTCCCACACCCCCAAACCCTCACACCCACCCCAGGGACAAGTGGAGCAAAAAGATGGATTTCCTCCTCTCCGTCGTCGGATTCGCCGTCGATCTGGGCAACGTCTGGCGGTTCCCTTACATCTGCTACCAGAACGGAGGGGGTAAGGACACCACCGGGCTAATTTAAGTCTTCTTTTGGAGAAAAGGTGCCTTTTTCCTCATTTTACATCTTTCCCAACCTGAAAAATCCAGTCTTTCTTTTCTTTCTTTGTTTCCAGCTGCTCCACTTCAGACAGGGCGGTTTAGAGAACGACCCAACTTCTCCCGACATCTGTCTCTTTTCTGTTTGTGTCTTTCTTCATTCAAAATCCTCCTCCACTCCCTCCATCCTCCTTCCCTGGGGTCCTTTCCTCCTTTCCTGGTCTCTCCCTCCTCTCCCAGTGGGATTAGAGGTGCGTTAGCAGCTCTAGGATCACAAAAGGGAAAATTACCATGGTCCAAACTGCAAAAAAGGATTAAGATCCGTAAATTTGGGCTGGGAGGTTCACACACTTCATGATCTCGGGACTCTGGGAAGCTGCCCTTTGAGATGGGCTCCTGGTTTAAAATCACCCTGGGACCCTGGGAAGCTGCCCTTTGAGATGGCTCCTGGTTTAAAATCACCCTCGTGAGCATCCCACCCTCCTGCTGGGGATCCTGGCTGGCAGTGCTGGACCTCAGGAGCAGCCCTGGCTTTGAGGGATCAATGGGAAGCAAAGACACAGAAACACCACGAAGGGGAAAACCTTCAGTAAACGACAACTAAATAAATCGCTTGGAATGGAGCAGGGCAGAAACCCCCCTCATGCGGAAATGCAAAAGGAGGGATGAGAATTTTTGTGCTGTTTGGGAAAGCGCAGCAGATTTAATTGCCAAAGTCGGCTGTTGGGGAACATCCTCTACTGCTTGGGAAAATTAGAAAGAGGTAATTAGTTCCATACTCAAGGCAAAACTGTGGATCCCAGGTGCCCACGTTGAAACAGAGTTATTTGCGAGTTGCTCCTGAGGGATTGGGAGCAGAGCTGAGCCCCACTGTGTGCCTGTGGTTCGGGTGGGTGGTTTCCACCTGCCCCACACACACAGGAGGGTGAGGAGTTCAGGGAGCAGCTCTGGGGGAGCACAGCCCTGTGGAGGGGGAACACTGGGATGGGCAGCACTAGACTCATCCACAACCCGGGCTCTGCCTGGAAGGAAAACACTGAAAACACTTGGTCCTGTTGGGCCAGTCCTGCCAGGCAGACAGGGGGGCTGCAGGAGGGTGCTGGGGATTTTTGGGGTATTGGAGGTGACAGGAATATTTGGGATACTGGGAGTGCTGGAGATACTGGGAGTGCTGGAGGTGCTGGGGATACTGGGAATGTCGGGGTGCTGGGGATGCCACACCACACACACATCTGTCAGAGGGAGGAGCCGTGGGGGTTAAATTAACTAATCCCAGCAGAACTCGGAGAGCAGTTCCACTTCCAAAAGCTCCATGGGGTACAAGTGTAGCCCCAGTAAAAATGAGGATGTTATGAATAATGCAGATTACAGCATTAATTATGTGTCTTGGGGTGGCTGTGCATATTCAAGTCAGATTTTCCTCCAAAACTCTTCCAGATCTGAGGGGTGCTGGCTGTCCCCTCCCCTGCACCCCAATGGTTTGTGTGGTTCTTTGTTCAATCCTGGCCAAATGGTGCCTCCCCAGCAAGGGCTGGGACTTCAGCAGGGCTGTCCTGGGAGCCCAGGAAGCTGGATCATCAAGCAGGCTCTCACATCTCTGAGCTCCTCTGACCAGATTATTCCCAAAGCTTCTCACAAACACGTCCAAACCTGCTGGGGCAGCACTGGGAGGGAGGGAGGTGACAATGCCGTGGTCCCCTGGCAGCCTGCTGGTCACCATGCTGTGCTCCCCACCCTGCAGGAGCCTTCCTCATCCCCTACACGCTGATGGCTGTTTTTGGGGGGGTGCCCCTCTTCTACATGGAGCTGGCCCTGGGGCAGTTCCACAGGACAGGTGCCATCCCCATCTGGAAGCGCATCTGCCCCATCTTTAAAGGTGAGAGACCCCCAGCCCAGGTGACACCGTGACCCCAAAGCTGTGTGCCAGGGCTGAGCCCCATCCTGCTTGTCCCAGGCATCGGCTTTGCCATCTGCATCATCGGCCTCTACGTCTCCTTCTACTACAACACCATCATTGCCTGGGCTCTCTACTACTTCTACTCGTCCTTCTCAGACACCCTGCCCTGGGCCAGCTGTGACAACCCCTGGAACACCCCTGACTGCACCAACTACTTTGGGAAGAGCAACGTGACCTGGACCAACTTCTCCAGGTCCCCCGCCGAGGAGTTTTACACGTAAGGGCACAGGATGTGAATGGTGGGAGCTGGGCACATCCTTGAGGGGGCTCTGGGAGCAGGCTCTGAGGTGGAAATGCTCCTGAGGAGCTCACAGACTGCCTGCCTCGGGCTGAGCCTGCTCCCAGCCCGGGGGATCCCTGCCTGCAGGAGGAAGGTCCTGGAGATTCAGGAATCCAGGGGTCTGCATGACATCGGGGGGATCCGCTGGCAGCTGCTCCTCTGCCTCTTCCTCATCTTCACCATCGTCTACTTCAGCCTGTGGAAAGGGGTTAAAACCTCTGGGAAGGTGAGGAGACCTCCAGCATTGCCCTGCCAGGGCAGGAGGGACCCATCATTGGTAGGATCTTGCCACCCACCTGACTGTGGAAGAGGGAATGTCACCTTCTCCTCAGCCCCTGCCCCTGAGGCCACCTGGAGTGAGCCCAGCATAGGGGTTTGGGTGCTCAGTGGTGCCGTGGGGTGACAGCTGCCTCCTCCCAGGTGGTGTGGGTGACAGCCACGCTGCCCTACATCGTCCTGCTCATCCTGCTCATCCGAGGGGCCACCCTGCCTGGAGCCTGGAGAGGGGTCCTCTTCTACCTGCGCCCAGACTGGGGAAAGCTCCTGAGCACCGCGGTGAGTGCACGGTGGGACACCCTGCCCGGGGCAGGGCAGCACCCAGAGGTCTCCAGAGGACACCCACCCACCCATCTGTGCATGGCAGCACCCAGAACCCCTCCCCAGGACATCCATCCACGGGTCTGGCCCCACCACAGGGCAATGGGGCCCTTGTTCCCACAGAAACGAGGCGCCCTGGACAGGCTCTTGGAAATGTAAATCTGTAATTGAATCACCCATCTCATTCTGGCTGGTTTTGTCTGTACTGTGCTCCCCCTTGGGCTGACAATGGGCTTCCTGTGGGTAATTACCAGGCAGCACTTGAGAATTCTCATTAAAGGTAATGAGGGCCGTGCTGCCAGCACTGAACGTGCCGGGCAGGAGTGGGCACGGCAGGCAGGCTCGGGGCTCCCCTCCATCCATCCCTGCTCCGAGCCTGGGTGAGCACAGGTGACACTGCCGAGCTCTGCTGCTGCAGGACCCCAGGGTGGAAATGAGCTCACTCCATGCCACAGCAGCTCCTCAGCTCCCAGGACATCTCCTGGGGGCACGGGGCAGGCAGGAGATCTGGACACATGTGCCAGCACAGCCTCACCCCTGTGCCATGGGGTGTCCCTGCCATCGGTACTGTGGGGCACCTCCCAGCCCCATCCCAGCCCCAAGGATCCCCTGCCCTGCCCATCCTCCTGTTGTTTCTCCCTCCAGGTTTGGGTGGATGCTGCTGCACAGATCTTCTTCTCCTTGGGCCCTGGATTTGGAGTCCTCCTTGCTCTGGCCAGTTACAACCATTTCCACAACAACTGCTACCGGTGAGGGTCCATCCCAATGGGCGCAGCTGCAGTGGAGGCACATCCCAACATCTCCTGGTCCCCACTGCCCCATCCCAACATCTCCTGGTCCCCACTGCCCCATCCCAAGAGCTCCTGGTCCCCATGGCTGCAGGCTGGACATCTTTCCCCATTTCACTGATGGTTTTGGTGTGAGGGGCCAGGAGAGGGAACTGCAGTGGGGCAAGGCCAGGGCAGCTGGAGTGGGGTGAGGGCTGACCTGGAGGGGGCTCTTTCCCTCTTTTCTGCCTTCCAGGGATGCACTTGTCACCAGTGCTGTGAACTGCCTCACCAGCTTCCTCTCAGGCTTCGTCATCTTCACCGTGCTGGGCTACATGGCTGAAATGAGGGACGTGGAGGTGGAGGATGTTGCCAGAGATAAAGGTTCTCTTCCCTCCAGCAGCCTCTTCCCCAAGAGAATTCCCACCTCCGAGGCTGTGCCAGGGAACAGCCAACCAAGCCAGTGTCCCCTCCTAGGGCCCAGCCTCCTCTTCATCACCTACCCTGAAGCAATTGCCAACATGGTGGGATCCACCTTCTTCGCCATCATTTTCTTCCTGATGATGATCACCCTGGGGCTGGACAGCACGGTAGGAGTGGGACAGCCCAGTGTCCCCAGCAGAGACAGGAGGTGGCCATGTCCCATGGCTGATAGGGGGGTGGCAAGGGGTGTTATGGCCATGGGATGGGATGGGATGGGATGGGATGGGATGGGATGGGATGGGATGGGATGGGATNCCGCTCTGCCATGCAGATTTTCTTGAAGAGCAGGACTGTCTCCACATCCCATTTCCCCACCCCACGCCAGCATGTCCTTTGCAGTTTGGAGGCCTGGAGGCCGTGATCACGGCCGTGATGGATGAGTACCCCCAGGTCCTGGCAGGGCGACGGGAGCTCTTTGTCCTCGGCCTCATCACAGTCTGCTTCCTGGGCTCCCTCAGCACCCTCACCTACGTGAGTCCCACTAGCACCACCCCGCCCTGGCCCCTCACATCCCCTCCTTCACCCCTGTGGGGTCTGCAGCCTCCTGATGCTGCTCCAGGGCGGGGCCTACGTGGTGAAGCTGCTGGAGGAGTTTGGTGCTGGTTGCTCCATCCTGGCAGTGGTGCTCCTGGAAACCATCGCTGTCTCCTGGTTTTATGGTAAGAAACTGCCTCTGTCGTGGAAAACACCCCGTGGGCACCTACACGGGTGTGTGACCCTTCACAGGTGAGTAAATCCCGGGCACTGGATCCTGTGTGTGGCTCCCAGTGTTGTGTCCGTGTGGATATCCCTGAACCCACGTCCCCAGTGGGATCCTGGGGCTGTGAGGGCTCTCTCCTCTGGCAGGGATCCAGAGGTTTTCCCACGATGTCAAAGCCATGCTGGGCTTCACCCCGGGGCTCTTCTGGAAGCTGTGCTGGGTCGCCATCAGTCCAGCCTTGCTGGCGGTGAGTATCCATGGCCGAAATATGGACAAGGTCATTGCTGTCCCTCTGGACACCCTGCAAGACAGCCACTCCCCTCTGCTGCCCAGCTCCCCATGCCATGGATAACTCCCCTCTCACTCACACGAGGTGACCAAGCTGCCAGGAGAGTGGACAAGGCTGTGGGACCTCATGCCAGCCCTCCCCGTGCTGCTGCCACAGTGCCCACAGCCCCAGGGCCTCACTGAGAAAGGGAGCTGAAAGTTCATTTTCCAGCCTTTTCCACAGCTCCAGGGCAAAGCTGGGTGCTCACACGGGTGCAAGCTCAGCTTTGTGTCATCCTCCCAGCACGCAGCATCCCTGGCAGGGCTGGCCACGGGTCCATCTCCCATGTGCTGGGCTGGATCCATCCCTTTGAAATGCCAGCTCCCACGGCACTTCAAAGGCTGCCGTCGGGCAGAGGGGTCTAATCTCACCGGATCTGCAGGAGAAGAGGCCTTGTGAGGATTAATTATGGCTCTAAGCGCTTTGCCCTGGTTATTAGGAGAGGATTGTTACCATCAAAGCACACAGCAAAGCGTTTTGTTTCAGCACGGGGCTGAGCAGCCCTCACAGGCTCACAGGCCTTCTTAGACAGAGGCCCCCAGCCCTCACCCAGCCAGGGGTGGCAGCCTGGGAGATGTCCCTGTGATGTCCATGCTGGATTTGGGACCACAGGGGGAGCACCAGGATGTGGATGGTGTTCACAGAATCATGGAATCACAGAATGGTTTGGGTTGGGAGGGACCTTAAAGGTCATCTTGTTCCATCCCCGTCCCCTGACAACCTGTGGGGTGAGCTGGCATCAGTGCCAGGGCTGGGGAGATCAGGGAATTATTTAGGTTGGAAAAGCCCTCTAAGATCAAAGAGTTCAAGCATCACCCAGCACTGCCAAGGCCACCACCCATGTCCCCAAGGCCACATCTACACACCTGTTAAATCCCTCCAGGGATGGAGACTCCACCACTGCCCTGGGCAGCTGTGCCAGGGCTGGACAGCCCTTTTGGTGAGGAAGTTTTCTCTGATGTCCAACGTAACCTGGCACAACTTGAGGCCATTTCTTCTGGTTCTGTCCCTTGTTCCCTGGCAGAAGAGTCCAATCCCCACCTGGCTGCACCCTCCTATCAGGGAGTTGTGGGGGAATAGAAGATCCCCCCCTGAGCCTCCTTTTCTCCAGACTGAGCCCCTCCAGCTCCCTCAGCTGCTCCTGGTGCTCCAGCCCCTTCCCCAGCTCTGTTCCAATCTCTGAACAAGCTCCAGCCCCTCAATGTCTGTCTTGGTGTGAAGGGCCCAAACTGCTCACAGGCCCCTGTGGCTCTACTCCTTACAGTTCATAGTCATCAGCTCCCTCCTGGACCAGCCACCCCTGACCCTCTTTGACTACCAGTACCCTGAGTGGAGCATCTCAGTGGGATTCCTCATCGGAGCATCCTCCTTCATCTGCATCCCCCTCTACATGGTGTACAAGCTGGTCTGGACACCGGGGTCCCTCAAGCAGGTCAGGAGCAGCTCGGACAATCCCACGGCTCCTGGGTGGGCTGGGATGGGCAAGGACCTCACTCGGGGTTGAGGAACCAGGCAGGCTGCTGATGCCATCCTCAGCATCTTTGTTCATTAAATCCCACCGGGAGAGCTGCCTGGGAAGGGCTGGGAGGAGCGTGGCTCCAGGGAGGGAGGAAACGCCCTCCCTGTGTTTTGTGTCTCCTCAGCGCCTCGCCGTCTGCATTCGGCCCGAGAAGATCACGAGAGCCCCGCAGGCAGAGGGAGTGGGCATGGCCCCCGTCCTGTAGCCGGGGGACACGGAGATTGCTCCGGCTTCTTCCTTGGCACTGCCATGGGGCAGCTGCCATCGCCCTCCTCATCCTCACCACGGACCGGACCCGGCATCTCCACGAGCGCCCCGGTGGAAGCGGCACCGACGGCACGTCCCGGCGGAGCAGAGGCCCGTTCCCGCTGCTGGCAGGAAAACCTGCGATCGCACAGCAGGGAGAACGGGACCCATCGCTGCGGCCCGTGCGCCGGGAGCCAAGGGGCCGAACGCCCGCGGGGACTGGAGGAGAACCCCAACTCCCGGAGCAGATGGAGGAATGGCCTCGCCGCGGACCCCTGTGCATGTCTGTAGTGTTTGGAAAATAAAGTCGATGCCGATGTTCGGAGATGAGGGGAGGGAAAGGAGCCGGAGCTCGCCTTGCAGTGTTCCTGGAGCGCCGTGCGTGGCTCAGAGCTCGGGCTGGGCTGGGGGACACGGCGGGGCTGTCGCTGTCCAGACACGCCTTGTCCTGCTACAAAGATCCAAAGTCCGGCGGAGGAATTGCCCGAGCTCGGGGGTGGGTCCCAGGTGCTGCTGAAGCCGGGCAGGTCGGTNGGGCTGGGCGCTGTCCCCGCTGTCCCCGGGCCCGGCGGAGCGCAGCCGGCCCTACGCTGTGCTGCAGCATCAGAACCTGGGTGAGGAGCGGGAGGGCACCGGATTCAGCCCCGCCACGACCCAGCCGGGGGCTCGGGAGTTGGTCCGGGAGTGTTTAATTAATGTTCTTTCTCTTCCCGCCGCAGTGCTGCTGGGCAGCATCCTCAGCGCTCTCCTGCTCACCATCATCCTCATGGCCATCTGTGTCTACCGGCCCGTCCGGCGGCGGTAGCGGAGTGGGACCCGCCGGGGCATCGAGAGAATGCTGCGTTCCACCTGGTTCTTCCACCTGGAGTCCACCATCCCAGCACCGCTTCAGTCCTGCCGGTTCTCCCTTCCGGTACACAGCATCCCGGCACTGCTCCGGACCCTCCAGGTTCTCCCTCCGGTCCCTCCAGGTTCTCCCCTCCGGTCCCCACCGTCCTGCCGCCTCTCCCCTCACCTGCTGGGGATGCCCTGAGAATGCCAGTGCGGCTTTTCACCCCTCTCTGCCCGTGCTATATCACATGGTTCCATCGTGATGTGGCTTCCAACAATGGTCTGGCCGGGTGCTGGAAGTCACCCCCTCCCTCAGCAAACAGACTCCTGGAGCTCCTGGGGGCGTGTGCGCAGCAAACCCGTCCGGCTCGGAGCAGGGGCTGGAGCAGCGCGCCTGCCTCCCAAATCCCAGCGTTTTGGCGAGGCTGATCCGACACAGAGTGCTCGAGAGCATCCCCGGGGCGTGCAGGCACCCGGGGCCTGGGTTGTCACAAGAACAAGGCGAGACTGGGGACGTTGTCTGAGGAGCAGCTCCACGTGCTCAGTCACACCACGTTACTTTTTGCTTTCTGATGAATTCAGGTCCTTGTTTGAACGCTGAGTGCTGGTGGTTGGACAGGGCTTGGAGTAACCTGGGGTAGTGGGGGGTGTCCCTGGCAGGGCAGGGGGTAGGACAGGATGAGCTTTAAGGTCCAATTCAAAAATTCTCCAAAGGTAAAAGCTCAGTGACCCACCCAGCAGTTGATGGGGGGTCTGGTCCGTTCTTGCCTCTGAGCAGAAACACTGATGCATGACCTGATCCTGGTGTAGTTTTCCCGGGTCAGGCTTCTCATTCCCAACGTTATTTGCTTTAACTCCTGGCTAAAAAGCCCCAAATAGCCTCCCATCAAACCAGCCCTGCTGAGCCTGTTGGGGACTGGGGTGCAGGTGAGGGATTCCAGCATGTGCTGGTCACTGTCCTGCTGGAAACAGGAGCCTCCAAAGGTCTGCAAGCCAGGCAGATGCTCTGGAAGTGTTTGAGCTCCAGCCAGACCCATTTTATGCAGTTTCAGTAACAAGTGTTTACACTGAATCCCACTTCCATATGAATGCTGCTATTTTGTTTTGCACTGCTACAAATACTAACTGGATTTTACTAATTATTGCTTTGATATTTAACATAGGGGTGTTTTGCTTAGTAATTTATTTAGAGTTTTAAAATGTAACTCCCAGAACAATTGTTGTTGACCTGTTCTCGAGCCCTTGTGCTGCATCTGAGGTGTTTTCTGTTGGAAGGACACTAAGTGCTGGCACTGAACAGAGATTTTCCTTCTGTTTTGTGAAATGACAGTGAGCCTGGCCTCAAACAGATGGAGCTGTTAATCCCAGAGTGAGGCAGCAAGGCAGCACTGTTCTATTGCTTTCTGCTCCTCCTTTTGCTCACTGATTCTCCTGTGTTGCTGATTTTTCTCGGTCCTTCATCGCTGTGAAGCCTGGCCTGCAGCCTGTGCTGCTCGTGGGGGTGGATGGTGAAGCTCCCAGCCCCAGCTCTGCATTCCCGGGAGCAGAATTCCTGTTTGCTCTCATTCCTCACTCCCTGCTATGCCTCTTTGTACAAATAAAACGCTCAGTAAACAATCCAGGCTCTTATTTATTCACGGCTGTGCTGTTTGTTATGAACTGGGCTGGAGCTGCACAAAGGGGTGAGGCTGTCCTGATTGCCACCTCTGTCCCCTCAGGGCTCCAACCTTGTTTTTAGTGGGATGGCAGTGCTGGGGGAAGGCAGGGAACAGGATGGCAGTGCTGGGGGAACATCCCCATGGATGTTTGTCAGCAAGGAGCCATTTAACAGCACAATGGGAGCACATCCTACAACGGCTGTGCAGCTTCCAGCAGCTCAGCTATGAATCAGAACTCAGCCAAAGCAGTGTAAGAAGGGTTTCCAAATAAAGAAAATCATGGATTGCTGCTGTAAAAACCCTTGAAATGGGGTCAAAAGCACAAAAAAAGCACAGTCTTGCTTTCAGGAACTAACAGCATCGACTTAAAGAGATTTTAAAGCTGGTTATAGTTTTAGAAGCTACAGGTGTTTGTAACTCTGAGCTTCTCTTTCCTGCATCAGCCTCAAGCTGCCTCAGAGAGAGAGGCTGGACTTTGTTGTTACACAACAGTCTTAGTCTTAATATTAAACATACTCACAACCCTCTGCTCCTCTCTTACAAGAGAAGGAGCAGAGGGAAATTAATAAGGTTTCCTGCTTTTCACTCCCTTAACATCTGTGTTGTACTGATTCCTCCTTTTCAAGACAGGGAGACTTAAAACGTGGCTGAAAATGTCCAAAAAGTGGTTCTGGGGATTATGTGTCTGATTCACACTAAGCCAGAAGTACCTTGGAGAATTTAAATGTCACTTTAATGTACAAAAAAAATAGTAAAAACGACTCTAAATACAGTGTTAGGAAAAGTACCTGTGTGTGGTGTAATGTGCAATACCTTTGGTTTTTCCTCCAGCACAGAGAGCATGTCCATCTTACACTGAAAGGGTTAAGTCAGGCTTTAAGAGAAGCAGCACCTGGCTGAGGGAAGCAGGGCCTTCTAGTTTTAGCTGGAATTATACAAAAGTCAAAGAAAGCAAAAAAACCCCCCAAAAAACCCCAAAAGCAAATCCAATTTATTTTACAATCCCAGACTAAGAAGCAGGAGCGTAACAAAACTTCAGCTGAAAGTGCTCAATGTTCTTCAGTTTAAATATAAAACCAGAACAAGTCAGCTTGAAAAATGCTATTTTTATCCCTCTTTTAACCTTTGAAATGTTTAGCAGAAGACAGGCAATGCCAGGCAGACGGGTTTGTAAAGGCAACAGCACTCTTTATTCCCTCTGGAGGAATGCCCACGGCTCCATCTCCTACCTCCCACCCCGTCAGGAGCTCAACACGAGGCCTGTTCCCTTCTCCCAACTGTGACAGTCACAGGAATCCCCCTTGCAAAGAAAGAAATCCCAACCCAGCCCAGTGTCCCTGAGCAGGACAGTCCCCCTTCCTGCAGCACCCAGGAAAGCTGTTTTTAGGGATGCAAGTTGTCCCAGGGAACACCACCAGTGTGGAGAGGCCAGTCCTAGTGTACACTGAAGGAATTGTAATTATTTCCTATGTAAAACAATGGATTATTTGTTTAAAAGAGGGTTCCAAGTTGCCAACTGCCCCATTGGTTATGATCAAGTCCATTTTATAGTGATTTTATATTGGTTAATTAATAGTTGGTCACCCAGAACCACCCAGTTTAGCCTGAGGAACAGGAGCTGTGTTAGGAGCAAGCTCAGAGCAGCTGTACCAAAGGTTCCTCCAGCCCTGCCAGGCAGGATATTGCTCACATTTAACAGCTGTAAGGCTTTCCTGTGGCTGTTCATCGTGTACCTGTGGAGTGCACTTGAGAGTCACAGTGTGAGTACTGTAAACACCGAGAGAAGTGCAGATAAAAGAGCTACAAAGATCCTGTGTGGCCAAAAACCTGAGGAAAGCTGGTTAAAACAGACCTAGGAATCGTTACAAGACTAGTTTGATGAGTGTAGGTCTAGTGGCTTGGTTTAAAATCAATAAAAATATTCAGGTAAAAAAATAGATGTATTCACATGAAGGACAAGCACAAGGGTTTTAAAAAGCAACACACGTTTCCCTTGCAGAATTAAAACTTCTCTTCCAATAAGGACACACAAAAATCTCACCTGAATTCTCTTCCTGGCTTCATTTAGCACCCACACTCAGCCATGCACACCAAGAGATCCCAAAGAAGCACCTGTATCTATCCCTTAATTTCTTGCTGCCCTCTGAGCAGGGGAATGAGCTGATTTGGAATCACTGCAGAAACTGCTGCTGTATTGGACAGATGGTCCCATTTCAGCATCTAAAATTTTACTGGCTACTTGTTTTGTCCTTTTTCAGAAAGCACTAGTTTAATCTGGAGCTTGGATGAGCTGTTCAAGTATAAAATTATCCCTCTTAAGCCAAAATTCCCAGTAACTAGAGGAGAGATAACCACATCTAAACAAAACTAACAGAAAACATCTGTCAGCACGAAAAACTACCATGTGTGTGTATAGGCAGGGAGATGCTCTCCCATGAAACAGCTGGAAAAACAGGCAATGGCTTTGAATTATTGAGAAATAATGAAGCAGATGAGTATTTCTTTGGTAAGTAATGAAGTTTCCCTCCTGAACTCCCCATAAAGCAGGCTTTCAAGCTTTACTGCAATCCTACATCCTGATGCAAAGCAAAATTTCCATCTGCTCTTCAATAAATAAGTTTAGATAAAAACATTTCCTTCAAAGCTAAGACTGCATGGTTGGGGATTCCAAATGTGGAGTCCTTGGGATCTAGAACTCCCCCAAACAAAAATAAATCAGGTTTTTGCAGCTGATGCCAACTTAGAAGGCAGGTGAAATGTTTCCTTAATCAATCCAGGAATGGTCTTCAGACTGACAGCTCTGAAAACCTCCAGTTTTACACAGATTTGGTCATCCCTGCTTCAGGAGGTCACTTAGGAGCTATTTTTCCACAAGAGAGAGCTGTAGAACTTGCTGAAGCTCTGCATCTTCCTTTTCCTTACGCTGCTTCTCCTGCTCCTCCTGCTCCCGCACAGACAACTCCATGGCAAGCTGCAAGTCTCTCTCAAAGCTGGAAGCTTCACTGGAGCTGCTGCTGTGGGAGTTCCCTGTTCTTGTCAGAAAGCTCTCCTGCAGTGCCCTGATGGAAAAGAACAACTTTGAGAAGTAAAAAGAGACAGAGTCTGTCTCATATTCGTTGCAATGATCCTTCCTGGCAACTGTTCTAGACTCACAAACTGGAAAATCTCTCCCAGAGGGGAGAAAACAGTTTGAGGATATGAGAGCAAGCTGTTCCAACACCTGTAAAATTCCCAATGTCAAGCCTGGATTCCTTTGTATCTTTCATAGATACCAACAGTTATATTTTCAATGGGCCTCTGAAAGCATCCTTGCCTGGTTTAAAGGATTTTCCATGCACAGAAGAACCCAGAAGATTCAGTTCTTGGTTTCTTTGCACTTAACTGCAGAAAGACTCCACAGACACCAGAGCCCATTTTTAAGTGTTCATTAAACCTATGTTTTAAGGATTACATAAGGGTTTTGAAAATAAAGAGCTGCCTTGAAGTGTGCAGCCTCTAATAACCAAAAATTCAATGCAGAGGGATCAAATTCAGAGTTTTAAGAGCAGAAGAGAAGGACTGGGTTTGTACATTGGGTAAAGAATCTGTTGTGTGCACAGGCCAGCCTAACATCTGGAAAGAACTACACAACATAAACTAGGGAGGCCCAGTTTGGAGTTCTTGTTTCTTGGAAAAGTTGGAAGAAGCACAAGAAGAAATCTCGAGTTTTGTGCATTTGCTACTCACATACACCAAAAAAAAATTGCCAAATTGCTTCATGCTGCTGCTGGGGGTATTTTTGCTCTGTCACTACATGGTTTGATGTGAAATAAGGTACTTACCTCTGATACTGCATATTGAGGTCTGAGGAATATGCAACTTCTCCATTGGAATGCACCCCCAATTCCTAGAGATGGGGAAAGAGACAATTCCACAGCAGTTATCAGAGCTGCAGAGTAACTCACTGAAAGTAACCCACCTTTATTTCTTCTTTGAAATCTATTATTTTTATCTTCTAAAGGTCTTAGAAAAACTGATCCTACACTGGTTTCCTTCAGCTCTTGCTGCACAGTCCTTGCCCAAGCTGCCAGTGCACAGACCCCAGCACTCACTTTATTTGCACCAGTCTCCAACAAGCTCTGCTGGATGGCAAACTGCATGATCTCATTATCCTCATCCTGCACATGGATGTTCCTGCCATCATCCTGGATGTTGTAGGATTTGGGGATCTCAAACACCGACTGGTCAACCTCGAAATTAGCACCTACAGAAGCCAAATGAAGTTAAAAAAATACACTGTGCCCTGTTTGTAACAAGTTGTAAGTGAAAAAATTCTGATGAATGTTTTTGCAATAACACATTGCAGCTCCCCCTGTTCCATTCCCTGCAGTTCAGCTGCTCTCTCCTCTGTGCATTCCAGGGACAGGGATGTAACAAGGTGGGATCCCTGCACTTTCCCACCCCTTACCTGCATCACTCTGTGCACCTCCAGGAGAGGAGCCCTCAGCTGTCCTGCAGCTGTTGACATTTTCAAAAGTAATTCGGGCATTCAGCACGTGAAACAGGGGAACTTCTGCAAGAGGACAAGATTTCTGTCAAAATGAGAATCTCTATTCACCTCCACACCCACATCAAACCCTTACATGTTTATGGGATATATTCCACAACAGCTTCCTATAATGACAAAGCACAGAGGAACTCACTTCACCAAGAAGGTGGCTTTAGTTCTCCTCAATCTCTCTCTAAGATATGCCAAATTTAAGGCACTGAAGCTAAGAGGAAGGGGGTTCACAGAAATGACATTGTCTTTAAAATGATATTTCTGGATTGAGTCCAGATGTACAAAACAATGTTCAGGCAGCAGTGAGACAAGTAAAACACCAATGTGGTTTTTTGTAAATAATATATTTCAAAACCAAAGGGGAAAAAAAATGGACAAGATGTTACAATAAAAATTGCTAAATATTACCGATTTTGACAGGAAATCCTGGTGGAAATTCCAGAGTGATGAAATCCCTAAGTCTGGCAAAATGGGCACTGGTTCTGGCCATCAGGTCAATGATTGGAGTGACTTGTTCCATAAGAGACAAGGGGAACTCTTCACTCATCCACAAGGTTGCTTTAAATCTTAAAGACAAAGTAGGATAAAGACATCCTAAATTCAGTTTAGGAACAGATGCAAAGCAAAACAGGCAGTTGGGGCAGTGACAGAAGGTTACTAACAAGTTACAGCACCAGCCCAAATATTTGCTTTGACTCAGTGGAATTAAAAATAGATTATAGCTGAATACTTCAAGATCTCTGTTTGTGAAAACTGGGGGGAAAACCCACACTGGATATTTGCAAAAACGGTTTCCAGGGATTAGATAGCTGGGAAGAGACAAACTAGAAATAGTTAAAATGGCATTTCTCACTTCTGTGTTCTAACAGTGACTTCCTTTGGTCTCCCTATGTCTCTGCCATTCAAATCAAACTCTGGGTTGAAGTATTCCTCCAGAGTGATATCAGTGGGATTGTTGATTGCAGCACACTCTGTTGTCGTGGACGTACTCTAGAAGGAGAGAGAGGAAAAAAACAACCTCAAAATTACTGAACAGACAGTGGCTACCACAAGAAACTTTTCATTTACCCTTTGTGAAGTAACTCCTTCCCTATTTCAGACACAGTGACACACAGCCATAAACACCAGCTGTTATCAGACTGGTTTTACTGAGGTTAGAAATCTCCAAGCTTGTTAGAGACATGAATAATCTACTTAGATACTTTAAAGCTGGAAACCAATCAGAAATACACACATGAGCCAAGGGGTGTCCAGGCTCCAAATCCCTGGTCATCAAGTAGTCAAAACTTTGATGGAGAATTTGAACCCAAAATCTCTAAATCCCTGTAAGTGTGCAATGCCATCCTGACAGAGAGCCAGCAAATCCATTATCCACTGTTCTTTCAACAGTTTAGAAGCAAAGGAGCTTCTAAAGCCACATGGAATGGTTTGGGTTGGAAGGGATCTTAAAGTTCACCTATTTCCAACCAAACAAAAACATCCTCAGGGGAAATGAAAACCTCATAATCAGAACTGCTGCCAAACTAAGGAAACGAGAGGTGACTCCACACACAGGAATTCCTACTGGCACAGTGACCTGTGCTGACATCAGACACTCACCTGAGCACCACATTCATGCTCCACTGTCCCCAGGAATGATTCCAGAGGGTTCCTGTCAGCTACAGGTAACAGGAGGGAAAATAAAAACAGACATTAGTATTAATTAGCAGTAAAATTGGCATTCAAGCCAGGCTTCCAACCCAAAGGGAAGTTGTTCAGATTTCCTGTGACCTTTACCAGGCAAGCCCAGGACTTACAGCTGATGGTATAAAACAGGTACAATACACAGAATAGAGCAAAGTTTTTCAGTGATTTCTATGATTAGCAGATACCTTTATGAGTCCCAGTGCCTCAGTGGCCCCAGGGTAGGAAAATTTCCATATAAAGTTACTGGCTGGTCACCCTTTACTCTAATTCAAATATCAGAAGGAATTAGTAGACCACAACAAAAATTCCAAGCAAACAAAGCCTCTGTGAATCTTGTATCCATGGCCAAAGTGAAGGAAGAGCAGGAATACATTCCAGAGCAGAAAAGTGCAGCCTTTTAAAACTGTCAGTAAACTTTCAATAGAAGAGAATTTCTTTGTTTGTCTGCCCAGTTCTTCAGACACAGAGGAGGTATCAGAGAGCCAAAGGCTTTTTTTATTCCAAATTTTCCAATGGGGAAGATACCTTTATATCTCCTCTTCTCCTCTTCTGTTAAATGTTCTGTTCTGATCCGTGTGATCACGTTCACGTTGTTTGCCATGTAGACCTTACAAAAAATACAGGGACAAAAACCAAGCAGCATCACAGGTTAAAAAAAAGAGTTCCCCAGTAAAACATCATGAACACAAAACTAACTGAACCAACCTCAACACCAGACAGGCATTACCAAGAGATTTTAAGAACAGGTTTTACCTTGGCTTCATAACCATTGACACCTTCTGATTTTTCTGTCCTCCATACCCAGAATCCAGATGTGGTTCTGACAAAAAGGGAACACCACAAGTGTCTACACAGCTGCATTTGTACACAATCCCCCAGTGGTTCTTCTAAACCTCATTTTAAACAACACTTGATTATTAATTCCAGATACCTGGATAAATAGGTGCAGTCATGAAGACAGACAAATGTGTGTCTGTTAAAAGACACACTTGTGCACATTTACTCAAAGTATTCATGTGAGAGTTCACTTATTTGTTACCAAATCCAAGTTCTTGTCCATCATTTCCAGCATGTGGATTTGGGTGAAATGCAATTTGGCAGTGAGAAATTGACTCAATCTTAGAGGCCTTTTCCAACCTTAATCATTCTATCCTGCTAATAGGATAAACTGTATCTTTCCTGCCAATGCTTTCTTTCAACTGGGAACTTTTTGCCAAGCAATAGTGGGGATTTGAACAACCCAAATTTCTTTATCTAGCGATTTGTGAAGCTTAAAGTAATTTCAGACCCAGCCCTAAAAGTTTTAATTACCAAAGCTTTTGCGAGTTTGCCATTAAAGCTTTTTTCAAACACAACATCAAAATATTTATTTGCTAAGAGAAACCCTCAGTCTCACCTTTCAAAAGCAATGTTTTTGGTATCAAGGCACGTGCTGATGATTGGAGTCGTAAGGCGCCTCTCCACATCTTTCCTCTCGGGCGTCATCGATCCCAGCGTCAAACGCTTCATGTGCTGGGAGATCTCAAACCTCTCTGTCGTGACAAACTTCTCATCGTGGTTGATCTCGATGAGCTCTGCCCAGCCACCAGTATCTGGTGGAAAAAAGGCAACATTTCAAGTTAAAAAAACTCAGCAAGTGTTCCAGGGTGAAAAGCGGGGGGTGTATCATGTATCAAGCCCGGGTCTTTCTGCACTCAGCTGGGATCAAACTTGTAGATGGAACTAAAATTATTTTTTACATGTAGGGCAGCAGAAAAGGAGGAGGGAAACAGAAAAATACTGAAATTTTAGCCCTATCATCAAATTTTTACCTCAGATTTACTCAAAGCAAAGAAGTTAAATGATCATACAACAGTATCTTGAATGTAAGCATAAAACCTTCATAAAACACAAGAGGCCTTTTTTGTGTAAAATCAAGATTTCTCACTGTGCCCACACAGTATTTGGGGATCAGTGGTGCAGACAGGTGAACTCTTTACCTTCTCCCTTGAAGATGACAGTCCTCCTGCCCCTCTCCCAGCTCATGTTCTCAAAGCCCAGCAAGGTGATGTCGACACGCAGCTTGGCCCGGCTCTTCCAGATGCGGCACACGTCGCTCGGGCACACCCTGGAAACCAGGGGCACTGGGAGAAATGGAAAGGGAAAATGTGCAAAACAGAGGAAATGAACTCAAGCACAGGGATTGTTCACTCCTGAAAATGTCATTCCAGAGGAGGTGAGATCCTGATCCTCTTTAGCTTAAAGAACAATCACCTTAGGGCGAAAGCGGCCTAATTTAAAGATGAATACGGAAAGGAAGAAGATATTTGTTCAGACTGAAAGGTGTGAAATGGCATAAACCCCATGCCTGATAGTCTAATAGTTTGATATTTGAAATATTTAGTCAGCTGTGAAGTCTAGTGTTCATTCCTTTCAGGGAAGAGCAGGTACTTTCCAAACAGCCAGTGCATCTACAGATGACACACGATCAGTTCAGTCATGGGTGGCCAGGGACAGGTAAAAAACCCCCAAGAAAAGTCTTCAGCAATTGCAACAACAGCTAAATTCTTCACCACCAAAAACCAACCAACCAAAAAAAAACAGGAAACAAAGAATAATTGTGCAACAAAAGCACAAGAGGTCATTTTGAGATGGAGGAGAGGAGGATTTTGGGGAGAGGGTATTTCCCTGCCTGTGTTGTGGGACATTTGTAACTCATTTTTACAGCTTGGAATTGGTAACAAGGAGCAGGATTCTTACCCCAGCTAGTGAACTCCCATTTCATTTCCACATAAAAGTCCGGAGTCTGCAGAAGGAAAACACCTGATGAATACCTCATGAAACAGTTTGACATTCAGTGCAGCATTTCCTGTGAACATTTCAGATAAAGGAAAAAAAAAAAAAAGGAAAGCAGAACTGGAGAAATGATATGCGAATGCTAAAACTGAAATTGGAAGTAGCAACGGGCACTGCCCTGCCCCTGCTGCTTTCTAGGGAGCTGTTCTTCCTTCTTTTACTGGAGAGGTAGTAATGCCTTCAAGATTCAGCCTCCAATGCTGGAGTACATGACAAAGGATTTAAGTAAAGTCAAGGAAAAGCCTCCATGTCTCTCAGCACTATGGAATATGCAGGTTGGAACAAAACACAATTACCCAGCTGACTGCAGCAGTTCACTTAACTGAACTACTTGAATGAGAATTCAAGCAGTGATTTCAGTCTGGAGTGAGAACTGACACTTCAATAAATCATTACCTCGTTAATTTTCTGCAGTAACTCAGGAACTCCTCCGAGGGTCATGGAGGTCTGCTGGTAGTCCCGGTGCTGCAGGATCAGCCGGACCATCTCTGGATCGCCTGTGCTGACAGCCTCGTGCAAAACTGAAAGAAACCCAGCCACAGCCTCGTGTCACTTTGCTTGCTGACCAAAACTTCACACTAAAAACAAAGAACATCTGCTACTGAAAGAATCACACCCCAGGTTGCTCCCCAGGCTGTCCTCACCCGTCCATCCCTGCGCGTTCTCCTTGGTCACGTCCGCCTTGTGCTGCAGGAGGACCCTGGCGGATTCGATGTAACCCAAGGAAACAGCCAAGTGCAGCAAGGTCCGGCCCCGTGGATCCCGCTGGTCAACATCCTGTCAGTGCCCGAGAGAGAGAAATAAAGCAGCTCATCAGAGCTTGCACAAACAGAGGGCTAATCCAGGAGTCAACATTCCCTGCCATTCCCATGGATCCGCTCCCAAACTCTACTGCGCCGCCCTTCTGCGGGACTGTCTCGCTTCCCCATGTGAATAAAAGGAGAAGCAGAACGGGGCCTATGAAATGACACAAAAAACTGTAGGGCAGGAGTTCTTGTTGATGCCTCTCATTTCTTTCTCTGTCATTATTTTCCCTCTGTCTCCCCCCAGAAGGCTCAGGAAGAGATGGGAGTTCTTGTCCATGTGTGTCACCCCACGGACAGCCGAGAGCCTGAGACCCCACAGAGGGCATAAACTGTACAACAAAATGGGGGGGAAAAGGGAAAAAAAAAGGCAACAGGGCACACAACACGAGTTTTGGACAGCACTTTTGGAAAGGACAGAAGCAGATGGTTTTTCACAAAGCACACACAGCACAATGAGGAGTGAGGGCATTCTCTACATGTCACTAAAATAAAAAATAAAACTACACAGGCACAAATATCCAAAACATGCAAGCACAACATACTCATACCTTACACATTTTTCACTATTAGCTTAGAGATTTGAAACAGAAGAGCATCTATAACTAAAGGAAAAGGGGAAAGTCAATAGCAGAATGAGAAAGGAAGGTTATTATGCACGTTAACAGCATTATCTGACAGCTCAAGTCAGAATATCTCACACAGAGTGGGAAAGCTTCACTTTAAAGCATCTTCACTTCTGGGGTGAAACATTAATTAATTTGCTTCCCCATCTCCTGCAGCTCCAACACTGCAGCACCAACAGGTAAAGAGCTCCAAAGGTCCCACTCCACTGTCTTTGTTGCTGTTCCCTGGTCCCCACATGCCCGACTCCATTTGCCACTCCAGCTGCAGCTGGGAAGTGGCTTTGATCCCTTCAGGCATCCCTCTGGCAGCAGGAAGCTCATCCCAAAGCAGCAGAGGGAAATACATCTTTGGAATATTTCAAAAGAAAAAAAAAAAAAAAAAAAAAAGAAGGTGTTTAAAAGCAGGTAAAGGAAATAAGAGACACAGTCCATCTTCACACACTGCTGGTTTCCAAAGGGAATGGAGGGAGGAAGCAGCATTCCACAGGTGGGAGCTGCTGTGTGATCCCTGTTTAACCACAAACCCTCACAGGTGTCAGAAATAAACACACAGGAGCAACGTGCCAGTGAGGTTAAAGATTTTGTTAATGCAATAAAGTGACATAAATTAGATAAAAAGTGACTGCATTCCAAAGATTCTCCCAAACCAGGGCAGGAACATGCTCTAAGCAGGAATTAGTAAGTCAGGTGCACCGTTAGAGCTGCAGGTGACAGTCAGGAGGTGGCACAGCTGGTCTTGGCCTCACGTACTTGTGGTGTCAGGCATAATTAATTAATCAGCTCTGCTTATTAACTGTACCTCGCTCTAGCCCCTGTCAGAGCTTTTCCACAGCAGCTCAGCCAGAAGGATTTTTGCTGCTCGAGCTCTGCTGCAGCTTTCAGGCCATTTCCTTACGTCATCATGTCCCAGAGAGGGGACAGCTTTGTGTTTTCTACTCTCCAGCATGGAACAATGATCCATTTTTTTTTTTTTTTTACCAGAGATACTGAAAACATTCCAACCAATATAAAAACTCTGCTTCCAATTTTGGGGCAGCGACAATTCTATGAGAACTGATAGTGCTCAGCAAGGTGGGGGCTGGTTTGATGTCCAGCAGCAGCAGCCAAATTTGCTGCACGTTGACTTCCCATTAAGATAAACGCTATTTATTGCTTTAATAAATAATTTAATGTCCATCACAACTGCTCCCCTTGAGCAACTCTTAACTCCTCCAAAGAGCTACTCTGCAGCTGCACTGGAAGGCTCAGAGCAAAGCTTTACAGATGGGAAGCCAGCGTTTAGCATCTAACGTTACAAGTATGTTCCTACACCTCCTTACATCACTCCCACACCACAAATAAACAGGTAACGCAGCGCAGGGATCCCTCAAGCCCAGCGAACGCTCCTGGCAGTACCACCAGGGTGCTTCTCCCTGGTACAGCAGCGAGCGAGGATCACCAAGCCCCGCACCGTGGCACAAGCTCTTTTGGGGCCACCAGGCCCCCCAGCAGCCCCCTCAGGGCCCGGGCCCCCCGTTACCTGGTCCTGCAGCTCCTCGTCCAGCCGCCTGTAGTCGTTATTCCAGACCAGGACGTGGAGGGGGAAGGCGCTGCTGGCCTCGCCTGGGGAGCTCATCCCGGCACACACCTGGGGAGGGGCAGCCAGAGCCCCTCACTCTTCCCTCTCTGGATGCTGGAGATTCGAAGTTACTCAAGCCCTGACCCTTTCAGCTTCTCGTCTCTCCCGGCACCCACCTGAGCCAGGTGTGTGTGTGCAAGCCCGGGCCACGACCCCCTGTGAACCCTTCACCCCTCTCTTAAGGGGAGCCCCATGCAAAACCCCACCGCGGGGGTCTCCCCTGCTCCTGGTGCCCCTCGCAATCCCCCGCTCCCGAAGGTCTCCTCCCGGTGCCCCCTCAGCCCCGCTCCCGGGGGTCTCCCCTCTCTCACCCCCTCAGCCGTCCCCGTCCCTCTTCCCAGTTCCTCCAGGGACGGCTGGGACAAACCACAGCGCGGCCGGAGCAGGGGGATTCCTCGCGGTCCCCTGCACTCCGCCACCACGGACAACCGCACGGAAAACGGAAGCTGCTCCCCCTCCCCCTCTGCGGGCGGCCAGATGGAACGTCCCGACCGCAGCTGTCCCATTGC
>VXBB01009117.1:448073-477393 GCA_013399915.1 Illadopsis cleaveri | reverse complement strand
CCCCCCCCTTCGCCCGGCCTTGGTTTCGCTCGCCCGCCCGCCATGGCGGGTGAGGGCAGGGCTTGTTGCACAGCGGCCTCTTCCACCAGGCTTCCGAAGCCCCGTCTCTCCCGTCACTCGGGCGTAGCGGGCGGGTGGGCGCGGCCCCAGGCGGGAGCGCTCGGTGCTGCGCTGCTGAACCAGACCTCAGTTTAAGGCAGGCCCCGTGCCAGGAGTAAAGATGGCATCGCGGGCGACATGCGGAGCGGCACAGGGTGGCTCGGCGCGCATGCGCGGGGCCGGCCCGGGGCTGGCGGGGCACGTTACCGGCCCCGCTGCCGCTGCTGCCGCCGGTCCCGCGATGGCGAAGCGCCTGAGGAGCAGCGAGGTCTGCGCCGACTGCAGCGCTCAGGGTAGGCACGGCAAAGCCACCGGCACCGCGCGGGCTCATCCCGCGGATCCCTCTCGGGCCGGGGGCCGCGGAGGCGCCGCTGGCCCCGGGGTGTCACCGCCCCGGAGCGGCCGCCGCTGCACCTGTGATGGGCCGGGATGGTTTGGGTGGGAAGGGACCTTAAAGTTTCTCCCGTTCACCCCCTTCCATGGGCAGGACACCTTCCAGGAGCGCGGGTTGCTCCAAGCCCCGTCCAGCCCGGCCTGGGACACTTCCAGGGCTGGGATTTAACTCCGTGTCCGAGTGTCCGGGTCCCGCTGCCACCGCCGCCCCCTCCCGAGCCCGGGGGAGGCTGAGCCGCGGGGAATATCCTGCGGATCTCCAACGGTTTGAAAGGAAAAGTGGAGCTCCCCAGTTTAGGAAGGAGGAAAGCTGACAGAAATCCACCTTCCAGTCACGGGGCGGAAAGGTGGGAGGAGGGCGGAGGTTGGGGATGTGTCACTGGAAGGGACCGGGGCTGTTTTGGGGGAGTTGGGAAGGCGAGAGCGGGGCTGCGTTCGGAGCCCTTCATCCATTCCCGTATTCCCAGGGTCAGCGGGGAGTTAAACTGAGAGTTGTCCCACGGCCGGGGTTGCGTGTAGGTGTCCCAGACTTCCAAGGAAAGTTGTGCTGAGGTGTCTGGAGATGCAGACACGCTCAGGGAGCAGCGTCTGCTCTGGGCTGACACGTATCCCGCTGCATTTCAGTTCGGGAGCTTATGGAAACAGATCTTGCATTTAGAAAGGCTGTCGCGTCTCCTGACCATCTGTAGTTCTGCTGCTCTTGTGTCTAAAACTGTCCTGCTTTATTTCATCAGCTCTGTGTGTTTGTTCCATCTGTATCTTTTCTATCTCTCTAGTTTTTGCTGTTTGTGTTCTGGGCAGGTTCTTCCAATATAATTAATAAATTATGCACGTACTGAAATGAATCAAAACACTGTAACGTAGATAACACTTGAATTGGCAGAAGATAGGATGTGGGAGAGGGGAGAACAACTTCTATTAAATCTGAGTTATGTTTAAAAAAATGATAAAAATTCCAAATTAACTTCCAGGAAGTTACTTTCTTCTTTTTACAGAAGGAATTCTTCCCTGTGAGGGTAGTGAGGCCCTGGCACAGGTTGCCCAGAGAAGGTTGCCCCATCCCTGGGAGTGTCCAAGGCCAAGTTGGATGGGGCTTGGAGCAACCTGGGATAATGGATGGTGTCCCTGCCCATGGTAGAGACTGGAACTGGGTGAGCTCCAACCCAAACCAGTCTGCGATTCTGGGATTCTACTTGAATCCCTGTAGAACTTTGATTTTACAATAAAAGGAGCTGGCATCTCTCAGACAGGCAATTGTCCCTATCACACAAGCTAGCCTATCTATGCTTCCACACATCAGGGGTGTCCTGACTCAGAGATAAAGCTGTGTGAATTGTTCCTTAAGCTCCTTGGGATATCAGAATCACTGTCGGGGTAATCCTGTAACCTAGCCTTTTATCATGACATTAGAGCACTGCCAGGTCTTTACTTATTTACTAGAAATCCACTGGCTTATCCGCATATATAAAGAAATCTTAATTTAATCTTTTTGTAAATAAAATGAATCCACCTCTTCCTTGAGCTAAACCAGAGGGTTTGTCAGTGGGTGCAGGGGGGCTGTGTCGAGAGACCTGAGGGCTGCAGCCTTTGCACCACGGCGGGTGTGCCTGCCACCTGCATTAATTAGTGCTTCCCCTGGAACCTCATCAATGCCCCCTTTGTCTCAGCGGCAGAGCGTGGAGGGTTTTCTTTGACACGGGGTGATCTTACAGGAGCTCTTGTGCTGCACTTCCTACCCTGAGGCAGGAGCTCACTTCTCAAACCCACAGCCGGGCTTGTCTCCATCTCACGCTTCCTGTTTTGAACCACCCTGCAGGTTCCTGAAAGCGCCTGCCCGGCCCTGCAGCTTCTCCCCAATTGTCTTTTGTATCAAAACCAGCGTGGGCAGCAGGGCCAGGCTGTGACCACCCCTGTGCTGGACACTGAGGCCCCTCAATTGCTTTGTCCTGATTTGGGGCCCTCTCTCCAGACAGGCATGGAAGGGCTGGAGCATGTCCTGGGAAGGGGCTGGAGCACCAGGAGCAGCTGAAGGAGTTGGGAAAGGGGCTCAGCCTGGAGAAAAGGAGGCTCAGGGGAGACCTTCTGGCTCTGCACAACTCCCTGACAGGAGGGATGCAGTTTCCTCTCATCCTGTGCTCATTCCCTGAGGCTCTGCTCCTGGGAAACAGGGACAGAATGAGAGGAAACTCCATCAAACTGTGCCAGGGGAGGGTCAGGTTGGACATCAGGAGGAATTTCCTCATGGAAAGGGTGGTCAGGGCTTGGAAGGGGCTGTCCAGGGAGGTTTGGATTCCCCATCCTTAGAGGTGTCCACAGAATTCTTGGACATGGCTCTCACTGCTCTGGGCTGGTGACAAGGGGATGATTGGTCACAGGTTGGACTCAATGGTCTCAGAGATCTTTTCCAACCTCAGTGATTCTGGGATTCTATGTATTTTGGTACTGGCTTAAACATATTCTGATCGAGTCCATAATTAGGTCTCTCTTAAAAACTACTCAAATTGCAGGACAGACACTTCATTGCATTAAATTTAAACCTGAAATATCCAGGGGCAGTGGGTGTTGAGGTGGAGGTAAAGAAAACCTCCAGTGCTGACTGTTGATAATGCAGAGTAATGCTCATAAACAGCCTGGAAATGGGCAAGGGAAAGGATCCCTAAGGATCCCATCCCTGTGTGATGAGGTTTTCTCTAACAAGAAGGGACCAGGCTCATTAATCTGGAAGGCTGCCTCAGTTTGGGTCATTAGGTTGCCATGAATGCATCTCACTCCATTTGCCATTCTTTTTCTTTTTGGAAGTCAAAATTGATAAATAATGGAATGATTTAACAAGGAGTTTGATGTGCTTGTTGTAATTTGGTTTTTAACAAATTGATTCTTTTTTTGTCTCACCTGCTTTAATTTGGCTCTGGGCTGGGCTGGTTCTGGTGGGTCAGGAGATGCTCCTGTCCCTCATGGCTCTGACAGGTTTGCCTGCATTGCCTGCAGCACACCCAGATCATGAGCTGTGCTCAGAAACCACAGCTGTGATCACATCTCATTTGCAGGGATTCAGTCCATTTGTTGCGTGGGTCAGAGGAGACTTTTCCATATGATGCACCAGTGCTCAGATGTGTTCTGACAGGACTCAGAATTTCTCTCAGCAGATACCAGGCTCGCCTTACGCTCGCTTATTTAGCCTCAGACTGATCTCTGCATTTGAAATTAAGATTTTTCCAAAATAAAAGAGATCTTGATTTCCTCTTTTGTTCTCCTGGGATGTACTAGGTCTGAAGCTCTGGCTGCTCAGTTGCCTGTTCCTGCAGGGTTCTGGCACGTTGAATTTCACGTGTCACTGACAGAAATTGGAATTTCTTCTGGAGACTGAACTCTGAGCAGCCAAGGGACCTGTTTGGTGTCCTGTGGGCATTTATTGTTTCAACCTCATGTACCATTCCTACTTGATTTTATGCCTTTTGATGTTTGAAGCTACATAATAGCTCATATATATTATTTACTACTTCACTTCCCATCAGTTTTTTTTCTGGGCTGCTTATGAGATGCTTCAGTTCAGATCTGGTGAGAGATGAAGTTATTTTGCTTGAGAATTTTGGATTTTATTGAGCCTTTGACTTGGCACATAGGTATCCTTCTTTGTTATGACACTCTTGTGTGTTTTTATTATTTAAAGGGAAATTTAAAAGATATTGTTATAATATAGAACTGAAAACTGAGTAGTAGGGGGAAAAGCCTGAGTGCTGTGGCAACTTTATGTGTGTAGATTTGGTGTTTTTTAAAAAGATTTTTTGACAAGTTAAAAAAAAACAAACAGTGTTTTTTCAAAGAGCAGGTAGGCACTGTTGTTAGGAATACTTTTGTGGGAGCCCATAAAATAACAACTAAAGCACTTCAAGGTGGTGATAAATTCAATGTCCTGTTATGTTTAGAAAAGTATTTTCACCAGAAGAACTGGAAGCAGTGGGGCTTTTTCCTAAATTTCAACTGCAGATCTTCTCACTGTCCTTGGAATCCCACATTCCCCATGAGTGCCAGGACTGGTGTTCCCCAGTTTCCCAGCATCCAGAGCCCCAGCAAGGCTGTAACATTCCCAGGCTCACCCAGTGGCTAAGCAGGGAAGGTTAAAAGGCAGAGCTGCTCATTTTAGACTCTGCTTTTGCAATCCAAGGTCGTGTTGCTTCCTGTGTTATAATGGATGGCTTCTTTTGCAGATCCTTGCTGGGCATCCATAAACAGGGGGATCCTGATCTGTGACGAGTGCTGCAGTGTGCACAGGAGCCTGGGCCGTCACATCTCCCAAGTGAGGCATCTCAAACACACCCCCTGGCCTCCAACACTGCTGCAGGTACAGAGGAAAACTGTTTTGCTCCATTAAAACCAGATATGGTGATCTTTTAATGTAATTTAAATCGCTAATTTTTTTTTTTTTTGAGAAGGCTGGCCCTTTTAAGCTTTGCTTTTCTAAGTTATTCTCATTTTGTTTCTCTTGCTTTGTTGTGGTGGACCACTAAAGTCAGAATTATCTTTGCCTTTTGAATTTGATGCCTTTGCTTTGGAAGGTCACTTCAACTTTTCTTTCACAATTCTGCAGTACATCTGCTTCAACCTGAATTTTGTTTTCACTGGAGGTGCTGTTGGGAAGAGCAGAGAATTTTAAGGGAGTTCTCACTACATTCCACATCATAACATCCCAGGCATGTGCCCAGTTGTGATATCCCAGCAGGTTACAGAGGCTGGCACACGGAATGGGAATCTGTTGGCTTGGTACCTGCTTGAAAATAATTACAGACAGTTGGTTAGTGCAGCCAGCAGCCAAATGTCTGTGTGTTCTGGCTTTCAGATGGTGGAAACTCTGTACAACAATGGTGCTAATTCCATCTGGGAGCACTCCCTGCTGGACCCTGCCTCCGTGATGAGCGGGCGGCGCAAGGCCAGCCCACAGGATAAAGTGCAGTAAGTGGGAAATGCAGAATTGTTATCTTAAACAAGTGGGATTGTTGTATTCAGCAGTGACAGGGCAACAAGGAATCCATAGGAACCTGTGTGTGTTTGGTAGTTATTTTTTTTTCTTTTATTTCCAAGTATTAATTCTTTTTAAAATTTATTGCAGAAATAGGAATACAGTGCTTGAATTCTCTGAATTATTGATTCCTGTTGAACAGTGAGGACCTTTGCTTGCACTTTAGTCAAAGGACTTTGTCATATGCTTCAGTTAACTGAATGCTGCCAACAAAATGGAGTTTGCTTGAGAAATTAAGTAAAACTTCAGAGATTTTTGTCCCTGACTATGGTGCTTCATTTAAAAATGTAAATAACTGTGTAGAGTAAGTATAGCTCTTAAGTTGGCATGATTTGAAAGTCTGTATTTCTTTTAAGAAACAGACACCACATGCTACAGTCTGCAGATGTTTGATGGTTGTAACAGACGTTTTCTCTGTATGGTCAGACAATCTGCACTGGGTTGTTTTTTAGTGAAAATATTTTTCCATGCCTGACTTTGCCACCAGCAACACACAAAGCTCTGGTTCAGTCTTCACTTGTGAAATTTTTCTTCTTCTGGAGCATCTGTATTACTTATGACAGCACTGATATTTCTCTCCTTTTCCCTTCTTGTTGCCTGGATTTCTCTTTGCAGTCCCAACAAAGCAGAGTTCATCCGAGCTAAATATCAAATGTTGGCGTTTGTGCATCGCCTGCCGTGCCGGGAGGACGACAGCGTCACTGCCAAGGACCTCAGCAAGGTCAGTGCCTCCTGGGACAGCACAGGCACCTCTCACTCACTTCTCTTGGTTGCTTTTGGCTTAACTGTCTCTGGTTTTCTGCACTGTCACATAAATAAATAAAGCTTGACTTCAGCTTGAAGCCCCTTTTTTGTGGTTATCACTGGAGGTGATGATTAAGAGGCATTAATTGAGGTGAACTTGGAGAAAACCTTTTACACAAAAGAGCTGTAGCCAGCACTCTGCATACTCTTGTTTCTCAAAGTGTGGCTGATAAACAACTGCTGAATCACAGTTGTTGCTGCTGTGTTAAATATAATTCTGCTTCTTTTTCAGCAACTCCACTCCAGTGTGAGGACAGGGAATCTGGAGACCTGTTTGCGGCTGCTCTCCTTAGGAGCTCAAGCCAACTTCTTTCATCCTGTAGGAACACTTTTTTTTTTTCTTCATTATTTTGATATAAAATCAATTCCAGTTCATACTATTTATAGTCATTTCAGCTGATTCATATTATATTTCAGTCTTCTACTCAGACCTGTTGATTAAGTAGATTTTTTTCCTTCATCTCTTGCAGGAGAAAGGAAACACCCCGCTGCACGTTGCTGCTAAAGCAGGACAGACTTTGCAAGCAGAACTATTGGCAGTTTATGGTGCTGATCCTGGCACACAAGATTCCAATGGGAAAACTCCAGTTGATTATGCAAGGTAGGAGCCTTTGATGTCCATAAATCACACAGTGGACCTGCTAAGATACATTTCTGTCCAGAAACAATTTGTCTGTTAAATGCTAATAATACTTTCAGGAAGAGTGAGTGAATAAAAATGAGGAATAAGTATTTTCATCAGATCCCAGCCTGTGTTCTGGGTGCCTGAGACATCAGCTATGATGCCAATGACACAGGCTGTGCCACAGGAAATGAATTAGAGAAGAGTTTGTGCAAGTTCAGGCTCCAGGAGTGAGGGTTAGCTCAGGACTTGTTGTAGGAATGTCCCAGACTGCTCAGATGGGTTGGGGCACACGGGGTGGAACCAGGCTGAGAGTCTGTGATGGGTTGATGTATCAAACACGTGCAAGTGTTGACTTGTACCAAATCTATTTCTTTGACCATTTATTTCTGTGTGTCACTGACTGTCCCCTGTCCCTGTGTGTGAGCAGGCAAGGGGGACACCACGAGCTGGCAGAGAGGCTGGTGGAGATCCAGTATGAGCTCACAGACAGGTTGGCTTTCTACCTCTGTGGCAGGAAACCAGGTGAGCACAACACCTGCACCCTCAGACCTGTCACTGTCAGGCACAGGACATTCAGACTGTGCTTTTTGCATCCCTTCTAAATATTCTAATGCTATAGAAATTACACAGAACCAAAGTGTAAGATGCCAGATTAGGGATGAGGCATTTAAAATTGGGGTAAAACTGCAGGGTTTTAAATAGACATAAATTAAACACAAAATTCCTTCCTGATTTTCCACAAATACATGTTCTTTATATACTGTAGAAACTCTTCCAAGTAGTTTCTTCTAGTTGAAATGCAACAGCAGGGGAGTGTTCTGTTAAGTGGGTGTGCTGAATACACAAGGACACTTAGAGATTTGCAACCATAAAGGTACCTGTGTTAGAATTTAATTTTCTTTTTTAATGGAATTTCAATACAACTGATAAGCCTTAATTGGAATCTTTGATAACATCTGGAAATCACGGCATGAGCCTTCTTTTATAACTTGCCTGGTTGCCTGTAATTAATTACATGCAAGATAAATTATTTAGTGTTGCCTGATGCTTATTATTGAAAACTGTAGGCCAGTGCCAACCTAGTAAAGTGCAATTTGTTTTTAACTCTAGAGCACAAAAATGGGCAGCACTTTGTTATACCTCAGATGGCAGACAGGTAAGTTGCTGATTCCATCAAATGTCTGAAAACATCAGAGTAAACAAACCCTAATAATTAAGTTTTCTTTCCTTTCTGAAACATCTTTTAAGCTTGTTGCCATTTGAACTTTTTTATGTGTGCCTTTATTAGTCTTGAAAGCTTTTTTTCATAGAAAGAATATTGGGATATCCACAAAATCAGAAAATTATAGAAGCTGATTGTATTTATCAAAATGCAGGGAGAAGGTGAGACATTTCTGGGACCACACATGGGGAATTCCTAGGAAACAGATTGTGGAAAGAATTTAAGTACCAATTGAGTATTTTCATGATTTTTGTAAAGCTTTTAACTTTTGGTTGTGATCAATGAAATCATATTTGTATAAGAAGTATCAAGTACTAATTTTAAGTTCCTGTTCCTCTTTTATTGCTGTGCAACTGGAAATAAGACGGCTGTAAGTAAACCACTGTCCAACCTCCTGCTTGCAGAATTTCTGTGAAAAACTTTAGTAACTTAAAAATTGTGTGGGTAAAAGCCTGTGGGTATTCATATTCCAAGGAATTTTTTTTGCTATTTTTTCATTTTAAATTTAAAAATTGTTGTGAAAGGAAGCTTAATAATATGCTATTTGTGATATTATTGTAGCAATATCAATAACATCAGTGTGTTAAAAACAATGCTAAAAAATACTGAGATATGAGGGGATTTAAGGTAAAAGTGACATTTTAATCGCTGAGTTACCAAAATGTAGGATTTTGATTTGTAGAACCCATGAAATGCTGTGGATGTAATGATCACATCTTGTTTTCATAGCAGTCTGGATGTATCAGAACTGGCAAAAGCAGCCAAGAAGAAGCTTCAGTCTGTAAGTAAAACTCCTTTTCTGTGGCAAGCTCTGCACTTCATCTCTCAGGCTCCCTAGTACAAGTATCTCTTGACCCATCTGCTCTAGGAGCAGCTTGAAACACACAAGTATTTTGTGAGCTTTCACTGTTCATTGAAGTCCACTTCTCCAGTGGCATTTGGAACATCATTCCCACAGTGCCTCTGCCTCGCCCCAAACACAAAAGGTCTTTTTGTGATCACATGGGAGGGAGAAAAAAAAAAAATCCACTGACCAGGAAAGGAGGAGAGTAGAACAGGATGGTTGTCTCTGCACCTCGAAATGGGGTGGTCATACATGTCTGCTGCATGTGCAGGCTGAGAAAGCATTCCTATGGATTATGGAGGCTGGAGAAAAGAGCAAAGTTGTGCCCTTATTTTTTCTCTGTTATTTTCTGTTATCAGAGATCTTACTGGGTTTCACTTCTTCTCAAACTTATTATTCTCCTCTACCCTTAGCTAAGCAACCACTTATTTGAAGAACTCGCCATGGATGTGTATGATGAAGTTGACAGAAGGGAAACAGATGCAGGTGAGCAAGACTTTCTGGAATGAAATAAAACAAATCTGGATTGTCACTTTACATGCAAGATGCCAAGCCAAGCACACATTCTGTTCAAGTGCTTCTGTATTCAGCAGTTACTGCTGAGGGGAGTTTCTTTGTCTTGCTTTGCCTGAAGGGGATGTTAATTGAAAAAACCTTCTGTTTTTCACACAGTAGAGAATCCTCTGGGGAAAAGCTTTCCTCTGAATTGATTGTGTTTGTGTTTGAAATTGCAGTCTTTTATTTGACAAAGAAATACTGTCAAGCAGTACAGGAAGGTTATTCCCTCTTTTTTTTTTTTTTTTTTCCTCTGGAGCAGTTTGGCTTGCTACTCAGAACCACAGCACACTCGTGACAGAGACCACTGTGGTCCCTTTTCTTCCTGTAAATCCTGAATATTCCTCAACCAGGAATCAGGTATGAAATCTTAAGACTGTAAAAATAATTTAATAGCCCAGGGAATTAAGTAGGCTGAAGTAATATTGCTTTACTGCGTTTCATTATTGTACAAAAGTTGTATCTACTTGGAAAGAGGTTAAAATAATTTCACATTGCCCCTTTAAATCACACTTCTTGCAATAAATGTAATTTAACAGTCAACTCCAAGTGTATATAGTCTTAGTTTTTCCTGGGAACTCTGCTGTTCTTCTGATACAGGATGTACTTCTCTTTCCTCTGCATTATTCTGTATTTAGGGAAGGCAGAAACTGGCTCGATTTAATGCCCACGAGTTTGCTACACTGGTTATAGACATTTTAAGTGATGCCAAACGAAGACAACAGGGAAATTCTCTCACTGGTTCCAAAGGTGAGTGAGCTTTTCTTGTCAGCTCCTTTGCAGGCACTTCTTCAGTAGTTTAATCACTCCCAGAGCCCCTCAGCAGAGCTGAATTATGAGAGAGATCTATGTATTGTTTTCATTTTTTTTTCCCTCTGGAGAGAAAATACAAAAGAAAATTTTTCTACCTCCTAATATTTCCCTATATATTTTCCATGCTGACATCTAGTGTAGTCTGTTGTGTTTTTTTAATTTCCATGAATTTTATTAAGGTGCTAAACAAGTCTCACCACTTATTTTAACTTGCCTAAACACTTAGAAGAAATGAAAAGACAAAACCGTAAAACTTGGAAGTTTTTGACAGTAATCATTCATTCCTCCTAGGTGGATCTAAATTAATTTCTTTTTCAAAGTATAAACTTCCATTTCTTCTCCAGACTTACACTAGTATGTATTTCATGTGTTGATCTGCAGAAAATGTGGAGCTGATACTCAAATCCATCAGCAATCAGCACAGCAGTGAAAGTCAGGACAATGACCAGCCTGATTATGACAGTGTTGCTTCAGATGAAGATACAGATCTGGAAACAAATGCAGCTAAATCAAACAGGCAGAAGGTAGGATTGAACTAGTGATACACTCCTAAATGTTATTCATAAAGGTGATTTGCATAATTTATCAGAAAATCAGTATTTAATTAAATAATTTTGCAATCATGCCTTGGTCTATGAACTTTTGAAAATGAAATGTTGTTTCTTAAGGAATTTTTATTTTAAAAAAAGCTTCTCTAGAAAATGTGTATGCTGGAGGTAAGATATAGATTTAACTGCATAGGTGAAATAATTGGATCTGCCAAAAAGCTCTAAATCAGTGATTCCATGGTGTTTCACAAATATTTACTGCCTCCTACTGAAGAAATACTGACAGAAGACCAATAGTGTGCAAGTGAGTTAAACCATTCCTGGAGTAATTCAAAGTGGCATCAAAGGGCAGTAAAACCTGGTGGTTCTATTTTAATCTTCCCTGGGATATGCACACTGGATATTTAGCAGTCTGTCTTTTATAATTTTGCAGTTCTTTATTGCATGGTTTTTTTTAAATCCTTATAAAACAGTCTTTTATCACTGAAATGCTGATACAAATGTTTTCAGAGGAGCTAAGAGCTAATTGACATCAGATTGCTTTTCTAGAGGGTTTCAAATGATTTTGCTTAATGGATCTTACTAATTTAAACTTCATTTGAGCTGTGATGCCTTTAAAGTAAGTGCATGAAAAGCTGTTGAAATCACATGGTCTTGTTTTCTTCTTCTTAATGGTGTGAGTATTTTTCTCTTCCTTTTCCTAGAGCTTGGATTCAGACTTGTCAGATGGACCAGTGACAGCCCAGGAATATATGCAAGTTAAAAATGCCTTGGTGGCTTCTGAGGTGAAGATTCAGCAGCTAATGAAAGTGAACATCAACTTGAGTGATGAGCTGAGGATTATGCAGAAAAAGGTAACAGAGGAACCCCTCCCTCCAGCTCTTGGGGTGTCTGAAGTTGTCAGAATAAAACTGCTGGAACTGAGGAGGAAATAATCCAGTATTAGGATAGTGAGAAAACTCATTTTAAAGTGGAGCTGCTTTGGGATCAGACATGAGACTGTAAATATTTATGTGCAACACATGCTTTGAATGTTGTTTTTTCGTGGTGCTGGTGGTGATCCAGCCCTGCAAATCACGAGGATAATTTGACTTAATGTCACAACTTTGACATCAGTTTTCCAAGTGACAGGACAGTTGTTGCAAGTCTTGGGTGTTTTTGCTGTCTTGCTTAAATATAATCAGCTTTAAACAATGAGGAATCAAGTGCCAGCACAATTTATGTGCGTGCACTTACCTGTATTTTTGTGGGGTAAAGGACAATTTATATCTGAGTTCCCTGTCCTGGCTGGCTGGCTAGAAAGGGCTGGCTGCTTACCCTCAGATTAATCCCTTTAACTAGCGTTTAAAATCCTGTTTTCCAAATAATTACAGTCCTGCAAGAGTCACTTGTAGAGAAAGTTGTTCAGGCTGCAGGGTGGACCTGCTGTTCTGGGGCAGAGCAGGGCTTTTGGAGAGTTGTTTGCACCTGAGGCTGAGCTAATTCAGCAGATTGGAATATCCCTGTCTGTTAAGTGCCAACATTCTCTTCTGTTCTGTTGGAATGGTGAACACTGGGAGATCTCAGGGTGTTTTCTTGGTCTTTCAACAGCTTGTACAGGTTTCAGCATTTCTCTTGCATCAGTTGAATTAACTTCTCACCTAACATTGGGTTTCTTTAGACAGATATAATCATTTAGGGTAAAAAAAACCAACAAACCAAAAAACCTTTGGGGCCTATGAATTATTGAGGCTTTAGAATATTTTCATCATGTAACAGAAGGGAGATCCTTGCTGTCCTGCAGTTTTTCTTCACTGCATCTTTTCTTTCCGATGTGTTAATATAGCAAACTTACTCCAAGTCTACAAAATAATCAGAATTGGTGCATTTTTACTGTCAAATAAATACATAATAATAAAAAGCTTTAAAATGCTTTCTTGCTGGCTTCTTAGATAGCAATAGCTGATGCCTAATTTTCATAAGCTTAACTCCTTGCTTTGCAGAGCAAGCTCAAGTGCTGCCTCTGGTGTCTGTGCTGCAGTTCTGGCATTGTCAGATTTCACTGGCCTTATGTTAAAGTCTTCTAAGTCCTTGTATTGGCTGCTGCAGTGAGTCCCTTTGCTTGGAAAACTGTTATGTTGGCAGTCCTTCCCTCACAGCCTCGTTCTGTCCCAGGATTCCTGTGCCAGTAGAGCAGGCTGGAGGGAATGGGTTGTGTATTTTGAACTACAGCAGCCAATTTTAACATCTAACTTAGTTTATGCTGCTGCAAATCAGCACCTAAATATTTCCAGATTTGGAACAAAGGTGTTTCTATGCTTATACCAAGTAAGTCAAGTAGATTTTGAAAAAGAAATGAGCCCCCAGCCAGCAGTACCTGGATTTTCTAGCACGGCTGACAAGCGAGTGTCGCGTGGTCACTTTGCTCTTGGCACTTGCTCTTAGCAAACCAAATCCCACTGCTAAACATTTCTTTCAGCTCCAAACGCTGCAGAGTGAAAACACCAACCTCAGAAGACAGGCCACAACCAATATCTATCAGGTGCAAAGTGGTTCTGAGTACCCAGACCCCAGCAGCAATTCCTCCCTAAAGCGGCGCCCGTCGGCCCGGGGCAGCAGGCCCATGTCCATGTACGAGACTGGCTCGGGGCAGAAGCCCTACCTGCCCATGGGGGAGGTCACCTACCCAGAAGAAAACATCACCAGGCTGCAGCCCTTCCCTCCACATGTGAGTAAAACTGCTGCTGCTTCTGCCTTGCCTCTCATGTTCAGCTTTCCTGTCTCTTCCAGCTCTGCTCGTTCACTCAGCTTCTGCCTCAGAGGGAAAATAAAACAACAAGGGAATAAGAGCTGTGAGAATTGTTCATGTTTGCTGTATTAACATGTCTGCAGGAGCCTGATGGTTTGAAAAGCAGAAGCTGTAGCAGTTCTGGAATGTGTAAACGGGAGCTTTTGGCTTCTGCTCAGCTGAAGCCAAACTATGTATGTTAACCACACTATACATATATAAAATATCAATATGTAATCGTCTGAAAATCAGGAAGGGGGGGGATATAATATTCCAAGAAGGTAGGTAAAGTTCATGTATTTCTGGAGATAAACACGCAGGTATTAATTTGTGGAACTTCATAACCACCTTACAAAATTAAATTAAATGGAAAATTTTTCCCCAGACAAGCAATTTCTTATTCTGAGTTTGGAACTGGAGGTTGAAGATGGTTTAGATCTGCCTGTCAAGCAGATTTTTCTGGTTTAGTATTTTCCTGTGTGATGTGGAGAGGGAGTTCTCTGTTGGCCCGAGGGATTTTGCACTGAGGTGTTCACACTTTACCAAAGTGACCCAACACTCATGACTGCTTTTAATTAACAAGTGCATTTAATTAATTAGCACCATTAATTTTTTGTTTCACTTTCTTAGATTGCCCTGTGGGCTGGAATACAGGGCAGTATCTTTTAGACACACATTTAAATGTGTGCATTTTTGACAATATCTTTCCCTCTTGGTAGCCATGTCTTGTATTTCCTTCCAGTTAAATCATTAAAATGTATTTTGAAGTTACCTTTGGCATGACGGAGGGCAAATATTCCATGCACATTCCACAGAAAACAGTTGAATGCACCAAGGGAATCAATCCCCACCTTCAATTAAATTAATTTAAGCTATGAAATCTGGATAATTTTAAATTATATTGTCATGTTGATATGAATGGCAGTTCTGGCAGCAAGAAATGTCAGAATTCATTTGTGTGTGACAGTGCTTTGTATAGGTCCTTTGGTCATTTGGATGGAAATTTGGATAGCACTAGCAGTTCTGAAGTATTGATTTGTTTTGTGGGGTTAGTTCATTTGGCATTTTATTTTATTCTCCATGGAATTTGGCACTTCTAGAATCTCAGTGTTAGAATGAACATGAATTCAATTGTATTTTGAAAGAATTAAGTCCCGTCAGCCTAAGCCAGATTCTCAACATCATTCTTGCTTTATGTCATCTCCATGGTTTTAAGAATGTTCCTTTAATTTCAGTTAAGAGTTTGTTTGTGTTTTGGTTTTGGTTTTTTGTCTTTCCCATTTTTAGATCGGGAGGAGTGCGTTTGTGACCTCCTCTTCATCTCTACCCTCCTTCCCCTCCACGCTTTCCTGGTCGAGGGATGAGAGCACACGAAGGGTTAAGTACCTTCCCAATCGGTCTTTTCCCTGGAGGAGGTGCCAATCTCCCCAGAACCACATCCTCTCTCTTCCCCCTTTCACTGCCTGGCCTTCCAGCCTGCATGGAGCAGAACTTCCTCCCTTCCATCCCTCCTGCCACGAGCTCTGGGCTCTTGCCTCTCTCTAACGTCACATCTTCAGCCTTTAACACCACGCACAGTTCTCCAGGTCACTTGTTCAGCTGCACAGCAGCCCCAAGACAAGCTGGCTGCTGTTTGGACAGTGATTCTCCAGGCTCTTACTGATATTTCTAAGCCAATGTACAACTCTCCTGCTGACTAAAAGCACTGCATGAGGCCCAGCTTCAAAGCTGCTTTCCTTGGGGGCCGGTGGCTTGCACCAATCCAGGTGGTCCTGATTGACTGTTTGCCTTACAGATAACAAATTTGGGGGTCTAAATGTTTACTCTGGTCTCTCCCTGCCAGGACACAGAACCTGCTTTTTAAATCCTTCCATCCCCATTTTATTTTGACTGTACAGTGTTTGGACATACTAGTCCAGAAAATATTAGATTTGCAAGTAGGGATAGAAGAAAAAACTTTCAAGGGAATATTCTGCTTGGCCAAATGGAAATCTGGATTTGGCTGCTGTCTGGTACTGGAAACTTGCAGAGGGTTTGGTTGATTTGTTTTTATTCTACACTGATTCTATATTAGTGATTCCATAGTGTCCTCTTGTAATTCATCACTGTTGTTTGTATTTCTGACCAGATGGTAGAGCTTTGCCACTATTAGGATTGTTGTCTCTGTACACCTGGGAGATGGGAAAGGTCAGACTCTAGATAAAGTATCTTCAAAATACATGTCCCTTTTACAACTGATCTTTACCACCTGTCCTGAGAGAGGAGTGTACAAAAAATGCTGGTTTTTCCTTCTGTGCAGAGTAACTTTAAAGTTGAAAAAGGTTCCAGGTGTTTCACTTAAGAATTGATAGGTTTATCAGATGAGTGCTTAACAAATGTACTGTATCTCAGCCAGTGAAAACCAGTTCCTGGTCACGTTTTTGGTCTGTCCTGGAGGCAGAAATATTATTTGGTAAGCAGATTCCTAAATGTTTGGGTCAGGGATGCAGATTGGAGGTGTCCCTTACAGTTTAACCCTGGAGACTCCCTCATGATGACTTCAGGGTTTTTGTAAGAGCCCCAGGGCTGGTTGTTGGGGCTGGGAATGACCCTGAGTTGCTGCTCTGTCATCAGAGTGATACCAGCCTGGTGTATTTGACACCAGACACACTGTGCTGGGCACCTGGGTGAAGCTTTGCAGTTTTTAGAAGACTTGAGGAAGCAGATGTGTGATGATCCTGGGGCCTGGCTGAGGATTTGGCCTCCAAGCTCATTTTGATATCCCTTTCTTCATTCAGCCTTTGCTCTGGGATCAGCCTCCCACTTTGCAATGGGCCTACAGAGCTCAATCCAGCCTCTGCTTCCCTGCATTCCTCCTGCTCTCATTTCAGCTTCCTCTTTGGAATTAACTCCTATTCTCCTTTTGACACTATTCTTCATGGCCCTTTACTCTGATGACTGGGCCTCCTGCCCTTGTTGCATCCTGTGCTCTGAGGCACAACTCTCACTTCTTCGATCTTCCAGCTCTGTACCAGTATTAAGCATTCAATGGGCCTCAGTTCCTCACACTTTGGCCTCCCACCCTGTTTTGGGCTTCACTTTGCAATGGGCTTTAACCATTCTCATGTTGGCCCCTAAATTGTGATGAACTCCAGGTCTCATGGGCTCCATACGTGCCCTTGGTCTTCCACCTGCAGTTTGGGCTCCCCCATCACTGCCTCCTGTCTTTATTTTGGCTTTCCCATTGCCACAGTCTTCAGCCCTTCTTTTGGGCTCCCATTTTGCAGTGGCCTTCCCAGGGCCAGCTTCCCACCAATTGGTTTCCTCTCTGCATTCAGTCTCCCCACTGTGGTCTCTGGCCTGGGCTCTGCTCTGCTCTCTTGGTCTGGCCTCTTTTTTCTCTGGGGTTCTCTCCCTCTCCAGTGGTTCTTATTCACTGTTCAGGCTCCTGTTTTATAGTGCTGCTTCTCCATTTGGCCTCTGCTCCTAGTGGCCTCTCAGGGTGTGCCCCTGGGACAGTTTCAGTGGCAGGGAAGGATGCTGTGCTCTGTCTGTCTGTCTGTCCTGCCATGCTGGGTGTTCAGGGGCTTGTGGGGCTGTGCTGGCAGTGCCCAGGGTACAAGCTGAGCAGCAGCCTGGCACAGGGAGAGGGGCATAGCAGCTCCAGGGTAGCAGCTGCTGCAGGAGCTGCTGTGCAAAGAGCAAATCCACGTGCCCAGGACGTGGCTCTGGCACAGCCCAGGGCTGCTCTTCCCTGCACAGGCTGAAGTCAGTCTGTTCCTTGCAGGCCTCGAAGCTGGAGAAGCAGAGCAGCGTGTCTGAGAGCGACTACGACAACCCCACCACCCCCGTGGAGCTGGAGGAGCCAGGGTAGGTGCTGTGACAGAGCTGACACAGCTTGGGGGTGACAGGAGAGTGCTCTGTCCCTGGGCCAAGCCCCACTTTGCTCCCCTGCAGGTCGGGCAGGAAGGGCCGGCAGCGCAGCGTCATCTGGCAGGGGGAGGGCTCCATCCCTGAGGACACAGACTCGGCCCCCAGCTCCAGTTTGCCCAGTACAGAGGATGTGATTCGGAAAACTGAGCAGATCACCAAGAACATCCAAGAGCTGCTGAGAGCAGCACAGGAGAACAAACATGACAGGTAAGGAGGGAGTGCTGGAAAAGCTCTGGAGTTGGTGAGAAAGGAAATTCTTCAGGTGTAGCAGGGGTGGAAGTGAGATACAGCCCTGCTATTTCACAGCTGTAAAATGTGTGGGTCTGTCCTGTTCCCTGGTGTCCTTAGTGCCATAGGGCAAGTTGGAGACGAGTGACCAGCCCCTTGTGAGTTGTTTCTGCCTGCCCTGCCCTAAACTTGTGAGTCCTGCTGCACAATGAGTATTGTATTGGGCACAAATCAAATGTGTTGTAGAGAACTCACTGCAAGTTTTTCTTGGGTCTTCACCTCTCTATGTCCATAGGTAATTACACCCTGCAGAATGTGATAGTAACACCAAGCCTTGCATCAAGAGCAAATTGTGAAAGAGGGAGAATTTGGCTTTCCTACTGAGGCATTAGTACAAATTATGTACCAGCAAAAGTATTTTGACCTGTTGGTTTTAGATACAGACCCAGCTGAATAAGCAGAACACTCACTGAGCACATCAGGCTACAGCAGCTTCAGCTCCCTCAGGGAAATTCTGGCCCACCTGAACAATTTCCAGAATAGCTGCGGGTGACTAAAAGTGATACTGCACCTGCTGATGATCAGGTGGTGCTCCCCACACAGCTCTTTTAGAAGGCTGTAAATCAAAGTTGCATATTCCCATGTGTGAGCACATTTTGGGGCTGGAACACTCTGGACTCCAGCAAACCTGGCCCTGCAGGCTGGAGGGTGTGGCTCTGCTGTGGCCCCAGCTCGGTGCCCTCTGTGCCTGGGAGAAGCAGCAGCGATTTTGTGTGGAGCCCTCACTTCCTGCCTTACTCAGAGAAGTGCACAACAATGGGGCCACTTTTGGTCTGTGTTTTTTCCTTCTTGTACTTTGCTATTTTTAGCAGGGCCGGCGTGGCCTCTTCTTCTCACACCCAGTGAGGACTTCTGCTGTGTTTGTGCTGAGCTCATTGCCCTTGGAGTAACCTTTTCCAGTGCAATCCCTTGTTGCTTGTTTCACACAGAGAAGCTTTAAATGAGTGTAGTTTTTATGTATATCACACTCTACAGTGTGTTATTTTTTTCTAAATCATTGAAGGAAACAATGCAGCATACCTGGCTTCTGCTGTTGAATTGATCAGGTTTTTAAAAAACCTGTCATGCTGCATTTTTGTTTTCTGTACCACACGTGGAGTGGGGTGTTTGCCTGTGCTTAGATGAGTGTTATCTTGCAAAACACTGAACTAGGAAGGTGCTGTTCTTTGTTTTCCTCTTCCCTGGCTTCCTTAACACAGAGGAATGCTTCCTTACCAAAATGAGACACTTGAGGATGTAATAACACATCCTCCGAGCTCGTGCTGGGGACGCTGTAGAGAAAAATCACGTGCTGCATAGATAACTGGAGAGTAAAAAAATACCATGCAAGAGTACCATCTATTAATGAAACCCCTTCTTCCTTTTGTTTCTCACTCTCTCCCATCCCTTTCCCCGTGCTCCATGGGCTGAGCAGGCCCTTGGAGCGTGGGGGCACATCCCAGCTCAGACACAGCCTCGGCACGCGGGTCCCCGGGGCTGAGCGAGCGCCCCTGCAGCCTCTGACCAGCCAGCAGCCCGGCCCTGCCTCCTGGTACTCTGGCCTCTGTCCCTGCCTCCCAGGCACAGTGTCCTTTCTCCTTCTCTCTGCTGCCTCTTTCCCTCCCACTCCGGCCACACGGGGTCATGGAAGGCGATGCATGAAATGTTCCAGGGGATGAGGGAGCTGCAGGCAGCCCCTCCAGGCCAGGGATGTGGCACAGCCCCTTCAGCTCCCAGTAGTTATCAGTAGGGAACAGAATCACAGCCTGGAGCTGGCTCTGCTATATTCTTCTGTCTCTGTTTCGTTTTTTATTGCCTGTCAAGATTAAGTAAATTACACCTTGGTTGGCTCATGGAACCACAGAATAGTTGGGGTCAGAAGGGATCTTAGAGCCCAGCTTTTTCCACCCCCTCCATGGGCATGGACACCTTCAACTAGCCCAGGTTGCTCCAAGTCCCATCCAGCCTGGCCTTGGACACTTCCAGAGATCCAGGGGCAGCCACAGCTTCCTTGGTCAACCTCTGCCAGGGCCTCATCACCCTCACAGGGAAGAATTTCTTCCCTTAGGAAGAAATCTTTGAGGTTTGAAGGTCCCTCCCAACCCAAACCATTCTGTGATTTTATGAACAAAACACGTGGTTGCTGCTTCTTTGCTCCATTGCAAAAGTAGCAGGAGTTTCACATTCCCAAGGTGGAACATTCATACCTGACAGCTGAGGCCCCCAAGTATTTATACAGCTGGGGGTCAAATGAGATCATTTGTATCCCAAATCCATGAAAAAAGATGTGTGTTTATATGGTATCTTCCAACCTGACCAAAATACTGTTTGTTAATGCCTAAAATAAAAGTGACATTTGCGTGAGAGGCTCTTTAAAACAGAACTGCCCAGGTTCAAACCCCAGCCAGCAAATGTCAGGATTGGAGAAAGAGATTAACACGATTTACTGCTAATGAGGGATTCCTTTTCCAAGCTGTCACAACTTAAATATCTTCCTGATGTCTCACTGGGATGTGTGTAAACCCAACACAGTGTCAGAGCATCTCACAAGCTCACAGTGAGTGTTTAGACATTAAACTAAAGCCATTCCTCCAGGCCACACTGGAAACTTTGCAGCTGACCTAGAACTGCACACAATGAACATACAATGAAACACGTGTTGTTCACCTGAGTGTCTCATTCAGGTTATTCTCAGGGCTTCTTTTACCTTGTTAGTGAAGGGTTTAATCAGTAAATTGACTTTTTAATGAGGTAGGGTGCTGGTCACAGTGGCTGCAGGGAGCAGATTAATCATTAACTGCACAGCAGAAGGGGAATTGTGGTGAACTTGGAAGACCTCTCTCCACTTTTAAGTTTATTTGGAAGAACTCATGTGACTTGAGACACATGGAAATACTCCTTTTAAAGCAATTTTCCTGCATTGCCAAAATGACCCCAGTGTGTTGCTTCTCTCTCACTGCATTTGCAAGTGACTGATTTTTTTGCACCTTTGGTGTTGCAAGAAGATCAAATAAATAATGACTGAGGGGGTGGGTTTGGGGGGCTCTTCTTGCTTGAAAGGGCACTGACCTACTATAACCCACACATGCTGAATAGTTTTCTTGAATGCTTTGTGATTTTTGAGATTCTCTTGCTGAAGGTTGGATCATGTGAACTAACTTACACTAAAATTGAATCTTTGAAGCATAAAAATTAGTCTTTTGAAATGAGACTTGTGAGAGAGCACACTAACACTTCACTATTCACAGCAGTGTATGGTAAATAATTCTATTTTGAACAGACCAATTTTCATTTGATATATAAATCAGAAGTGAAATTTATGAGGATTTGTGGAATCTGCCTTTGTTTTATGAACTAGCTCATCAGAATTAGTGAATATTTAGCATAGAACTCAGACTGTGAATGTAGTTGGTAGTATGGGGATGCATGTGTGTGAGAATTCTGCCTTGTCTGTTTACTGGGTATTCATTAATCCCAGAAGGCATCTTGGTGTTCTGAAGTTGCACACAAATGGAGACCTTCCTGACAACGTTTTGCATAATAAGTATGGACAGTTATTCCTTCAAAGCAACTCTGAAGAACAATGAAAATCTAAGAAAAAAATCTGAGCTGTTGGTTAAGTTCTTGCTTTTTCTGAAGTCACGTGGTTGTTTTTAGAATAACAGTCACTGAGCAGTGAAGTGAAAGAGGGAAGGGAGTCTCTACACAATTAATAATAACCCAGAGCATCTTTCTGCAGCTATATACCGTGCTCCGAGAGAATACATGTGGCAGTGACAGAAATGGCAGCCTTGTTCCCAAAAGTAAGTACCTGCCACCATCAGAACGGTTTTGGCCTCGTTGCTCATGTGTAATTCCCCTTCAGAATGAAAATCAAAAATTATTTCCCTTCAAAATGAAAATGGCATGGAGAAATGATGGGGTTATGATGCACCTTTGTGTTTATTAGCATGGCAACTGGGAAGGGCTAAAGGGTGAGTCCAGGCCTTTAGCTGTACTCTTGAACTTAAAATTTGTAAAAATTGCACAAATCTGGGGGTAGTTGGATCTGGCATGAAGAATTGTGTGGTTACATGGGAATTTCACCAGACTCATCACCCCCTTTTCCATCTGAGTGCCATTGCCTGGATTTCTTTCCTGCAGCCACGTTTAGATCTGTTACCCATCCATCCAAGTGATCTGTTTGCTCACAGCAAATTTAGGGAGCGAAATCCCCGTGACCGAGTTCTTGTAAAGTCTTACCCACCCTCTCCAAAACTGCGAGGAAAGAGCCAAGGCTGTTGTCCCTCCTGGACACGCTGTCCCCTCCTGCCAGCCAGGACGTGGGCTGGGACAGTAAACAGGCACCAGAAGTGTGCATGAGTAACTTCCTAAGGGAGGGCATGGAGCAATATTCCCTGCCTGCTGCCTGGCAGCCGGTGGGAACCTCCCCGAGAGGAGAAATTCCTCCTGCTGCCACGAGGGGAAAGCAGCGCTTGACCGCAGCCGCTCCGCATCAAAAGAACCCTTGTGAGCACTCCCGACTAATTAAAAGGTTGTGTTGTTCTGCCTGTTCCAGCGTCTGTTTTTCCCTTCCCAGAAGCCCAAGTCGGAGCTGGTGAGGACTTCCCTGCGCCTGCTGACATCCAGTGCCTACAGACTGCAGTCGGAGTGCAGGAAAGCGCTGCCCGCCGAGCCCAGCCCCGCGCCCGACATCCAGCTGGTGACACAGCAGGTCATCCAGTGCGCCTACGACATCGCCAAGGCCGCCAAGCAGCTGGTCACCATCACAACCAAAGAGAACAACAACTGAAGCAACTCGGGGCTTTTTACTCTGGGGTTTTTTTAAAGGTTGGATTTCAACACATAGGTGTGGAACTATGCGCATTTTTACGAGGAGAAAAAACTACTTCAAGGGGCAAGAAACTTTTTTTTTTTTTTTAAACTCAGTATTATTTTTGCATGTTTTCTAACAATTTTATGATTAATTTAACCCACTGCCTTATTTTGTGCCTGTGTTGCCAGTGTAGTTATGGATAATAGCATGTTGCAAGTAGCTGTCGAGCCACTCTCATGTCCCGGCGCTGTACCGAGCTCTTGTAGATGTTTCCTTGGGGCCACGTTCTGCTTTCAGATCCTGCTGGTGGAACTGCTCTGACACCACTGCACGGATGGGAGGGCAGCATCTCCATCCCTCCGGAGCCTCCCCTGCTGGGATCCCGCTGGCTGAGGCTCCCCAGGCTCCGGGACAGCTCCCAGCAGGAAGAAGGTTTGTCCTGGTTAACGGGGTACAAGCCAAACGTTCTCTGTTCCCATATCAACTGTTGTGCAATATGTTTTTTTCAGTCTGCTAAAACCAGTAGTAGTTTGTGGGCATCCAAGCTTGTTACGTGTAACTCTACAAGGTCTTTGTCACTTTATGTGTTTTGGAAGGAATTTGAAACTTAATAGTTATTTCTTTTAGTTGTCACTATGCCATTAATATATATGTTTGATGTTACTTTAGGGCATTAGTGGTTAAAATATTATCCTTTGTTTCTGAGTTAGTAATTCATTGTTAAGTTTCCTGCAGAATTTTCCTGTCATCTTTGAGGCACCGTCTTGTTTGCAGCAGCATTTCTCAGTAACTCCAGATGCAATTTCACTGAAGACTTCTGTGCTCATTAACAAAGAAAAAGGAAGTTAGAAGAGTGCCAGTGCAAAAGCAGCTGTGTCTGCCACAGCACATAACCTCTGTACCTCAACATATCCAAATGTGAAAGCATTTCTCGTATCTCCTAAGTTTTTTATGCAAATCTTTCAAAATTTGACAACTTGCTGAGTAACCCCTGCCAGGCTGCCTGGCCTCAGTGGCCATGTGTGCTCCAGGTTTCTTCATCCATAACAGTTCACAAAAGTGTGTCAGTCCATAATTTCAAAAAGGAGAATATTTTTGAGAGTCTGAATTTCAGATGGTGCAGGAAATCACTGATTTTTGCCTCTGCTTGTGTCCCATTTGGAACTGTGTTGTCACTGCCCAGGAGCCAGCCATGGTGTGTTTGTGTGGATATATCCAAGCACAAGTGCCACAGCACTGCTGGACTCCTGGTACTGTCTGGCTCCCAGAGTCTGAGGGAGGGAAGGAATGGAGAAAGGAGATGACAGCCCAGTAAATTAATGTTCTTCATTGTGGAGTTTTATTTCCTTTCTGCCCTTCTGAACCCCAGAAGCAGCTCTAGCCTGACAACACAGGGATTAAAACTGCAAATGACCTTTGTGAAACCTACTTCAAAATCATGCAACTGGCAATTAATTAAATTCACTGAGAATCTTCTAGGAACTTCTCCTTAAATTGGCATGGCTGAAAGGCAGCAGATGGTATTTTTCAGTCTCTCAGGACATTGCTGTGTGCTGTTCTTTAACATATCTCACCTGCTTTCCAAAGCAGGGTGACACTGAGCTATGGTGTAATTTATCACTTATTTAAACCTGCCTTTGATCCAAAACCAAGGGACACTTTAGTAACTGCCAGCCCCTGCTCCAGCTACACTGAAATCAGAGTGGTCCACACCCCACAGGAACCCCCAGCAGCAAGTTCAGGAACCCTCCACAGCACTGCAGTCACAGAGTTTGTAGCACCTCAAGTAACAAAGGTGTGTTTTTCTTTTAGAACTAGATCTCTTCTTGTTCCCCTGTAAACAAACTTGCTCTTCCTTTACAAAATGCTGCAGAGGAAAGGAAAAGCTTTTTTTGCCTTTTTCCAAACCTTGTATTTATCAGTGTCATTCTGTCTGTACAATATTTTGACTTTTAATCTTTTGTTTACAGTATTACTATAAAATGCTAAAACCCTTTCAGTGTGTGAAAAAAGTGGGTTTATTTGATTGCTGGTTCTCTAAAGATCTTTGGAAAGGTTTCTACTCTTGAGTGAAGTGCCAGTCTTCGTCACAGCCCTGTAACAGCTCCTTGTGCACTGTGACAGGACTGATGTCAAGCTGCAGCAGTGGATGGTAACAGCAAGGAATGAACTGCAATAATCAACTCAATCTCCTCTCCTGTTGCTGCAGTAGTTTGCTCATGTGAAAAAAAACCACACCCAAATCCTTGTTCAGGTTTCAATTATTCATTATTTATGAAACAAGTGAAAAACAACATTTAATGAAGTCTCCAGCACCTTCTGGAGTGGAACTGGACAAGCGCTGCTGCCACAGCTCACATGATCTGACTGATTTTCAATGTGCATTATGAATTAACTCCTCAAAGTCCAGTGGGAACCCAGACACAGCCTGATTCTCCAAGGTGGGAGTCTGACACAGCCTGTGTCAGAGCTCCTCTTCCTGGGGAGACACAGATTCTATTGTGGCTCAGGGCCCTTGTATTTCCTAAGTTGCTTCAGCCTCTCACGTACTAAAGCACAACTCCAGAATGCAGAGTGAGGCAGTTCTCTGAAGGTACTCACACCTCCACATTCCTGAAGACAGTAGAACTTTTCTCCTCTTCAGCTTGGCCACAACTAAACATTTAGTTTCAGAAATCTACTGAGTCAAGTCTTGATCTTACTGTAGGCTGTTCCAGAGGCACCATTATTTCAGGAGTTCCTTGAGTCCTCACAGTTTTCTTCCTGTAGTCTGGAGCTGCATCTTGTGCTCATTCCTCAGGTCCAAGCTGCTCTTGGGTAACTGGAGAACTAATGGGGTGAAAACAAAGATCAGCACAGGTTTATGGGCTCTGGAATTAATCCACACATGCTGTTCAGCATGCACAGGAGCTGATGGGCTGGGCAGGGGCTTTAGGTAGGTTACTCAAATTTTGTTTCAGAGCCAGTCGAAGCAGGACAGTCAACAAAGACATTGAGCAGGGGTGTTGCACTGTACCAACTGTGTTAATGAAGCCAGTAAATCCCTTTGAGGCATTAGCAACACACCTGGCTCAAAAGTTCTTTAAAAGTTAGGGCCTAATATATCACTATCAGCAAAAAAGAGTGAGAAGTGTGGATCTTTGTGAGGGGAAGGAACAGCCCTGGCACTGTGATGACTAAAGTGCAGATGAGAGACAATGATGCTGTCACCCTCCATGATGAGCTCGTGTGTCGAGGTGACCCCTGTACCAGAGTGACCCCAGTGCCAGGGTGACCCCAGTGCCAGGGTGACCCAGGTGTGACCTTACCCTGCTGTGCCAGCCCTGCTCGCCCTCCTGCTGCTCCAGCTCCTCGAGGTGCTGCCGGGCCCGTCCCTCCTGCTGTCCCTCCTCCTCTCTCAAGCTGTGCTGTGTCCCCTGTGCAGGGGAAATGGGGTGAGATGGGCCAGCCTCAGCAGCCAGGTGTGTATTGGGAGCTCAGCCTACCTGTGCCTGCAGCTCCCTCCTGTGGGCTCTCTGCTGCTCCTCCTCCTGCTCCTTCTCCCGGCGAGTCCCTTCCTTCGCCTCCTCGAGCTCTTTGATCAGCTGCTCTCGATACTTAATGGACTCTTCTTGGGCTCGTCTGTTTAACTCCATCTTCTCTTGGATCTGGCGCTGTCTGCCTGCAAGGACCTGTGCAAAGGGAGGGGATGGAGGGACAAGATGGTTCCAACAGTTCCCAGGAAACACACCAGACAAGCAAAAAATTCCACCCTGGTATTTGGAAGGCTTTAACTCTCCAGAGGGTGGTGGGTTACAAGTGGAAGGATGGTTTCATTGAGCCACGGGAGACACATCATCAATAGAGGTCATCACCTCACTCATCAGGCGATCTCTGGCCACCTTCTCTCTTTCCCATTCTTCTTCCCTCTTCTCCCACATTTTTTTCGCTTCTTCCCTAAAGGAGAGAGGAAGAATTATCTCTGAGGTTAACCCCCCTGTATACCCCACAGGATATCCTGTGCTTTAGAGGAGCACTCGGGTTTCTCTTCAGCTGGTGTGTCCATCCCACCTGTGCCTCTCAGTGACCCCCTGACTTGGAACATTCAGCACGCAGGGACTCTTCAAGTGAGGCTCAGAGGTGGGCAGACTCACCTGAAGATAGTCTCGAGCTCTGCTTCCCTCTCCTTTTCCAGCTGGAGCTGTTCCTCGATGACCCTCTTCATCCAGGCCACGTCTGCCACCGCCCGTTCCCGCTGTGCCACCTGCCGGCGCTCATCCTCGTCCTCCTTCTCCAGGAGGGCTGATAAGATTTGCCTGTCTGTCTCCTGGAGAAAACCAGGAGATTAACAACCATCCAAAAGCCTCCCAGCCTGTGTGCAGGGCTACTCTAGGCATTACTGGTGACAGTGTCAAGGGTGTGCTCAGCAAGATGCTCCATCTGCTGCTTCCCCGTGAGCTTTGTGCTCCAGCCCTGTGCACAAGCTGGAAGGCTCTGTAGCAATCAGAGGCAGACACAAACCACACACAAGTTTTTTCACCACACAGCATCTATAAAGTATAAATGAATCTTACCAGCTCCTCCTGTATCTGCTGTGCCCGTCTCCTTAACTGGACATCACACTGATGCCTCAAAAAGCGACTGAAAGAGGAAAAAAAGCAAAATTAAACAAACAAACAAACAAACAAAAAACCAGTACCACACTGACTCTAAAGCACCACATCATTGTACAGCAGCACTCAGGGAGGTACATCTGTGACAATGAGGAACAAAAAGCAGTAACACCACCAGTGCCTCTGCTCCTTGGCTGCTGTGGGTGAGTCCACCAAAACCCAGATATTTACACCCTACCACTGCGACCTGGAATATCTCCCTGTGCCCTAACTACTGCTGTGGGCACAGGAACAGATTCTATCCAAAACAAGCTCCACTTGGTGTCCTACCCGAGGTCTTTCTTCCTCCGGTGCTCTTCCATTTGTTTCCTTTCTTCTTCCAAATTCTCCAGCTCCCACTGCTGCTTTAATAAATTCTCTTGTTCCTTTTTCAGCTTTGTTGCCTAAAAAGGAAAACACAAGCACTAAGACAGAGTACATCAGAGAGCTACAACATCCCAGAGAGCACGCTTGACCAGAGTTTGTACCCTGTTCTGCTCCTCCTCAGGCAGGGAAAACCCTCCCTGCAATGCAAACATCGAGAAAAGAGGTCAGGTCAGCCCTTTCCCACTTGAAAATCCAAGTGAAGCAACAAATTCCTTTCTCAGATGAGGAGAAAGTCAAGATTACCTTTGTCTCCTGCAATTTCAGTTCTTCTATCTGCTGAAGCAATGTCTCTGCTCGCTGCTTCTCTGGCTGACACTTCTCTTCCTCTTGTCTCGTTCTTTCCAGCGCTTCCCCTCGTGCTGTTTCATACTCATTTTCATGTTTCTTTTCTTCAAGTTTGGTCACCTCTTCCTTTCCCAAAGAAAAGAAAACAGCATTTCAGGTTAGCCTGACACAAAGAAACAACTTCTGGCTCAGAAAATCCACAGAGCAGACTCCTGCCAGCTGGATGGCTTTGTTAACAGTGCCCTTCCTGGCAGCAGCCCCCGTGGCACAAGTGTCACCCCTCCACGTGCACACGCATTTCAGAGTCCTCCCAGTGACCAGAGCACCAGGGCCACCCCCATACCTTGTTTTGTTGCCTTAGCTGATCACCCCAAGCCTCTCTCATGTGCTTCCTGTGCAGCTCTGACTCTGCCTGGAGACACAACAGATGCAGCAGGGCCATCAGTGCCAGAGGTTCTGTCACCCAGGATCTTCCAGACTCTCCAGAGCACCACCTGGCCCTGAAATCCCAGTAGGATCTGTCTCTGCAGAGGTGGGCTCAGCTGAGTGTCTGAGGTGCACACCAGGTCCTGAGCTGAGGGTCATTGTCATATGGGAAGCACCACAGTGACAGTGATACAGGACTGTGATGTTGGAGCAGAACATGGGTGGGATAAAGAATGAGGAGGCACAACAGCATGGCAGGTACAGCTAGGATATTAAGATTTATATTTTTTATATTATTTATGTTTTATGCACCTGAGATATTTACATTGCAAGCTCTGAAAATTTGTTCAGAGTCTGAACAGATTTCTGACTTTTGAAAATACAGCTTTGAGAGAGTTTCTTATAACTATTTAAACTTAAACCCTTTCACTTCTTTGCCTTTTGTTTATCAGAACCTGGGGCAGTTGCTGTGATGCGAGATGAGTGACAACAGTAGAGATATGACGACTTTCAAGTTAAAAACTGGTTTGATAAATACAAGGCAGCAGGGACTCAAGAGAAAGCAACATTACCTCTCGGGGCTGCGCGTTGTTTTTGTTCCAGCGCTCGTGTAGCAGCGGCTCAGCAAACTGGAAACACAGAGCTGGGTCAGGTCAGGATACGGGAGTGCTCCACATCCCAAACCCTGCCGAGGCTGCCCCGTGCAGGGCACCAAGCGGTGGCAACTCCAGCAAGTCCCGCTGGTACAGCTGAAGCACGGGCGCGGCCCTTCACCGTACGAGCGCCGGGATGCGGGACGAGCACGGCCGGGCCGCTCCCTCACCTTCCTCCCGCGCTCTCCGGGGCCGTCCCGCAGCTCCTGGCTCCGCATCCCGCCCCGCTGCCGCTCCCGCAGCTCCGCCGCCAGCG
>VXBB01009117.1:415739-428376 GCA_013399915.1 Illadopsis cleaveri | reverse complement strand
TATAAACACCACAAAAAAAAAAAAAAAAAAAAAAAAAAAAAAAAATCTGTTCAAGTTTTCAAGTGTTTTTCTTAAATAGCCTCCAGACTGTCCCCAGTTATTAGCTTTAATCAAAGCAGTGCAAGTTACGGACTTCAGCTACAGGTCAGGTGCCAGCTCCCTGCGGCCACACACCGGCCACATGCCAGGCTGGGGCCGGCCACCACTAGGCTGGCACTGGCCACCATGGAGCCTCCCGGCCACTGCCGTGCCAGGACTGGCCACTGTGGAGCCTCCTGGACAGCTGCCAGGTCAGCACTGGCCACNCTGGCCACTGTGGAGCCTCCTGGACAGCTGCCAGGTCAGCACCAGCCACCACGGAGCCTCCCGGCCACACACACTGGGCTGGGACCCACCCTGGAGCCTCCTGGCCAGCCACGACACTGGGCTCTGCCCCGCTCTGGGCACCGCCAGCGCAGCAGAGCCTCCCCTCCCCTGGATAGCAGCAACTCGTAGCAATTCCCTGTTCACATTCGTGGAGATAAAATGATTTCTGAGCTATATAGACAAACGGTCCTTCGGCCTCGGCTTCCAGCTGGTCGCAGGTGTGTCCAGTCTGGGGACCCCAGTGCAACGCCAGTGTCCCGGGAGCCCTTTCGACCCCGCGTCCCCCTCCCTGTCCCCCCGCCCTCGCTGCCGCGGTCCGGTGCTGGCAGCTTGCGCCAAAGTCCTCGCCCTGGGTTTGGGAAGAGCAGCATCGGTCCCTTATCTGTAGACGGGCAGGCGGATGTGGGCGTGCTGGTGGTCCAAGAGCCTTGGCACAGACACGGTCTCGTAGCCCTTGCCCAGCATCTGCTCCTTGATGCAGGGCGGGTGGATGTCGTTGATGAGATACTCCAGGGACTGGAGGCTGCTGCTGAGGATGGAGGTATTGCAGAGGGTCTTGCTGGGCAGCCCCTCAGCTGGGGGCACCCCCAGCTCGCGGGGCCCGGCCCCTAGCTCCGGCGGGTTGTAACAGTCGCTGTTGGGGGTCACCAGGATGCTGTTCCAGGGGGGAGCGAAGTACTGCCCCACCGCGAAGTTGCCGTGCATGCAGTTCAAGGGGGACGAGCTCACCTTGTTGTCGGCCGTGCCGCCCAGGCCGTAGGGCCGCGAGGCGCCCGCGCACGTCTCGGGGGACTTGCTGAGGGCCCCCCCGCCGCCGCTGCCCCCGCTGTACATTCGCAGGTGCTGCTGCTGCTGCTTTTGCTGCCACACCAGGTAGTCCATGCCCTCGGGGTAAACGCCCGCCTTGGGTCCCAGGGCGGCGGCCGGGTTGGAGCCCAGCGCCAGCTCGGCGCCCTTGCGGCACTCAGGCAGGACGGTGCCGCCATAGCCAGGGCCGAAGGCGCCGTGCTTGGCCGGGCTGGGGTGGGCAGCCACAACAGCCGGGCAGCCGGGCTGGGCACCCTGCGCCTGGCACTGCTGATTGATCTGGTAAATGATGCTCTGGATGGAGGGCAGGTTGGAGGGTGGCAAGGCCAGGCTCCTGCCCGCCAGCGGCAGCACCGAGGCCGCCACCGTCACATTGGGGGGCACGGGACCTTCCAGCTGCTTCTGGCCACCGTGGTAGCTCAGCTGCCCGGCACAGGAGGGACCTTGAGCTAAAGTGCTTGAGGCGGGGTAGGGAGCGACGCCCACCTGGGCGGGCGAGAGCTTAGTCCGCTTCCCCTCCGAGTTCTTCACCACGCTTTTGCTGGAGGCTTTGACGATGGCCAGCAGCCCCTGGTAGCCGCCGGCGTGCAGGGGGTAGGGGCTGTACCGCTGCCCCGTGGTGTCGTAGCCGTTCACCGTCCGGTTAAGGTGCTTGTGCTGGGGGACCCTGATGTTGGTGGGGAAGATCTTGATGGTCAGCGGGCTGTTGGCCACCTTCTGTGCGTAGGCGTCCAGCTCGGCGGGGCTGGGGTAGCGCGGGGAATGCATGGGGGCCGTCTCGCCTGCGGGAGCAAAGCCTGGGGTGAATCCAGTGCCACCAGGATGAGGGGACACAGCAGCCCAGCACCATCCTCCCCCCACAGTGGATCCCACCCGCTCCTGGCAGAAACCAGGTCACGGCACTGAGCTGTCCCCTCCCGCTGACGGGAGCCACTTGTAAGTGGCCTAAAATAAACTCGGTGTGGAGAATGGAAATGTCACTTTACCCAACGGGGGAATCTTTCTCTGAGATTGGATTTAAACTACATTATACAAGCAATTTCATGGGTGCTTTGCGCTGCTACGAGAACCTCACCAAAAATGGAAAAGCATTGCATTTACCAGCCATAAATCAGCAGTTCCTATAATGAGCACAAAAATGTCACTTTTATGCAATTTTACAGATGAACAAAACTGGTGAAATTAACTGTGGTAACCTACTGGAGTCAGCAAAAGCCACTGCAGAAAAAAAAAATTATATATGTATATAGTTTTGTTCCTTTCAAACTCTTTCCCAAGCAAGTTTCTGCCATTCTGGTGTGAAAACTCATTTGTCGTTCCCATTATACTTTCATTTGGAGTTTATCTTGAGTATCCAATGAGCCACCAACTGTGAAAATGATTAAATCTACAAAATCTATCTAATAGATGGAATAAATTAGGTGTTTAAAATCTCCACACACACTCACACGCAGGCACAGGCACGTACACGTCAGCACATGGGAACGATGGTTGGTTCCCAGCTGGTTCCCAAAATTCCCAGCCCTGCCAAGGGATGTCTGTGGCACACTGGGAATGCCAGACCTGGTGCCTGCCCAGAGGAAGGTTTTGCAAGGGACAGATGGTAAAATTGAGGGGTGTGAGGAGGTCCAGCCTTCCCAGGCAGTGCAGCCCGTTAGCACCTGGAGCACTCTGCTCCCGATGTCACCAGGATCAGCAACCCCTGATGCCACCACATCCTGGATGGCAAAATCACCATGGAAGAGCTGCACCTTTGGGTACATTCCACATTCCCTATGAAAGGTTTGCCAGTCCCAATCCCGCTCTGAGTGACATTTCTATGGCTGTGACATGCCTGGATGAACCAGCATTGGCTAAAACCAGGATTCAGCAGGAGGGATGCTCTGGAATCTGTGACTCTCCACATCACCCCCCCTCCCAGCAGCAGAGGAGGGACACAGCAGTGAGGCTGTGGCTGCTCTCCATGCTCTCCATCCATGGGTGCTCTGCCTGCTCTCCATCAGTGCAGTAATTGCCCAGGCAGGATGCAGGCCTGCGCCAGCCATTGCTCCCATTAAGCTGATGTTATGGGCTCTTTACAGGTGTCTTTAAATAGACATTGTTATTAACGAGTGTATTAAGCCAATTAAAACCAGCGCCTTTGAGAAGGATTTAATAGAGCTGCCGGAACACAGGAGGAACAGCACCAGCAGCTCCCTCTGGCAGGACACGTGAGGACGTGTGGCACCAGGACATCCCAGGCACTGACCCTCCAGCCTCTGGGAAGCTCTGGTTCTCCTGCAGAGACAGCAGGGCAGTGAGGGCACACTGAGGGGGCACGGTGGGCTCTGCTGAGCAGGGCACTCCCCAAGCCAGAGGGTGCAGGAGGCTGCGAATCGGACCCCTCTGCCCAGAGTCACAGCATGGAATGGCACGGCATGGAATGGCACAGCATGCACATCTGCATTCCCCTTCATGCCAGCACCACTGTCCTTGGAGGTGGCAGCATCGTGAATACTCAATTAACATGACACTAATTAGCTGGTGACACTTGCAGAATCCCTAATGAGCCCATCCCGTGGAAATGCTCCTTTCCGAGGAAAAATATTAAAAAACCGAGGGGCTGTTGCGGGAAGGAGGGAAGGAGGTGGTGTCACCTGCAGGCACCGCAGTTCCCTCACTGGGGATAACCACAATCCTGTCCCCAAGCACTGGGGCTACAGGTGACGCTTTAGGAGTGGCCCCATGCCGTGGGACAGCCCCGGGAGAGCATCCCACCCGCCAGCCCCGGCGTGTGCCCGGAGCAGCCTTTGTCGCCTCTTTGCTCCAGCCGGGTTGGATGTGACAAGCCACCAATTGGGTGTGTTGTCACATCTCAGGGTGACGCACCGCACCCCCGCCGGGAAAATTAGAGAGGCCGCCTTCCCCGGCGGCTCCCGGCACGCCGGCGGCTGCGGCGCCGCCGCTCTCCGCAGTAATTACTGCTTTTCCAGCGGCCTCTAATTGCTGCGAGATGCAAACTCGCCCGAGCCACCGCGGCACCGGCGGGAGCAGCCAGCCCTGACACGGCCGCTGGCTGTTTGTCCTCCGTGTCCATCTCCTCCTGAGCCTGGAGCACCGGAGCCGCCCCGCGGGGCCGGGAATGCACGGCGGATCCCGATGCACGGCGGGTCCCGATGCACGGCAAATCCCCCAGCTGCCGGCACAGCCATCACCACCATCCCTAAACCCATCACTTGCCATGCCTAAACCCAGCCCAGCCACTGCCAGCAACCAGTGTCCCCCACCAGCCCCTTCTCCCAGATGTTTCCCTGCCTCCCGGCTCCCTCCCTCCCTAGCATTCCCATAGGATGGGTCCAGCACCCCTCCAGCTCCCCCCTCTTTCCCTGACCTGCTCTATTTTTTCAGCCTGCACTCAATAACAGCTAAATAATTGAATCTGCTCAGCAGCCAAAGATTTGGTTTGAATTTTATTGGAATTTTAAATTGTTTTGTTTCTTCGGTATTTTATTACTGTAAATGGAAAATGCACCGCCCGCAGTAATAATCCGATGGCTTTTTATATTACTCTGAGCTTCTGCTTGGAGCATTATTGGAAAGCCAGGCAGAGAGGAGACCCTGGCTAATGGCAGCATGGGCTTATGAGATTACGCCTCCAGCTAAACAACTTTTTACTTTAGCAAATTGGCCACCAAACCCAGTCCCAGACACAGATGTAAATCCCAGACCCCGCTGGGGCTGCGGTCCGGAATAAATCTCGGTTTATGGAGCAGGGAGCTCCGGCCCTGCTGTGCCCGGAGCAGCAGAATGAGGCAAAATGTCTGACAGGGACCAGGGATGGCTTCAGGAAGGGTGGGAGAGGTGGGAGAAACCCCTCCCAAAAGCTTCCTCAAACGTGCCCACCTTCTGCCAGCATCACTCACATCCCCCACATCCCCGGCATCCCCCACATCCCCCTCACACCCAGCATTCCCTGCATCTCCCAAATCCCCCACATTTGCAGTATTCTTTGCATCCCCTGCATTCCTCCAATCCCTGATGTCCCCAGGGACCCCCACACCATGCCTGGCTGCAGCCACAGCCCACAAGGTCTAGGAAAAAAAAAGAAGATGGGAGGAAAGGAGGGAAGGGAAGCTAACCAGGGTCTGCTTGGTTAAAGCAGTGGTGGGATCAAAATGGCACCAGGAAGGATGCCCAGGACCAGAAGGAGAGGAATGATGCTCAGGACCAGGAAGGATGCTCAGTACTGGGAAAGATGTTCAGGATCAGGAAGAATGTTTAGAACCAGGAAGGACAGAGTGGATCCTCACTACTAGGAAGGATGCTCCGGACCAGGAAGGACAAGGATGGACACTCAGCACATACAAGGAAGCTCCACTCTGCTCCCACAGCCCTGTGTGTCCCCCAGCCACCAAGCTGGTGCTGGAACAACATCCCTGGCTACGTTTCCCCTTCCCTGGAGGAGGATGAGCACAGGCACCAGCAATTTGTGCCTTTAATTTCCAGTCCCTGAGACTGCACTGCCTGACAGCTGCCCGGCTCTGGAAGGGGATGGGGAGCAGGATGTCTGGGTGCACAAAAACAATTTGGGGTTCAGCACCAGCAGCACTACAGCCCTGAGCAAGGATTCCTCAGGAAGAAGCCAAGTAGGAATGTGGCAGGACACGGCACCTCACTGGTTAACAGCAGCACGAGAGAAACGTGCTGCTCCCTCCCTCCCCCCCATTCCTTCCGAGATAAGATGGGACAATCCTTATTTTTACACATCGAAGGCGCTACAATATTTTGCAATAAATGAAAGAAGTAATCTCGGCAGGGAATCTTTATAAAGCTGCCGAAGGCGACGTGTGGCTGGAAGCTTCCCAGCACCAGGGATGGGCCTCGCCTTCCCGTGGTCCCAAAGGAAAAAGCTTTTCACCCCTTCTTCAGATGGGAAAAAAAAAGCTGCAATGGATGGCTTGGCCCCTAAAAGCAGCTCAAAGGAAGAACCTGTCTTCACGTGGTCCCCACATTCCACATTCACCCTGGGAAGGGGCATTTTCCTGGAGCCCTGAGCATCCTACCCAACCTCACCCTCCCTGCTCATCCTCACCCTCCATCCCTGTCCTGCCTTGCTCATTTTCCAGAACAGCACTGGCATTTCCAGCCCTGAGCTCCTGGTTTGTTCCTGCCCAGCCTCTCTGAGCTGGCAGGGCAGAAGGGCAGCAATTAGGCAGGATTTTTAATTGGCACAGGGGCAGGAGGGGTGGAAAGGGAAGCGATGCCGGGCAGAGGCAGGAGCACACTGGGGACCTGAGCAGCAGTGCAAATGGCTCTTATTAAAAAATAATAGTGCTGCAGCCTCAAAATGAATTAAATTCTGCGAGAGCAGAGCTCGTCCCCAGCTTTGGGACCAGGATCCCTGTTCCCCTTGCAGCAAGGCAATCCCAATGCCTTCAAAGCTTCAAAAAGCATCAAAAATCCCCTTTTCTCTTTGCCTGCCACACTGGGAACAGATTTTGTAAGAGCTAAACCCTAAATATTTGCAAAACACTTGGAAGAAACCTCAATATTTGGAAAACACTTGGAAGAAAACAAACAAAAGCTGCTACATTTAACAAATCAAGACAGTCTTTCAAGTTTTGGGTCTGTGCCCCAAGTAGCAAAGCTGCCTGGCAGAATCTGGCTGCCCTGAGGGACAGAGCCTGGCACAGCTGGCACACAGAGCCCGTGACCCCCAGCCAAGGGCAGGACAGATTCCAGGGAGTCCCAGATGGAGCTGGAGGGTGGCTGGGGGATGCTGCCCTGCCCAGACCAGGGTGACCAATGGGTGGGCATGGGGGGGGTGTGTGTGTGGGTCACCCGTGGTTTTAGGGTGCTGCCAGGCAGGGGGGAACTGTGCCCCCGGCTCCGGGTGGGTTGGGTGGCTGCCACATCCCACGGCCCTCCCACCCCTCGCCAGCAGCGGTTTCTATGGTGACAGTGTCCCCAGGATGGGTGGCTCAGAGGCCACCACACTGCCGTGGATGCCGTGGGGATCCCTGCCTCCCTAACTGAAGGGACAGCACCACCCGTGACCAGCACCCTGCGCTGTCCCCAAAATCTCTGAGTCCCCCACTGTGGGACCCCCCAGCCCCGGCGTGGAGCGGCCCCGGTGCCAGGAGCTGAGACAAACACGCCCTGGCTCCGGGGGCTTAAATTAAACCAACTACAGCAATAATAGCGGGAGAAATCCGTCTGAATAAAAACGTAGGTGGCAAACCCCGCGCGGCAGCAGCAGCAGCGCCGGAATCTGCAAAGACAACAAAATTCATGACAAAGCACAAAGGGAAGCGCCGGGCTCGCCGTCCCCAGATATTCATCCGTTAACACGTTCCCTTTTTAGGCTGACATGTCATTTCAGACGGGCCTTTCTTCCTCCCCTTTCTTCTCCCCCTCGTCGCGCGCCGGCTCTGCCGAGGCGGCTGCTGAATTGGATCACCTCGGGGCGAGCACTTTATTATCTGCAGTCAAAGCGTCACCACAAATACCCGTCTACACACACACGTGTCACTTCCCATTTGTCTCCTCCACGAGGTATTAGCGCGGCACTGGCGCCGTGCTCTGTGCCACGCCGGCCACCGTGCCACCACAGCCACCGTGCCACCACGTGAGGATGCTCCGGTGCCACCCCAAAGCCATCCTGATACTGTCTCAATGTCAGCCCAGTGCCACCCCAAAGCCATCCTGATACTGTCTCAATGTCAGCCCAGTGCCACCCCAAAGCCATCCTGATACTGTCCCAATGTCAGCCCAGCGCCATCCTGATGCTACCCCGGTGCCACCCTAATGCTGCCCTGATGTCACCCTCGCAATACTCAAGTGCCACCTCAGCACAATGATGCTGCCACAATACTGCTCTAATGTCACCTACGTGTCACCCAGCACAGCCCTAAGGCAACCCCAACTGCCACCTCAGTGCCACGCATCTGAAACCAACAGAGCCTTAAAGCCACCCCAAAGGCACCCTGAGGCCACCCCAACACAACCACCAGCCCAATGCCACCCCAGTGCTGTCCCAATGCCTCCTTCAGAAGCCCTGATGCCATCCTGATGCCACTTCACCACAGAGCCTCTGAGGGACCACAGGTCCAGGAGGGGACCCCATCACCTCTGCTGCCCTGCACCTCATCCCAGCTGCCCCCAGTCCCTGTGCTCACTCATCTGCAGCCAATTAATACTTGAATTAATTTAAGACACGGGTTCTGTACCTGCTGAGGGGAGCAGGGTGGGCACCCCCAAAGCAGGATGCCCTATCCTGGGGTCTGCCAGTGCCTAGGAGCTTGCTCTGTGGCCAGTGGACCATCCCAATGCTGGGAAGTTTGGATACAGACCAAACCTTCTCATGCGCTGCACCATTATCAGCCAAGCCCACCCCAAATCCAGGGCTCTGACCTGGCAGGAAATGGGCACTGAGCAGCCCCACCTCACCCTCCATCCCCACACGTGACCGATGGAAAAGTGTTTTTGCAGCAATTCCTCGCAGGGAAAGTGCAAGTCAACAGCACATTCTGGGCCCAGCAGTTAATTGAACTCCTTTTTATGGCACGTATATAAATACACAGAACCATCATTAACCGATCCCTTCCAGAAACTGAAAATGAAAGAATTAATCTTACTTCACTCATGTGTAACCCCTCATGAAATTAAAATGATATTTTATGGGTGTGTACAAAAGCAAAGCCTCATTGCAGCCACTCTAATGAAAATGCCCTTGGAACAAGCAGAATTGGGTAAGGAGAAGCCATTAAATGGGGCCTCATCCCATGTACAATTAATGGGTTTATCATTGATGAGAGTCCCCACAGGCGCAGGGAGAGCTGTGGGTGACCCTGGAGCTGAATCCCTGGCAGAGAGCCCTGGCCATCACCTCTCATTAGGGCCATCCCCTTGTTAGTGTTTTAACACCCAGAAGGGCCCCAGGAGAGTTTGTGCCACCCCCAAAGAGCCATTTATCACACTGTCCCAGTGGGGCTGAGGTGACAGCTCCCATGGGATCTCCAGCATGGAGGATGTGAATGGTGAAAGAATCCCCAGCCTGTTTTGAGTTGGGAGAGACCTTAAAGCTCATCCAGTGTCACCCCCTGCCACGGGCAGGGACACTTTCCACTATCTCAGGTTGCTCCAAGCCCCATCCAACCTGACCTTGGACACCACCAGGGACAGGAGAGCCACAGCTTCTCTGGGCAATTTGTGCCAGGGCCTCACCTTCCTCACAAGGAAGATTTTTTTCCCAAAATCCCATCCATCCCTGCCCTCTGGCAGTGTGAGGCCATTCCCACTCATCCTGCCATTCCATGGTCTTGTAAATAATCCCTTCTCCATTTTTCTTGTAGGCCATGGAGGATGCTCATGAGGTTCACCTCTGTGAGCTCCCCATGGCGGCCCCTTTAGGGGGACACACATCCTGCTCCCTGCCACACTCCCAGCCCCAGGCTGGCTGGAGGAAGGTGCATGGAAAGTAACATTTCATTAAATAACATCCACTGCACCGTGACTGCTGAGAGTGGGAGCAGCAAAAAGTTTGGCAAAGCTGAGAGGGGCATTATTTGATTTATAATTTAAATAAAGCTCAGGATTCCTGTAATGGGCCCAGGATAAAATCAAAAGGAACCAGGCTGCTGGAGTTAATTGGATGTGATATTTTCCTGAGGACGCTGCTTCTCCACAGGCTCCTGCTCCTCTGCTGGAGGCAGGAGGCACAGGCAGGGCTGGAAGGGCTCTGGCACCTCCCTGCATCCTCCTCAAGGCATGCCAGGCTGGTTCCTACGGAACAGCCTTGGGAATACCACCGGCAGCAGCAGCAAAGTGACTTCCAGCTTTATCAGGATGGGTTTTGTGGGATGCTCCGGGCCCGCCGGGATGCAGCCACACCGATGTGGGGGGCACAGAGATGGAAGGACAACAATCAGCAGGAAGGCCAGGGGCAGAACCAGGAGGATGAAAGTGCCAGCAGCTCCCTGCATGGGCAGGAAAATGAGTCAGCTCACCTTTTACGTGAAATTAATACCAAAATTAATCAGCGGCGCGGGCAGGATAATAGGATTTCACAGTGGTGCCGGGCCAGACGGCCAATGTGCCGAGAGCCAGACTCATTTAATATCGACAGAAACAATGCCAGAGGACAGAAATAAGACCCATAAAGATAATTACTGAGATACTCAGGAGCAAATTAAGTAATCAGAGGCACTTCTAAATTGCGCCTGGTTTGAAGAGCACGCTCTCCGTGCCGATTCCCCGCGCGGGTATTCGGTGGCGGTGGGAGCTCGGCCCCGCGCCGGCTCCCCGGCCCCTCTGCTGTGCTTCCCACAGGTGCCATAAATAAGGAAGGGAAAATTGCATTCCAAGCCAGATGCGTGGCCCTGGATGTCACCTGCAATTTAATTTGCGCTGGCGGGAGGCAGAGAGGAGCGAGCCGCGCCGCGTTTGCCCATAATGAGCGGAAACGTACGGGCAGCTAAACTTTGATTAAGGTGACCTGGCTGGTGGCAGCCGGCGGCGAGCACAGCATGGGGGTCCAGGAGGGAGCTTGGCCACCCATCCCAGGGGCACAAGTGTCTTGGAGATCTCAGGTGAGCATGGTCTTGCTCGAGGGATGGGGTGAGACCAGTCAGAAACTCTGTCTCGTGGGTACCCTGCACCTGCCAGGGTCTGGGATGGGGTCAAACCTCTGCCCTCATCTCACTGGCACAACTCCAGTACCACTGAGGCTGGGACTCTCCTAGGACATAGGCAGCTGTATCCAGGAGCATGTCTCACACCCATGACACCACATAAGGTCTCCTGCCCAAACCTCCTTATTTCAGCACCTATGGCAGAGTGGGAAATGCTAGAAAACACCAACCCCCCGAGCAGGAAGGTGCCTCTGGGCTTTGTTTCATGAGTTGAGACGGTCCTTAGCCCTGAGCTGCATCCAGGGAATGCTGTGGGGACCAGCAGGTGTACCCTGACCTCAGGATCACAATGAGCTCACACAGAGATCCTCGGTGCCGAACACCTCCAGTCTCCAGAAAACCCTGTCAGGCTCGTCCTGCCTGTGGGTCTCAGACCATGTGGGCATGGCTGAGCTCATTATTCCATGGCAGTGAGGTGCTCCAGGAGCCGGACACCTCTTGCCAGCCCTGCGCCGCCGCGATGCTCAGGCGTGACGGATTACAAATAATTTTACAAGAGCAGCATCCTTTATCCTTCCAGACACCAACAAGGAGGAGACCTGGGAGGCACTGCACGCTCCAGTGCAGCGCAAGCTGCACTGTGACACCTGGGTGCCCAAAACCACACCTCAGGCCTGGGTGTCCTATTCCCTGTGCTGGCCACTGGGGAGCTGCACACAAAAAATCACGGAATCCAGAATGGTTTGTGTTGGAAGTGACCTTAAAGACCACCCACTTTCCCCCGCTACACCTGCTCCAAACCCTGTCCAACCTGGCCATGAACAGTTCCAGGGATAAAAGAACTTCTAGAGATAAAATAATTTCACAAGGATAAATAACCCTCCTGGCTGGCAGTGCAACACTGAAGTGATGCCGGGGGTCCCCAGGGAGGCTAAGCACCACCCAAAATCCATGCCCAGCTTGCCCAAACCCCATGCCCAGCTCGCCTGGCTGCTCAGGGTGCCCAGGTAGAGGGAAAAAAAAAGTCTCCTGGAAAATCCAGCTCATTAAACAAACACCCGGGGGCTGTCACAGCCTAACAAGCAGAGCTTTAGCAGCTGATTTGTCTTCAGCCGGCAATGTTTAAAAATCCAACTGAGACCAGCAGAAAAATATCCACTCCCCTCTTTAAAACACACATTCATCACTTGAGAATCTTAATGCGCCTTTCCCAGCCGGGGAGGTCAAACACGCCTGCCTAAAGCAGGCTCATTAAATATACATTTAATCACGGTTTGGATTGAGAGACAAAGGCTGGGAGAGACAGGTGCTTTGCCGGAGTGACCTTTTGGATCCCATTTTAATGTAACTAGTTTACAGCTTATCTGAAAGGCCAGCTCCTGGGGAAGGCGAGCTGTGGCAAAATGGGGAAAGTAATTAGGGGGGGAAGGGCCGAGGAGGTTTGGGGGGCCGACTGCACCATCCTCTGCCGCCACCACACTTCCCAGGCAGCTCTGCAACATTTGCTGAAGTTGGACTTATCAACCACAGAACCCAATTTAATTTGCTTATCTTGGCTCCTTCCTCCCCCTCTCCTCCCCACTTCTCCTGCTCTTTTTAATTATCGGTTAAATAAATGTCTTTTTCAATAAGGGAAACAGCATCAAAGCGGCCGCCCGCCCCCAGGCACTTACACTTGCGTGGCTCCAGCGCCTTGTTGGGGCAGGGGAGGTGCTGGGCTGGGGGGTTCTGGGTCCTCTGCAGGCAGGCCAGCATGGTCCGGGCTTCCCTGCGGGCGCTGCCGCCCCGCACCCTGCAAGAGAGAAGACACACGGTGAGCCAGGGACCTGCCACTCCCTGCCACCACCCCCTGC
>VXBB01009117.1:399004-409556 GCA_013399915.1 Illadopsis cleaveri | reverse complement strand
CCCTGCATTGCCCACTAACAGCTGAGGAAGCTTCTCACAGTGGGGACCCCCCCCCCTCCCCTCCTTCCACTTTGTGCTGCCGGTCTGGGGGGGAAAAAAAAGAGGAGAAAAAAATAAAAATCAACTTCTTCCTTTTAATATTTAAAGCGAGTCCATCACCCTCAGTCTATTTGGTAACACAAAGCTCTGGAGATTTAAACCCTTCTCACCCGGAGAGATGGAAATGAATGGTGCTCTTTAATGAGCTGGTTCAGCAGAAAAGATAGATTTCCAAGATTACTGTAGGAATTCTTATAATTGATGTGTACTTTTGTAACAAGGATTATACCACCATCCGGTCAAATAATTCCGGCTCTTCCCCCCCTTNGAGAGACCCAGAGCAGCCAAGTGGCTTCTCCCAGCCCATGCTCTGTGGAAATGCTGGGCAGCTGCTGGGCTCAGCCAGACCCGGCACTGAGCAGAGCTGTGACATCCTTAGCATCCCCATTTCCCACTTTTTTGGGCTGCTGTGACACCAGGATGGCACACAGCCCACCAGATGTGGCACAGTACCAGGGACAGAGTGGCACTGGCCAGGACCCTCACTGCTGGCATCCTACAGCAGCATCTCATGTCTCTCCCACCCCACCAAGAAATGAGGTTTCTGCTCTCGTGGCAGGTCCAAGGAGAAACTCCTTGGACTGTTCAAAAAAAGTCAACATCAAAAAATACCCCAAAATAACCTTTTGCTCACAAGCAGGGCCAAAGGAACTGGGACAGGGCAGGGCAAATCACCTCCTGAGCAGTTCCAAAGACCCTATGGAAGAAATACGGTATCAGATGTGTCCATAAGGATGGAATTTAAAAAAACCCAACAATTCGAGTGCTGTTGAGCATTTGCAGACGTCCCCATGCAGGGCTCGGGCAGCCTGGTTAAATTTATGTGTCAGCTTTAAGGAGGCCTCTCATCAAATGAGCTATTTTGGGCAGAGATTAAAGATCTATTTTCGCTGCAAGCGGGAACAGCTCTCGAACAGGTTAATAATGATTCTGGAAAGCCAAGTGCCTCCAGCACCCCAGGGCAGGAACTCAGAGCCCTGGGTGCTGTTGGGGGGCTCCTGAGGCTCCCTGAGACAGGAGGATGGGGGATCACAGTGCAGCATCCCCCCGCCCTGCTGCCATCCTGCTGGGGAGGGAGGAACCCCGCGTGCTGCGGCGGGCGCCGAGCAGCCGTGGGTAATTGGAAGTGGCAGACGCTGGCACGGCGCTGCCGAGAAGGTCATTACGTGGCACTGGGAACAAAATGCCAGGAGTGAGGGGGGAGAGGCCCCGTTAGCAAAGGTCAGGGCCCCGCTCGGGTGCCGTCGGTGTTTTTGGCAGGGCTCAGCCCTGGCTGCTCGCATCGAGGTCCCGGCAGGGCCAGCGCGCAGCGGGAGGGCAGGATCTGCCAGGTCCTGCCAGACATGTATGGATGTGTCCCCTCGGATGTGGCACCAGCTCCTCAAAGCAAAACCTCACTGATCTGACATGGTCGTGCTGTGCCTTCCTCCTGCACACGGGTGGGGAACAGGGGGTGGGGGGAGATGTTCATCATGGATGCTTGGGATGCTCATGGGATTTAGTCCCAACTCCAGAACAGATCTGGGATCAGCCAGCAGAAAAGCCAAGTGGCTCCATAGAGCAGCAATTAAAAGCACTCTGGACCCCAACAAGCCAGGAGCCAACCACACCATGGGCAACCACACCATGGGCACTCGTAGCATCCACGTCTCCAGCTGAGACCCAACAAACTCAGCAGTGCAGAGACCAAAGCTCCCCATCAAAGCTCCTGTCCCTTCCCTGGCTCACTCCTGCCTCATCCCAGGGGTTTGATTGTCCTCTGCAGTGACAGTCCCTGTGCTCCCATGGCCATGGTGCCTCGTCCAGCTGCCCCACACTCGGCAGCCGGGCGCGCTCCACTCCGTAATTACAGCCCCAAGTGCCGGAGCTGTGAAAGAATCTGACGAAGGAATCCAGGGTAGATCACGCTGCTGAAATTACTATAATCAAAGGCTTTCACAAAGGCTTCAAATGCAACCAATTACCCTGAAAGGCGAGGCAAGAAAGAAAACAAATTAACATGTTTGCACAGAGCCTCGGCGCAGCGCACACATCGCCCCGCGCTGCCCTCGACCCCGGCCGGCCGCTGCTCTCCATCCTCAGTCCCACTCCCCATCCCTGGCTACCTTCGCATCCTCCCTGGCTACCAGCTCTCCATCCCTATGGCTGGGCCTTATCCCACATCCTGCTCAGCTCGCAGCTGCACACAAAGGGGCTCTGTGCCCGTCCCTCACCCCGCAGCCGCCCACTGCCCCGCCGGCACACAAAAGCCCTGCCTGTGCCACGGCCGGCTCCGGCGCAGGCTCAAGGCCTTGCCAGGGTGGCCTGGGGAAACCTCCCTCGCTCCCTCCCTCCTCCCTCAGAGCTGGAGGGGACCCCAGGCNCCCCCCCTTCTCCCAAGCTCACCCTGCTTTTGGGGTTCCCTGGGGAGAGGGACCAGGCTGTGGGAAGAAAGCAATTCAAGGAGGGGGGAGGAAGAAAAAGACAAAGAAAAATTAAACTGTTTTTTCTCATTCAGCCATATACAACCTAACATCGAATGGGAAAATAAGGCATCTCTCCAGTTTTCTCTATTTGTTTTACAAATCCCTACTTTCCCCACCGATCACCGAGGCCGGATGAGCTGCTGAATGCCGAGTAATTAAAAGGAACAGAGAACAATACTCAGCGCTGCCGAAGAACACGGAGTTTCCCTCAGATGTTTATAGCAATTGTATGAAAATGTACCAGGCGGGATGGGGAGAGCTGACAGCCGGGATTGGGAGCAGCCAGGATCGGAGCTGGCTGCCTCCCCCGCCTGATTGGCATTAATTGTGCGCGTTTGCAAAGCAGAACGGAAAGTCTGACACGAGCTGCGAGCCAACATTTCTTTCTAATAGTCTTAATGATTACACGAGAGCTGATGATCATCGCGGGGTGTTAATAGCCCGGAGAGTGGCTCCACGGCTGCTCCCGGTGGGGACAAGCGGGGATGTCCCAGCCCAGCTCCCCCGGGATGGGCTGGGGTGTGGTGGGATGAGCTCAAGTGGTCCCATGCAGCCACACCACTGCCTGTCAGGCTGTAAAACTCTGACAAGGGGACAGGAAGGACACGGAGGGGACAGGAAGGACACGGAGGGGACAGCAGCCTCCTGCTCCATCCCCAGGCTCTACCCCATCAGAGGAGTGGCAACATCAGGAGGGAGAATGTTGCCCACACTGAGCCCTCTGTGCAGCAGGAGGGTCCCCAGGCTGAGGGAAGCACTGGGCCACCCTGCTCCTACAGGTTCCCCAAACCAGCTGCCACAGCCTTATCTCCAGCAGGTACCACCAGGAGGGGCTGGGGCTGCTGCCCTGGGGAGCGAGGGGAGAGACTGCAAATACCCCACCGAACAGCAGAGCCCGTCATTAACAGCTGATTAATGAAACACGAGTTTTCCCGACTCTTTACAAGGCTGTTTTTCCGGATGCCCTTGAGTTTCACCGCTGCAGAGGCGAGCGGGAGCTGGGTGGGCTCAGGGAGCAGCACGGGCTGCTCCGACCACGGCAGAGACAGAGCCAGACGTGCACAAAAACCCTGCACAGCCCCGGCCCGGCCAGGTTTACACGAGAGGAAAAATCGATGGCCATCGATCTGCAATACAAAGGGACCGAGGAGCTGGCAGACGGCAGGCGGCTGTCATCTGACCGGGGCTGTGCAGGGGACACGGCGAGGGTCACCTCGCTGGGGACCACGTTGACAGGGGACACATTGGGGTCACATTGCTGGGGACCCACCAGGAGCGTGGCCAGCAGCACCGATGGCCACCCCACCTGCACCAGGTCCCTGCGGGCAGCACGGCCAGGCCATGTGCCACAAAGCCCGGCAGCAGCATTAGGGGCACATCCACGGTGTGTGGGTGGCCCTTGGCTGTGTCCTTGCTGGGACACGGCTGTCACCTGCTCAGCCTCCCCCAGCTGGATGGAGAGACGGCCTCAGCCCAGCTCCGAGCTGTTTGATTTGTTTTATCGTCTGCACTGGCCAACAGATCACTCAGCTTTGGGCTTTCTAAGATCACCAATAATTGCTCCCTGATGAAAAGAAACCGAGACTCGGTCCCTTTCTTCTTTCTCCCCCTCTTTCCAAAAAAAAAGTCCGTAAAGAAGAGCTATAAAAATGGCTTGTTATCTCACCTAGCGAGGCTCGGGCTGTATGTTATTGCTAATTGGGTATAACATCCTTGTCTTGTTCTGCTCTCTGAAGCTAAATCAAGAAAGCACCACTGCTGCGAACTAATTATATCTCTGGACTGCAGACTCCAGCTTGTCTTCCCCTTTATTGAGTTAAAAAATGGTCACTAACCTTAATCTCTCATATTCCCAAGAATTAGGGCTGCTGGAAACCCACCACTTCCACCTGCATCCTGCTCTGTACTGGGAAAGACAGAGCACATGGCCTGATGAAGGGTTTGTGCTGCTCTGGGACACAGCCCTGAGCCAGATCCCAGAGCTGCCCACCCCTGTGGCATCCCGTGACAACCACAGACACTGCTCAGGTCCCTGTGCCATGGAGACTTTTTCCCACACAGCTCAGAGCCTTCCTGTGCTGCAAATACTCAAAGCCAGCCTGTCTCTCCTCCTTACAGGAGACCTTAAGCTTCTTTCACTGGGATGTTTTTAAAATCTGTCCCCTCCTCAGCACACCCAGGCTTGGCAGATGTGGGTAGATATGAACATAGGGGTCATGTGTGCAGAAACTGAAGGGACTGGATGCTGCTCCAGTTCATCCCCATCAGCTCCCAGTCCCAGCCCAGGATGGACCCCCATGAACCTGTTAAAGCTGCTGCTCACTCCCAGGTCCCCCATGGGACCAGAGACACTGCAACCACTCAGCTGTGCCACTACAGGTGGCTATGATGAATCTCTAGTTACTGGCATAGCTGCACCCTCTGGCACTGCAGCTGTGGCACAGACCCCAGGAGAGGACAACCAGAGCCACAAAGGACATTGAGACGAGCAGTGGAGCTTGGGCCACACAGGACAGCCCTGTCCCCTTGAGTCCCAGTGACTCCCTCAGCACCAGCAACCCGGGGGCAGAAATACCAGCAGCAATGTGAGGCTGTGGGACAGGAACTGGAGCAATGACACCAAGCTCAGTGTCCTGCCTGGCTCCATCCCCCTGCCTGTGGGCACCCACCCGTGCAGATGGTGTTACTTTCCAAAGGCAAAGTCAAACTCCAGTTCTCCCAGCCAGCCAAGAGCATCCCTTAAAAAAAAAAATTGATACTTCCCTGACTATTAATTAACCTGAACCACTTAAAACTGCCTTCAATTTGTCAGGTTTAACTGCCAGCTCTTCTCGGTAAATCAAGCGTCGCGTGCAGATGGAGGCTGCGCGTGCGAGGCGGCGAAGGAGGAGGCGGGGAGCACGGGCAGAGGGGCACGGTGTGCCACACTCCCCATCCTGTCCCCTGAGAGCCCTGGGGATGATATTCACACCCCACAATTAGCCAGGGCACGGTATTAAACACACCAGGCAGGCAGGAGCAGGCAGGGCAGCCAGCGGGGCTCGGAGCACCCCACACCGCAGCCCTTCCCGTCTCCCCCCACGGCGCCCTTGTCGTGCAGCCAAGGCTGAATTGGAAAGCAATATGAATATTTATCTCTGACAGTGAAATCTCCCCGCTGCAGGGTATTAAGGCTTTATTAGTGTGTGGTTACCAGCCACGCTAAGCCAGCCCCGGCTCTTGCCCGGAGCGCAGAGAGATGACCTACAAGAGGCAGATGGCAAAGCCTTGGAGAACCCCCGACGCCGGGACGTGCCTCCTGAAAAGGGGGCTGTGCACCCCAGTCCCACGCAGAGAGACACAGAGCCAAGGTCCCCCTACCAAAGCCGCCTCCTAACCCAGCACCAGCCCCTCCGAAACACCTCCCCAGGCTGGGGCCGTCCCCCCGCCCCCGCAGCGTGCCGCTCTCGCCGTTTTGGGTTAAAACACTGATGTATTCTCTCTTTAGCAAAAGGAGTCCCAGGGGCTATAAAAACTCCCAGCAGGCTCCTGTCAGTCTCAGGTCATTAACTTTCTTTCATTGGGAGTTTGTTTACAGCCAGCCATAAATAGCGGCGCCCGCGCCACTCGCTCGCCAGCGGGACAGGCTGGGATGGGATGGGATGGGGCTGCCTGTGCAGGGGGGCCCAGCACTCCGGCCTCCAAGGTGTGGGGTCCAGCACACACCTCTATCAACTTTCCCCATGCCCCTGCGTTTCCCTGCACCCCATCCTGCTCAGCACAGCGCTGCCCACGGCATCGTGTGCCACGGAGCCACCTCAGCCTTGCAAATTGATGGGGTCACCTTGTGCGCAGCCTGAGGGAGCCGGAACGTGCCTGCGGCTCAGTCCTGGCCTTTCCTGGAGGAGGAGGAAGGAGGCAGCCGGCTGGAGCTGTCCCCGTGGGTGACCTGCCCTGAGTCCTGCCCCACACTCTCACTCAGCCCAGCCTCTGCCCCTGTCACAAGCACCAACCTCAGTTCAGGACCTCTTTGTGTTTGAGGTGACCCAGTCCCAGTGCACAGAGCCCTGGGGGGACCCCAAGACCCTTCCTCTCACCACTGCCTGCATCTCAAGAGCTGTGCTTTTCCAATAGCACAGATAGAAACACCAAATCGAGGGTGCCACTGGCACAGCTAGCCCAGCGTTCCTGCCAGGATGTTTCCTACACGTGGCTCCTCTGCACCCAGACACACAAGGGACAATCTCAGAGCACCCACATCCTGCTGTCCACCCAGGACAGGCACCCACAGCCCTGCCAATGCCCCTAACACGGGGAGCTCACCCTGGACCCTGTTGATGCCTCGGCAGCTCCAGCGAGCCACCCAGCTGGGATCCTGCTGGATGCAGGTGCCCAGGGCTGGCACAGGTGCTCAGGAGCTTTATTTGCCATGGCTGTGAGATCCCATCCCATGTGAACCCAGCTGGGGCTTTGATGGTTCCACAGGTAACCCCAGACACCATTTCCACAGGTACTCCCAGCAAAGTCTCCGGCACTCCCTGCATGGGGGGCTGAACAAGAACCTCAGGCTGTCCCCTCGCTGGCACAGCCAGCTCTGTGTGTCACCCCCACGCTGGCACAGATGGCTGGAGTGGGGACTCGGTGGCACAGTCCCCCTATGGATGCAGAGAGGGATCCTGGGGGTCCACCCGGCTCTGGCAGCAGCCAGGAGCCCACCTCGTGCTGTATTTCACGGGATGGCTGCAGGACCAGCCCCATGACCAGCACCACGCCAGTCTGTGCACTGGGCTGAGGGATTAAACCCCAAACTCACACACGGCAACTTGTGCTCTTCCACCCATCCCTAGGCGAGCAGGGACTTGCCAAAAATCCCAGCCTCATCCCTGCCGGTGCCCCGCATCTATGAAAATATCTGTATTTTAAGCCATATATTCGCCCAACCTGTAATCAGAGCAACACAAATAGCCCCTGCTTCCCATGTAAATTAAAAACACCCATTAGGCAGATTTCAAAAGATGTCAGTAGGCTTATAATTATACACGACATCCTTCCGAGATAAAAGCGATTACCGGGGATGCAAATCACTTAGCAACCAATCAGTGCCCCCAGAGTGCGGAGCACTGACCAGCCATCCATTTTCGCCTCGTCCTTTTATTCCCTGCATCGAGCAAATACAAACACAGATAAAGAGAGGCACAATAGCTCTTGACACGCAAATAGGTTAACATAATAAAGCCAGCTTTAGCCGGCTCACTCGAGGGAGAAAAGCAATTCTCAGGCAAGCAGGAGGTAATAAAACAGGGCTTTTGTGTTCCTGGCTCCCATTCTCACCCCTGCGCCAGCTTTGCTGCATTAGCTGATAGGCATCGTGGTTTGATTGAATTACCTTTCATGAATATTAGCTTTTTGAGGAATGCGCAGGCAGAAGAGAAAGAAGAAATGTCTTATTTTTGCATGCAAGCGCCTGCTGCAGACGGACATGCGGCGGCACAGATGCCGGCGGGGGCCGGGAGAGGGGTCCCGGCAGGTGCAGCCCCCGGCCCACCCCGCCAGCTGCAGCATCCCCAACCTTGGGGGGGTCACACACACACTCCCTCCATCCCAGGATGAGACACCACCAGCAAAGGACCTTACCCAGGGCCACATATCCTGCTGTCCCCACATGGAGCTGTGGGGCCGGGAGACTTCTGCCATCACCCTCCACGCTCAGGACCCCGCATCCCTGCCCGTGGTACCCCAACAGCCAGAGGGGACTGGGGTGGGCTGGCTCCCACCACACATTCCCGAGTCCAGCGCTCCCTGTGCCGCAGGATCACGCCGGAGAGGGAGCGGGGCTGCCCGGCTCCACCGCAGATTTTCCCACACAACTTGAGGCCACGCAGGAAACCCGCTCCAGGCAAAAAATTAACTCCGCCGCCTGGCAGGGATGCAAACGCCCGGCACTAATGCCGCACGCATGGCGGGGAGAGCAGGGGCAGCTCGGGGACATCATCCCCGTGGGGTCGTGGGACTGGGAGATCCTCTGTCCCAGTGGCAGAGCCCTTCCCCGGGCAGGGCAGCAGCCTGCAATTAAAAACCAGCCCCAGGAGGGAAGGGGCTTCTCCGCAGCCTGCTCAGGGATGGACGAATTTGAGGCTCAAATAAAACAGACAACCAGAGAGGCTAAAAAACTAAGATGATGTGGCCTCAGCAGTTTGGCAGCAGCTACTCATGTTCTCCTTCCACGGGCTTCCCTGCTCCAGCCTGAGGGTAAATATTCACACCGAGATATTCCAATTTTTAACGACACGCTTGGCTGAAACAGGGCCCAGCTCACAGCCGGTGCTGCTCCGGCATCAAGAACGTGCCCTACTGGTACTGACCCTCAAACCAGCAGGAAAGCTGTTCCTGAAGCTGGGAAAACAAGCCGTGCTCCCACAGCCAGGGAATGGCTTTCCTTTCCCCTGCTCTACACACAAGGTCAGCAGAAGGCACCGAGGCAAGAGCTTCCCTCTCCTTCCACCGCGGCTTCGAGGCCGCCCGACCCGACCGCACCCGGCTCACACATCGCCAATCCACTCCTCAAAGTTTTATGGATCCTTCATAAGAAAAATGCCTCGCAGGATGCCGGGTGCCCTCTGCCAGGGACATTTCCCACCTCACCCCCCAGCACCACAGCCTAGACGTCAGAGCTTTGCCAGCCAGGGTCCCACCAGAGCGATGTCCACGTGTGCGGCCACTGACCGGCAACACGTGCCTGGCACACTGGGCAGTCAGACCCCACCACAGGGGCATGAGAAGGTGTAAAACTGCCAAATCCCACTAAATTATCCCAAGAACGACGCTGGACGCTCCTTGTTGAGAGAGGGGCCATGTGGCTCTGTCCCCATGCCTGCAGAGCCCCACAGCCACTTTGCCCTCCATGAAAGCTCATCACCCACCCGGGCAAGCTGCCTGCAGCCTCTGGACAAGAGCATCCCGAGCAGGAGGATGCACATATAAATATATATGAAAATACACACATACACATATAAATACGTATCAAAAACCTCCCTACAGAGATCCCGACAACCAGAGCCGGGCAAACCACCACTGCCCAACGCCAATGAATTCATCCCTTGGCAAACACCAAGCACGGCTGGAAAACTTTGCCACTGCCTCTCCTCGGAAATACCCCGCAGGGCCGGAGCCGAGCCCCGGTTGCAGCCGTGCCCTGCAGCGAGCTGTGCCGTGCCGCCGCCGGCTCGCTGCGTCCAGGCCCTGCCTCTCCAGCCATTAAATCTCCACGATGTGACGGCTCTCCCCGGAGCTGGATTGGGACGCTGGGGCTGAGCTGCTGGCACCGGCAACATCTCATTTCTGCCAGGGACCGAGCCGGAGAGGCGGCACAGCCCGCTCGTCCCCGGCTGGAGCCGGCGGCCGCCCCGGTGGATGCCCAGCCGTGCTGCCCAGGAGCTCTCGGGGACCACGATGCCTCGTCCCCGGTGAATCGTATTCCCAGCGCCGATAGTCCAGAAGATGCCACAGGGATGCTGCCTCCGCAGCGGAGCTTTTTCCAGAGGGGATTTTCCCCGGCAGAGCCTCCTGACCCGGCGGAGGCAGCCAGGGAGACGGGTGTTAAATAAACCATCGCTGGGTGGGTCCTTCTTCCCTCTCCTTTGTGACCGGCGGGATCCACACCAGGCGCGGGGTCCATGGCGGGGTCCTGCTCTGCCGCCACCCGCTCCGGTATCTGGGTGGGATCGGGCGCTTTCCTGCCCGGGATGGAGGAGAAAAACCCTNCTTCCCCGGCCGGTGAGGGGGAAAAAAACCTTTTTTTTTTTTTTTTTTTTTTTTCCAGGCGAAAAGGGGCAGAAAAGGGTCGCAGCAAAGGCGGCAGCTCCCGGTCGGCTCCTGGTGGAAGTGTCTCAGCTTTCCTCCTGGAGGCACCCGTGGATATTTTATTTCCACTTATGAGTCAGGCGACCCAAAAAGCCATTAAAAAATCAAAAATCGGATAAAAAAAAAAACCAACACCAAAAAAACAAAAG
>VXBB01009117.1:381998-398570 GCA_013399915.1 Illadopsis cleaveri | reverse complement strand
GAGGCGTCATGGGAGTTGTGGTCCTGCGGGGGTGAGGGGAATGTGGGGACCGCGCGGGGTCACTGAGGTGACAAGTGCGGAGCTAACGGGGGTTGGGAACCAGGCTGGTGTTCAGCTGGGGACTCCAATGGCCATGGTCACAGGTACCCATGAACCCGGTGCACTGTGAGGTCTGAGCTAGCGCTGCTGTGGCTGAGGCTGCCCCCGTTAGCACAACTCCTGGAATCCATTATTGCTTGCCCGAAATCCCTGCCACAGGTTCTTTTTGCCACTTCATGTGTGCGAGGGTCTGTGGGAAGCGGGCAGGCCGTTCACTCCTGTCTATAATGGTCCCACATAGGCATGTGCAAGTCCAGAGCATCCCCTCAGCAACCCAGTGTGAGCCGCCAGGGCTCATCACTTCCCTGCATCCCTCTTCCCTGGCTCCTGCCTCGCAGCACTGAGGTTTGGCCAGTTTCGGGGAGATCTGGCTTCTTACTGAGTTTTGTGGAGTTTTGAGTGGATCTGGCTTATTCCTGGGGTCTCTCCACCTCCTCCACCCATGGACGCACCAGCAGCTTTCCAAGCATCCATAATCAAGGGTGGCAAAGGAAGAATTGACACCCAGGGCCTGTTTTCCAAATCCGTGAAGTTGCTCCAGTCACCACTCCTGATCCAGTAAATGCTGAAGGCTGGGAAATTAAAATAATAGCTGGATCTGCTTTCAGGAGAGCGACTCCTCTGTGCAATTATAACACGTATTATCCTCCCTGTGAAAATACATTATATTGAATAAATTCCCTCTCGGAGCAGGGCTATTCATACTGCTCATTTGTTTCAGTTCAAACATTTTTAGCTCATCTCTCTGGCAGGTTCTGGTGTAGTTTTATACCTTCTCTGCAGCTTATTTATCTGCTTCCCCGTGTTGCAATAGAGGCCGGCGATAAGAATAAAACCATTGCAGATTTGCGAACAGCACTTAGATTTTTCAGAGATAATTTAATCAAAGCTATTAGGAAGGCAGGAAGAAAGAACAGCCTTTATTCAGGAGGGAAAAAAAAGATATAAAAAGGAGCCTTCATTCTTCTCAGAAAATGCTTTAGCCACCTGAAGTCACTCACAAGGACTTGAAAGGGTGATGGCGTCTTTGCCAGGGAAGAGATCCGTCCCGGAATAGCAAACTTCAAAAGGTGGGTGTTTTGGCACTGCCTTCAAGGAGATACTATTAAGCAGTTCTGACCTCCCCATTTCCATCCTTTTTCTCTTTTTTTTTTTTCTTTTTCTTTCTTTTTTTTTTTTTAAAGACTTTACAGAGGAGAAACACTTTTGTGATTCAGGGAACCCATGAATACTTTGCCGGAACATAAATTTCCCCCAGCGATGTTGGGAACACAAGGAGAGCCTTAATCTGCTAATGAATGAGCTCTGCAAAGTGAGACCGGCTCCACTGCCACTTCCAGAGGGATTGAATTGCAGGGAGGAAGCTGGAGGAGAGAGATTTTTAAAAGTCTTTCTGCTTTAGCACAAATAAATAATGCATCAGCACGTCTGGGGTGGCAGCGGGTGAGTCCCTCCCCTGAGGCACTGGGGAGCCCATCCGAAGTTTTCTATGCTCCCAAAAAAGGAATAACACAGGATTGTAGTGACAGGACAACGGGAATGGTTTCAAACTGGCAGTGAGTAGGTTTAGATTAAATGTGAGGAAGAAATTCTTATCCGTGAGGGTGCTGAGACCCTGGCAGAGGTTGCCCAAAGAAGGTGTGGCTGCCCCATCCCTGGAGGTGCCCTGGGCCAGGTTGGATGGGGCTTAGAGCAACCTGGGGTAGTGGAAGGTGTCCCTGCCCATGGCAGGGAGTGGAACAAGATGAGCTTTAATGTCCCTCCCAGCTCCAACCATTCATTGATTCTCTTCTCTGATTCTGTGCTCTTTCAGATAACGATATCCCTTTAATTTAATATCATTATTTTTGACCGGGACTGACAATTTGGAGCATGGAGCGTCTCCATCTCTCATCCTGACAAATGCACACTGTAATTCTTTGCCCAAAATGTCACTCTGCCCTGGCAATGCCTGGCCCTCAGAACGAGAAAGATTTCCCGGGGATTAAAACCGGGCCATTACTCTCTGCTTTAAATGCATTCAAGGTTCTGAAAGCTGTATCTGCTCTTGTTCTTTTTGTACGAAAAGTTATTGACTTATCAAGGTTAAAATCCATTCCGTATGGCCCAATAAAACAGGGATATCTCCGCATCCGTGCTGTCATTTGCAGGTCCGTTTTCATGGCAACAGGGCTCTTTTCTGCACATTAAACGGTTCAGTTGTGCAAAGTTCAGACATTACATAAACACAGAGGTAACAACAACAACAAAAAAAAAATCAATGAGCTCATAGGCATGGAAAGAGGAGATAGCATTGATTGGGGCCACCGTCGATATTCGGGATCGCTGGCTCCTGCCCCGTGCGCAGCCCTCCCGTGCTGGCAGCAGGGACACAAAGGGATGATGAAGGACACGGAGGGGGAAATGGCACCTTCACCTCCCTGCCAGCTCCTGCCTGTATTTAATGTCACCAGGGCACAGCAAGGGACACAGGGATGCTCACCCACCCCGCTGAGGTTTATCGGTGCCTATGGTGCTGTCATCACTCCAGTGGGTCCTTCTCACGGCTAGTTTTGGTTCATAACCCCACTTCCCATTCCCATTGAATCTTAGGAGGTTTCTTTTAGCTCCCAGCTGCTTCCAAATGCAGCATTCCGGGGCATGGGGGTCTAAGAGGTGGCTCCAGGCCACATGACACATGGGGGACACAAACACTGCCCCGGCAGCACCATACTGAGGACACGGAGCACTGCTGGGGTGCAGGGTGTTGAGGCAAGGGACCTTGATGCTGATGGGAGATGTCAAGCTTTTTGCTTCCCAGTCAGAAGGGAGAGAGAGATTCCGGCGTTAAAATGCTCGTTAGAGGAGAGACACCAACATCTGTTGGGAAAGCAAATGGAGAGCAGAGTGAGACGGCCAGGGGCAGCCAAGCGTGAAGAGGAGGAGGAGGAGGAAGGAAGGCAGGAGTGGGGATCTCTCCAAGCTGCTGCTGTGGCACAGAGGATCTGCTACCCTTCGCCTTGTGCCAGAGCATGGGCTCATTCCTGGATCCCAAATCTCACCAGAGTGAGAGGAGAATTTGCCCACAGGGAATAACTGATCCCTTACAGCTGTTTGCTGGGGTCCTCAGGGCCAGAAGCTCCCCCAGTGCTGGGGCCAGGCTGGGAGACCTGGATCCAGGGACCACAGAGGGCATGGAGGGCACAGAGGGCAGGCGGCTGATCCAGGCTCAGAAGGCTCCTGTTTGGGCAAGGAGCTGTGTCCAGCAGCATCCTCCCTGCTGTCCCCCCAGGCGCCACTGCCCTTGGTGGGCACAGAGGTGGAGCTGGGCAGCATTCAGGAGCAGCTGCCTCGGGTGCTGCAGGGTCAGCAAGGCAGAAACTCCCGTGCTCTGCGCTTGCCTCCCCCCGGTTTATTTATAGATTCAGCAAGTTATTCAGCTGAAACAAATCCCCATTCCAGCCGGGTCCCACGGCCAGCGGCGCCTGCGTCCTCTCCCAGTGCATCAGGCAGCATTTTCTGGGGGGCACTGGCAGCCCCACAACACCACCCTGGCATCTGCAGGGCCACGGGGTGGCCTGGGCAGGGTGACAGTCCCCAGGGCGCAAGTGGTGATACAAAAACCACCCTGAGAGCAAGCCAGGATGGACCATCCATGGTGGGGGGATCAGGATGTGGGCTGGATGAGATGGGGGGCTGGGGTCCACCCTGCTCCCCCTCCCAGCCTCCAGCCCCCTTGACAGTGATGCCAGGAGTGAGTGCTCGCCGCCAGCCCGAGTCTATTTTTATTCCCTGCTTAAAAATATCCTCGTGCGGGTCACTGGCACATGATGGATCATCGTTCCTGCGACTCCCCTCAGGGTCTTCCCAGCTCCAACACAAGGAGCAGAGTCCAGCTTCCTGCAAGAGCACCCCGCACCCTTCCCATCCTGTAAAAGCACCGAGGGGACACCACAGCCCCTCACCCCACTGTGGGGGCACAGAAATATCCACATGCTCTTGGGGCTGGAGTGTGATGAAGAGCAGCCCCAGCCCTGCCCCAGCATGGCCCTGTGCCAGGTCTGCATCCTGGCAGTGACCAGGAGCATGCTGAGGTCACTGTGTCCTCGCTCTCTGCTGTCACTGCCCTGCCAGTGGTCGAGCAGATCCTGCGCCTTTTTCTTCCCTTCTGATGGTATTTTGTGAAAAATTCAACCTATTTCACCAAAATTTTGGGTGATAGCCCTTGTGAGGGGGCCGGGAGCATAAGGAGGAGCCAATTCCAGCCTGTGGAGCATTTTCTATCCCTGTTAGTCCTGAGGCTCTGATGCCACCTGAGATATGGCGCTGACTGACAGGTGATTTGGTTTTATCTCACCTGGGGATGTTTCATACCCAGCACGTGGCTGTCCCACAGCCTCTTTGTGCTGGAGTGCTCAGAAGCACTGGGTAGAGGCAAGGCCAAGAGGCTTCAGGGGGGTTCCCAGGCTCCAGCTGCAGAGGGGACCCTCTGTGGGCAGAGCAAAAGTGCTGCTCCCAGGGAGGGCCTGGTGGGCACAGCTGAGTGTTGTCCTTCACTGCTGTGGGCATCACCTCCTCCCTGCTGGTCCCCACGGTGCCAGGGCCTCAGAGCCCATCACAGGGAATTCACCAGCTCCTTGGAAAAACCTTTTGGCTCTGTGAGTGACCAGTTCCTGGAGGAGGACATGATCAGGGCCAGGCCTGATGGTGCTGCTGGGCTTGTTCCTGCCCCATCCCTTGCATGTGGTGTCCCCTACATCCCCCCCCCCACCGTATTTTATTTCCCTCCCGTTGCTCTCTAACCAGTTTCCTTCTGTCCCCAAAAGTCTCAGCTGTGATGTTTAACTGCATTTATGGAGCAGTGCTGGGATGTGCTGCCAGCCTGGATTACAGGGTGGTCCCTGCCAAGGGGGGCAGCCCCAGGAAGCTGAGCTACAGGAAGGAAAGCAGAGCACGCTGGAGATTCCCAGGAGATCTTCACCTTTAACTTATTTGCTTCTTTCCCCTCCAAATCTGCTGACATTTGGAAAAGGGGAATCGTTGCAATTTGCTTGTTTCAGCAGGTTCCCCCTCTCCCCTGCGCTGTTCCCAGCTCTGCTGGGCTGTCAGTGGCCCCAGCGCCATGGAAGGCACTGACTTTGGTGGGAGAAGGAAGGTGAATGATCCCTGAACCTTCCACAGTGGGACAGAGCAGTGCCCAGTGCACCAGGCAATGCCCAGAGGCTGCAAGCAATGCCATACGGTGGGACCAGAACCCTTGTGCCCCCCATCAGTGCTGCCAGGAGACCTGGCACAGCCCCTCGGCCTTTCAGCCAGGGAAGCACCCGATTCAATCCTCCTGACAGTCAGGAATTTCAAATGATTTATTAAAAATGTATAGAGCCAGGTTGTCGGTGTCGCTGCTCTGATAAGAGCGTCGTCTCCCGTGGCAGCCGCTGGGTTTGTGTTCCCCTCACTCAACCCGCTCCAGGGGGAAGGATCCTTCCACTTGGATATTAATTTTTGGCACACTGCTGCAGGCAAACCCATCCAGGTTCCATGAGGCGCTACAGCTGAGCCATAACCTCTGCAAGGCATCCTTGAGTCCCTGCCCACATCTCTGCCTGTCCCCTGTCCAGCCTGGCCATGGCACAGGGGCCAGGACAGCACCAGACTCAGCTCCTCCTGCCCCCTCTGCCCCTTTTGGCTCCTTGGGATCTGGGAGTCCCTTCCTGATGACCCACAGCACCCAGGGAAAGTTAATGGAGATGTGGAGAGCACAAGGAGCTCCATTCCCACCCGGTGTATTCCAGAGAAGGAGAAATAGGACATCTTGGCAGCTCTGCCATCCATCTGTGCCACCCCTGTCCCTGTTACCTGGCACTGGGACCTGCCCATGTCCTCAGCAGGCTGTGCCCAAGCCCATTGCCTCCACACCAGATGATCAATTTAAATCAGGGTTTTCTCCTGTTTTTTTCAAAAACCACTTTCTCTGCAGCACCCTGGTTTTCTCTGGAAGTCCAGCTGGCAGCACTGGGCATCCCCAGCCCTGCATGTGCTGTGATTGTTCTGTGGGACCATCCTCACCATCCTCAGCTTGGGGCTGGGGATGAGGCAGCCGGGTCTCGGTGGCCAAGCCAGCACATCCGTCACCATCAGCACGGCTCCGCCTTTGTCGACGCCAGGACCGTGCAAATCAGGCTCTGTGTGCCCCCGAGGCGGGCTCTGCATGGAGCCAGCCCTGAAATCCCTCCTGGAAAAGGCACAGCACTCTTGGGCAAGAGCCTTGTTGTTCCAGGACAACGGGAGCCTGGCAGGGCTCCCACATGAGGGCTGCCAAGCCTAGTGGATTGGCAGGACCACCCCACCTCCTGTGGCATCTTGCTCCCAGATCCCACTCCCAGACCCTGGTCCCAATATCCCTCTTCTGGAAGTCAGTCACTTCTTGCAGCCCCCTGTCCCCAGGAACGTGCTCCTAACATCCCGCTCCCAGCATCCCGCTGCTCACAGCCCAGTCACACCACCCACTCTCCCAGTTTTGAGGCCAATTATGTCTCAGAAACTAGCACGGTGCCCAGGTGTACAATCCCTATTAGGCTTTGCTTAAAACCAATTAACCACCATTATAAGTTTTCCATTTTGGAGCAGGTTTCCATGGGGCAGCTGCTCTCCTGCCACGTGGCTTGGAGCTGGGTGCCAGCGGAGCTGCCAAAGCCTGGGGCTGCCATTTTTTGGGAAAAAACACTCCTGACCCACCTCATCACCCCCGAGTGGCTTCCCAGCCCTGAGTCCCTGTGGATGGTGCTGAACACCGGGGTGGTCCCTGTCCCATCCCTGGGGACACATGGGGGACACCCACATTGGGCTGATGGCCATGATGGGGTGCTGGAGGCCTTGGCTCCTGCTGCATCCCGCGGCAGTGGGGATCCCATGGGAACAGGGAGGAGGTGGCAGCTCTGGATGGTGCCGGGCATCTCCGGGCTCTGGGGCCAGGGGGCCCCGCGCATGGCTGAGCTTTCCTTGCGATGCCGGTGCCCGCCCGCCGCCGCCTTTGATCCGCACGATCCAAAGAGCAAAGGCAGCGCCTTTGTGCGCCGGGAGGCTTTGAAGTCTCCCAAAATGGGGCACAGGGGGGTGACTGGCCCCTCTCTGCTGGTCCAGCCCCACTTTCACTCCTGTTTTATTTCCTTCTTCCCAATTAGGAGCCACCTCCGGCAATAAAACCTGTAAACTTTCCCTGGCCGGGGCTGGGGGCCCTGACACCTCACAGAATCCCCTGGGGGTCCCAGGATGCTCCCTCCCACCCTCTGTGGCCACACTGATGTGTTCCCCCAGCACAGTGACTTCCCCAGGGATGTTGCCCCCGCTCTGGGTGGCAACAGGCAGGTCCTGCCCGGCGGGTGATGCTGATTATCTCTGTCCTTAATTCTCATCCCGTTTTTAATTTCCTATTCCAAAAGCAGGCGCAAAGAGCGGCTCTTTTCCAACCCCCCCTCTCCTTTCCCTTTCGGTGGCTCCACTGAGCCCCGGGAGGTTGAGCGGAGCTCGGTGGGGACGTGTGAGCCTGGGTTTTTCTGTGAGAAAAATGCGCATTGATCATTTCTGGGAATCAGGCTGTGTTTTTTACTCTGAAGCATCCATTATACACAGCTGCTTAATTGACGAGCGCTGCCGAGTCACCTCGGCTGCCGGAGTAAAACAGCCTAAAAGCTCCAGCGCAGAGGAAGTCCGCGCTTTATAAATTGATTCAGTGGGGGAGAGAGAGAGCGAGTGAAAAAAAACATTAATTACAGATGCTTCTGTGGGCACTGTTTTATGGCAGCGAGACCAGGATGTGGGCAATTCTCCTAAATGTGCTGATTAGACAGCACTTCATGTCTGGGAGCACATTAAATGGGCTCTGTAAAGCTATTAAAGATGCAGCGCCATAAAGAATTGACAAGAGCGAGCGGCAGCGGCGCAGCCCCGGGCTCTTGCCGGGCTCCAGCCCAGCTCCTGTCCCGGGCTTTTCCCCATTCCTGCTGCAGGCACTTTCCCAGCTCCTGCCCAGTTCCTGCCCCACTCCTGTCCCGGGTTCCTGCCCAGCTTCTGGAAACTCCTGCTGTCCAGAAGACAGACCCCCTGAGACCAAACAGAATGAAAGTCAGGGGGCTTTGGGTGATGTTCTGGCTTCACCCACAATCTTTGCCCACCCCGGGGCAGGCAGGAGTCAGGGAGGAAGGAGCCATCCGTGCCGTGGCTCCGGGATTTGCTCCCGGCAGGCCGGAGTGACCCCGGTGCGGCGGGCGCGGGGCGGCCGGGCGTGCCATGTTAACACAGCGCAAATCAATTTGTCAGGACACAGCTCACCAATTAGCGCTGCTGGGATTATTACTCATTTGCGCACTGCAGGTTTCAGGGAATTAATCAGGGGCTCACGGGTAGCTGGGACAGCCAGGGCGGGAAGGGTGATGCCAGCACCCGGCACAGCCTGGAGCTGTGGTGGAGGCATCCAGTGTTTCCCTGGACCCAAGGGGATTTGGCCCTTGGAGGACACCCCAATGTAACAACCATCCCCTTCCCTGGAGCCCCACATCTCCACCCACACCCCAGCGGTGCCAGATCCTGCCTGCAGTGGGACATGGAGCAGAAAGAAGTGAGCCCAAGGCAAAGTGACACTTCCCACATCATCCCAGGGAGGTGACACTGGACGGTGTCACCCAGCCACGCCTGGTTTGGGCAGCAAGCAGGGCCCTGGTCCTGATATGGCAGTGGAGGCACTGAGGGAAGCAGGTGCTGGTGCCAGGTGTTTTTGGCATTGAATGCGTCACCCAGGCAGGATTGTGAGCAGGAATGGAGTCACAACGTGTGAGAAACAGGACGGGAATTCACAATCCGGGCTATCAACTACAACAGTGCTGGGCTGGGCTGTTCACTGCCCTGGGGATGAGAGCACCCCCAGATCCCACTCTCCAGCACAGGGACACCCACATTCCCTGGGACCCTGTCCCTGCCCTGCTCAGGGGGACGCTGGATCCAGGTGCCCTGGGGGAACCTGGGCTGCCTGGCTGTGGCTGCCGATGGGAGCTGGGAGATGTGTGCAGTGCCAGCCCCAGCCCGCCGTCCCTCTGATGGATAATCGATCCCTCCGAGCCGGGGAGAGACACCCTGTCCAAACGCATCAGGCTTGAAATGCCAACCTCCCTAATGCGATTTTACAATCTCCTATAATCGAGTGGCAGTGAAACTTCCCCTTCCCCAGGCTCCCCTCCCGTCGCAGGGCACGTGGGTTGTGGCTGCATCCCCCCACAAAGTCGTGCTCTCCGCGGGGGTCAGCTCCCCTCTGGGATGAGACATGGCCTCAGGGTGCTCTGGGGTGCCAGGGGCAACCTTCTGCCAGCCCCCCAGGACTGATGAACCTCTGCCCCAAAATATGCCTGTGCTGATGCACAGCCATCCCAAATCCACCTCCCTGGGGTCCCTGCAGCTGGCTGAGCACCCCTTGCCTCCCCAGCCCCCCAAAATTGCAAATGAAGCCCCGAGCAGTGCCGTGGGTATTTGGGAGTCTTGTACCCCACCACGGGCTCCACAACCTCTCGCAGGGCCCAGGGGAAGGTGCAGAGCTGGCTCTGACTGACAGCGCTCAGATCCCAACAGCTTTTTTGTGGGAACAAAGCCACAGCAGCCCCTTGACCCCGTGTAAACCCCAAAGTCAGGCTGGGGGTTGCAGGGGGGGTCTGGCAGGGCCATGAGGCTGAGCCTGCTGGGAACCCCAGCCCGGCTCAAGGTTAGTGCCAGTAATTAAGGGCTGGGATTTGCATGCAGCAAATGACTCCAGCTAATTGCAGGTTTAAAAGGAAAATGATCGGAGAGAGGATTGTTTGCAAAATTGGGGCACGGCGGAGGAAGGGAGGCTGAGGGAGGGACGCTCTGCTCGGCTCTGGAGGTCACCAGGCTGGCTGAGCCACCACCCTGCACGTCTAGGGACAGCACACGTGGGTGGCCGTGGCAGAAGCTGGCAGTGCTGCAGGGTTGGGCAATCAGGTCAATGAGCCCCGAGGGATGTGCAGAGTGACCCTCCAGCTCTAGGGGTGTTCCTTTTGGGGGCCCCTCAGCCCCAAGCCAGGCTCCCAGACCCCCCACACATGGGCAGAGCGTGGCCCTGTAGCTGCTGGGCCACCACCAACTTACACCCCACCCCCCCAAAAAAAAAATAGTTACAAATGCCAAGGTGCTGAATTGATTCATTTAATTTTCCCTTCTCATTTGATCAAGAGCAGGGTGACATTTGGCAAAAGTTGCTGATGAGGGATTGAATGATTAATTGTCATGACAACCATTCCTGGTTAATGACAGGGATGAGATTGTGCCGGCATAAAAGCCGGAGAGTGGCCTTGAGTGCCGCGGTGCTAAATTACCAGGCATGTCACTGTTTGTGCTTTTGGTAAAACGTGGCCATGCGTTTCTAATGAGAGGTTAACTGTGTCCCCAAAGTAATTACAACTGATTGAAGAGGTAGTTAGTAATTAGAGGATTAACTGTAATGAGTCTCACCTGCAGCTGTTGCCATAGTTACAGTATTTTAGATGATCGGAGGTAAAATAGGACGAGGTGCTGGCAGAGGTGGTTCTGCCCCTTGGGGCATCCTGGGGGCTTGGGTGGGCTGGTGCCCCCCTGCACCCACTGCCCCAGGGGGTGTCCCATGGGCATGGAACTGTCAGGGAATCCCATCCCAAAGCCCCAGGATGCTGGAGCAGAGCATCCCCCACAGCCCTGCCAGCCCTGGGTACTGGGGTGGAGCAGCAGGTGGGAGCCCCAGGGCTGGCTCTGCCAGCAGGAGATTTCCAAGGGCAGGAAAGTCACCCTCAAAAAAAGCTTAAATCCTCAAATTTTCACAGCCAGAACTGGCTTTCGCTGGGGGCCAGGAAAGGGGGAGTACAAGCAGGGACAGGGATGTCCCCAGAGCATCACTGGCATCCTCCAGGGTCCCTGAGCTCTGACTGCACCAAGGTCCCACCTCCACTGCCCAACCTGAGCTTGTTCCAACTCTCCTGATCCTCTGCTTTCATGGCTGACAATTTACAGGCCCATGTAAAACCTCCAAGTACAGTATCTTTAATTATTCCATCCATAAATGATAAGAGCCATTCATTTCAGGGCTCTCATTACGAATTTATACCCCTGTTTAATGTGCTCACTAACAGCAGACATCCCACAGCTCGCGGAGAAATATTGAACAATCCTTTCTGGAAGAGCCGAGCGGAGACCGCCGGAGCTATTTTGGACTCGGGAAGAGAGATGGGCAAAGCAGGGGGGATTGGGCTTCAAAATTAAGAGTGAACCCCTCGCCTCAGGGAGGTTTGGGGGCTCCAAGGGCAGGCGGCTCAAAGCTTTTCATCCAGATGCTTCCCAAGTGGAATTCTGCTGCTGGTTTTTTTTTTTTTTTTTCTGGATGTGCTGGTGGTTGAAAGTGAGCTCCATTTTGATATAAGTATAAAAATAGAGCTTCATATTTATATATATATATGACTATAACTATGGGAAGGCTTTTAAAAAGGCTTAACTTGAAATATATATATAAAAAAGAAAGAGAAATCCCAAATATTCACATTTCCAAGCAAACACCCTGAGTTGGTTTGACCTTTCACAATTTTTTTCCTGGATTATTTTCCAATACAAACCCAGGTGCTCTCAAGTTGGAATCAACCCCTCCCACGCTGTTTGCCTTTGGAAGCTGTCACCTCTTGTTTCTTTTCCTGGGGGCAGGGTGCATTTGCCCAGGTCTCAGTTTCCCAGGATTTCAAGGCTTTTCCCCTCCTGCCCTGTCCTGCTGGTGATGTCCTGAGTCCCACAGGTGATGGGGAAAAGGAGTGGGCATCATCCAGCCCCAGCCACCACATCCATCAGCCACGCTGGTGTTTTCCAGACATCACTGATGGAATCATGGAATCCCAGACTGGTTTGGGTGGAAGGGACCTTAAAGCTCATCCAGTTCCACCCCCTGGCATGGGCTGGGACACCTTGCACTAGACCAGGTTGCTCCAGGCTTCTCCCAAAACTTTGTGCCAGGACATGTCTTTACAGAGACTTGCAAACCACTTCTGCTGAGCCTGGAGGGAAAACACACTGTGTTTGCTGTAAATTGGCAAAAAAACCCCAAATGTAACATAATTAATGGAAATATTGGCTCTCAGGTCTTGGGGTTTTTTTAACAAATCTTAAATTTAGAAGCTGCCAGGGCTCCTTTAAAGAGGAATTAATCGGAGGTGCTGTAATTGCCCGCGAGGAGTAGCCTCTGTGAGAGATAAGCTCGTAATGAGCTGTCACTGCCGGGTGGCTTTGGAGTATGAACACCCAAATTAATAAACAGGGATAATTGGCTGTCCCCTCCCTCGGGAAGCTTTGCTGGTCCCTGCAATCCCTGCTGGGGCTGGAGCTCACTGGGTGCAATTCTCACTGGATGGATGGATGGATGGATGAATGGATGGATGGATGGATGGATGGATGGATGGATGGACGGAGGGAGGATGGATGGATGGATGGATGGATGGATGGATGGATGGATGGATGGATGGATGGATGGATGGGTGGATGGATGGATGGGTGGCGAGCTCTCCAGGTGGGATGTTCCCTGGAGGGGATGGTGCCTGGCTGTGGTTCTTGGTTGGTGGGATGCAGCCCAGATGCAAAGCCTGATGTTTGGGATGCCCAACAGGTGGGACATTCATGGCACTGGATGCTCATTGAATGGGATGTCCATTGAATGGGATGCTCACCAGGCAGGATACGATTCTCCCTGGACACGATGGGATGCAGCAAGCCCTGCTCTGCTCCCCTTCCCAGCCCAGCTCCCTCCTCTGCCCTGGGCTGCTCCACCTCAGCATCCAGCACCCAGAGCATCCCAGCCACGCCAGCTCCACTTTCCACTGAAATTAAAAATATAATTCATGGAAGCCCTTCCACTTGTGTTGGGCTCGGAAAACACCAGGCTCCCTCCCCCTCCTTTTTAATAACATCCAAACTGTGGAGCTTAAACTACTTGACAGAGGCCTTTAAATATGTGCAAATATATATTTGCAGTCGGTTGGGTTTTTTTTTTTTTTCCCTTTTCCCCGGAGGCTCTTCCATTAGGTAATATTTGTTGCCAACATTAATTTCATTAGATTTTCATGGCATTTTAATAGGAGCCCCGGTGGTTTTTTGCATATATTAGCATGCGGGAGGAAGGAGAGTCACCAAATTAGAGTAAAAAAATCTGGTGTAGAGGCAGCAAAGGGAAATTCCTGGGAGTAGGGGAGAAAGGGGAGCCGTGGCCTGGGGCATTCCAGGTCTGGCATTCCAGGTCTGGCGCTTTCCCGTCGTCTCCGGAACCTGCCAGCCCTTAATGAAGATATTTCCACCCTGATTGTCAGCGGCGCGCGGAGCCTGATTAGAGCCCGAACCCGCGTGGAAGAGCTCGCAAATTAAATACGTGTTGATTATGCAAACTCGATCCCGGGTTTATCCCTCATAAATAAGGCATGAGCCGGGCCCGGCTCTCCGAGGGCGATATTTATTGTATGCAAATCGGGCGCGGGGCTGGGAGGAGAAGTAATCAACTGTTTATCAGGCGGGGACTGCCGGAAGCTTGGGAATAATCACCCGGGAAGAGCTGGGAATGGGTGGAGGAGGAGGTTTGGATGGAGGGCGGACAGGGGTGGCACCGGCAGGTGACCGAAATGCCCGCGGGCACCTGCCTGGCACCGAGCCCGGGGGCTGCAGGGGCAGGATTTTAAGGTGGACAAGGGTATTTAGGTGTTTTCCCCGGAGGCTCTGGGTGTGTAGGGATATTTTGGGGTGTATAGGGGTATTTTGGGGTGTATAACCTGGCACCGAGTGCGAGGGCTGCAGGGAGGGATTTTAGGGTGGCCATGAATATTTTGGTGTCTAAAGGGATATTTTAGGGTGGCCATGAATATTTTGGTGTCTAAAGGGATATTTCAGGGTGTACAGAAGTATTTTACTCTGCATGGGGGTATCTTAATGTGTGCAGAGGTATTTCGGGGTGCAGGGGACTGTTTTAGGGTGTACAGCAATTTTTTTGGGTGTGTAGGTGTATTTTACTGTGCTCAGGAGCACTTTAGGGTGCACAGGGAATTTTAGGGTGCATAAGGATCTTTTGGGGTGCATAAAGATCTTTTGGGGTGCATAGGAATATCTTGGTGTGTATAGGAATATTTTACTCTGCACAGGAGTATTTTGGTGTGTATAGGTGTATTTTAGGATACAAATAGGTATTTTAGAGAGCACAGGGGTCTTTTAGTGTGCACAGGGATATTTCAGTGTGTTAGAGCTGCATTTTAGGGTGCTTAGGGGTATTTTCACTCTGCACAGGGGCATTTCATCACCCACAGGTGCCTGTTCCTGTGCACAGCTGTGCTCCATTCGATGCCATGCAATTCCCAGGAGCCAGGCTGGGGAATGTCCAGCACCTCCGGAGCTCCCATGGGCTCCCAGCAGGGTGAAAAATGGCATTTAAAGTTTTTAGAAAAACCAGCCCTGGCAGACTGTGTGGTCCTGCCCGGCGGTGCCCCTTCGGGGAGCTCTGGCAAGGAACCTGTGATGATGATAAATGCATCCAGGGCGGGTTTTTCTCTTTTTTTTACTCTTTTTTTTTTTTCCCCCACATCATTTTATAGGAAATACATGTTGGAAATGAAATTGAAATGAAAATGAATAAATATTTCATAGAATACAATTACCGTGGCTCAGGACCAAGACAACTGCAGCAGCTCCCGCTGCACACAGCGCGTCTGCAATTCAGTGTCAAAGAATTGCTCTCTGGGCTTTTAATCTGCTTTTTTGCCAACACAAATAATTCCCTGGCCCCCGGCAGGGACGTGCCCCTGGGCAAGGCCTTGGATCCAGGCATTCCCCATCACTCCAGGGGCGCTTTGGGTGCACGCTGGATTTGCCACCCCATTAAAAAAAATGAAGTTAAATTAAATTCTTTGCCATAAAAGTGAGAAAGAGTGGAAAAACCAGCAGGGAACAGCCTGGAAAGGCTCAGCTTCAATAAAAGGTGACTTGGTGTCTGCCCTCTCCGTGCTGCTGCAGCTCCCGCGGAGCCAGGGACAAACATCCCGAGCGCTGGGACACGGCGTGCTTTCCAGCCACCACCAGTCAATGGAGAAGAAAAAGAGCTTTTTCCGGAGCGCAGCGGGAAGCGGAGGATTTATGGGAAACAATTTGGTGGCGAGAGTTGGGTTGGTTTGTTTGCTTTGGGCTGTGACAGCAGCTGGGGCTGGGGCGGGCGCGGGGGCCTCATCCCGAGGGATCCTGGTGGGAAATCCAAACTTCTCCGGCTCCGGGGCCACGTGGGCCAGTGGGTGCCCAAGGCCAGGGCTGACTGGTGATTCCTACATCCCCACGGAGCATCCTCTTCTCTCTCCCTGTCACCCAGGGGAACACTCGGTGCTGTCACCCGGAGGGGCCGCCTCACTCGGGAATTCTCCCCATCCTCGCCATCCCCAGCCCTCAAATCCAAGGAGAAGCACACAACTCCCCCCAGCCATTCCCCAATCCAGCCCCTCTGTGTTCCCGGTGGGGCTTTGATGCCGGCGGCGGCGGGAGGCGGGCGGGGAGCGCGGGGCCGCGGCGCCGCTTTGAACAGGAATTACAGGGAAAACTCAACAAAATGGCACAGCCGCGGCGGCGGCGGCAGCGTCGTGTTCTCCCAAAGCAGGAATAAAACAGACGCGCAGACGGTGCTTTGCAAACAATTTAATTTGCCTGATGCTTTGATATAGATGAGGATGCGGCGAGGCGGGCGCGGGGAGAGATGAAACGCGCTGTCGGAGGCGGGGGGGGATGCGCCGTGTGAGATGTGCTGAGCACCGTGAGAGATGTGCCCGTGTGAGATGTGCCTGTGAGAAATGAGTCCGTGTGAGATGTGCCCGTGTGAGAGGAGCCCGTGAGAGATGAGCCTGTGTAAGATATGCCTGTGAGAGATGAGCCCGTGAGAGATGTGCCGGTGTGAGATGTGCCCATATGAGATGTGCCTGTGAAAGATGTGCCCTTCACGGTGTGAGAGGTGCCAGTGGTGGCCAAAAGGGACTCTNCACGCTGAAATATTAATGGAACTAACATTTCAATTACCTTTTATCTGTACAGGCTCAGGCTGCGGCGAGGGGGTTGGGGCGGGCCCCCCCCCCGCGCGCTGTCACCCAGACATTCATGCTGTGCTGGTTCTTTTTATTGGTTTTCATCACTTTTGACATTGCCAACAATGAACCTTGAAGTAAATTTTCAGTAGTGACTGTGTCAGTGGAAAACCGTCTCCCTGTCATTTTTCTAAATTAGGCAATGATTCGAGTCCTTGGGGCTGGGGCGGGAGGGGGAGTGGTGGGGCTGAGCAGGAGGAAGGGGCGGCTGTGGGGGGCTTCCTCTGGGCCCCCCCAGCCCAAGCACCAGGACCTCAGCAGGACAGGGCACTGTCACCTCCTGCAGACACCCCTCACCTCCCTCCTGACCCTGCAAAACCTGCCCTGAGCAGCA
>VXBB01009117.1:367023-380150 GCA_013399915.1 Illadopsis cleaveri | reverse complement strand
CTGCCCTGAGCAGCACCAGATGTGCCCCAGTGCCAGATGTGCCCCAGGGTTAGGGCCAGCAGCAGAACCATGGTCCAGCTACCCACCCTGGCCCCCACATGGCACCTGTCACCCCCTCCCCACCGTGCCAGCAGGCTCCAGCCATCGGTCACCACATAATCTGGCAGTGCCACCCGTGTGTGACAGCCCTTAAGGGGTGTAGCTGCTCCTCAATCCGGGGCTGGCTCCCTGCTCCCAGCATTTCCTTACGTTTGCTGGTCCTGGGAGCACTCAGGGCCACAATGCCTCCTCTCCACCCCCATCGATGCCCATCCCACTCCCCTAGGTGATGCCGGGATCATCCTCCCAGCGTGGCAGAGCCGTTCCAGCTCCCAGCACGTGGGCACACCTCACCTCTGCTGCGCCGCGGCCCCTCCTCGCCCCGGGCGGGGGACTGAGCAGAACTTTAATTTTAATGTTCATTGAGCATGTAAAGGGGAAAAAAAAAATCAATTTAATAACCTCTCTTCACAAACAGTGCCTGGAGGCTGCTCCGGGAACTTCACAAAGTCTTTAGTGCCGTTATTTATCGCGGGGGTGAAACGGAGCCGGGAGTGGGAGCAGCTCCTGGTGCTCCCGAGTGGAGCTGGGAGTGCTCCAGCCCCATATTGTCAGCACGAGGTCCTGGAGAGGAAGCCAAGAGGGAGTAGAGAGGTGTGAGGGCTAATATATATCACCGGGGAGAACTCCTCCCTTGGCTTTTCCAAAAGGAATGCTGCTCCTCCATCACCCACTCCCCAAAAGCGTCTTCAGGGGACCCTGAGGATGGGGCAGGAGTGGGGGGATCTGGCTGGACACCCAGGGAAGAATTTATTGCTGAGCTCAATGTGATTCCTGGAGAAATCATTCAGCAAATGCAGCTCGATGCAGGGCAGGAGCCCCGGTGCTGCGGTGGGAGCAGTTTGCTTCCCAAAATCCAGCCCCAGAGCCGTGGTGGAGTGACGGGCACCATCCCCATCCCTGCAGCACCACCCCCACCTGCACGGAAACAACCGTTTGCCATCAGCTCTTGATTACAACCTTCTTGTCTGCAAGTTTCAGCGTGGTTACAAATCCCAGTGTTATTCAAATTGCATCAATTATTCAATTCTTGCTGCTGGGAGGGTGATGGGAAGGTGGCTGGCTCAGAGCAGCACCCACCCGGCCTCCTTGGAGGGATTTCTGATTCCCCTGGGATCCCTTTGATCCTATTAACCTGTGCCTTTGGCTCCTATGGAATCAGCAAATTGCTCCAGAATCACTTACAAAGTTCATTTCCAGAGGCAATTTGCAGTGGGGATGATTTGAATAAACTTTCTGTTGACTTTGTGAGCAATTTTTCCAGCAGTTTTCCCAGCCCAGCACCTGGCATCCACCTTGTTTTGGGGCTTCAGCAGTGGGGGTAAACGATGCTCGAGGTCCTGCCCCCACCTCATCCCATCCCTGTTCCAGCCCCAGGGCAGGGTGATGCTCCAGAGCTTCCCCATCATTTCCAGGGGGAAAATCTTGTCCCCGGGGTTGGCTCTGGGGACACGGGGCGTGTGGGGACAGTGAGTACTGCCAGCTCTTCCCGCGGGGTGCTGGGGGCCAGTGTGGGGGGAAGTAAATCACATTTCTGGGGGCGCTAAAAAGGGGGCTCAGGGCTCACCCCCAGCTCCTCCGGGGGCTGCTGTGGGGTCAGCCCACTGCAGCATTCCCGGGAGAGGAGCAATCCCAGATTCTGTGCATCCCCTCTGCCTCAGGGCCTCCATTCTCAAGGCAGAGATTCCCGGTAGGATTGAGAAGGAATAGGCAGGAATGCTGCGGGGATCTGCCTGCTCCAGCGTTCACCCAAAGGAGCCACCGAGGCTGAAATATCCCCTTGATGCTCCAGATTCTGCTCCACACGCCCTCCCCCGCCCCACTTTATTTTATTCTTCTGGAGGAAACCAGAGGCAGGTTTTGCCCGAGATCTCCAATATTGATTCTTTCCCACTGGGAAATTGTATAAAATTCCAGAGAAACGATGCAGCCGGCGCTGGACGCCACAGACCCAGAGCTGCTCAGAAATTGCCTCAGTCAAATGAAATCGAAATAAAATCGGGGACGTGGATGACATGCAAAGGTGGGTGATGGCACACGGGTCCTCATCCACCCCCTCCCACCCTGCTCCACCCTCATCCCACCCCAGCATCTCGACCCTGCTCCTGCCATCCCTGTGTCGCTGCCTCCCCTCAAATGGGAGCCCAGATTTCTTTGCTTTCGGTGACTTTTTCCAGGCACGAGGATGATTAACACATCAAAAGGCTGTTTTGCTTTGCTTAACAATATTATCTGCTTAACTGCCCCGTTAATTGAATCAGGCAGCGTTTGTTTGTGCAGGGGGAGTCACCCCAACAAGTCTATTTTATTTTGATGACTTTTGTGTCCTATTAGCGGTTTTTAATGCTGGCTTTGCCTCGCAGCAGAGCTGGGCAAGGAAAGCAGGATGGACGTGGAGCGGTCCCATGTTTTATCCCTGAAATCCTGGCTCCTGGATTCTCTCCATCACCTGAGGGCGAGACTGGCACAAAGGGCAGGGATGGGACCCTCGATGGGGACAGAGCCATCCCTGCTGCCCTGCAAGTGCCAGGTGGGTGCCTCAGGTGCCCTCAGTGTCCCTGAGTGTCCCCAGTCCCTCAGAGGACTGTGTGGGCACATTCAGCCCCTGTGTCAGGAGACAACATCCCTCCTGCCTCCACAGCCGGCAGATCCCCCTCCAGGGTGGGAGCAGGGACAGGGACAGGGTCACCCCCCGGGGATGTGCTGGTTGGGGTCCCTCAGTGGGACATGGGTGGGCTGTGGGGACCACAGGGACAGCTGGGGGTGGGGTGGGCTCCCCACAACCCCAGCTGGTGTCCCAGTTTCCCAGTCCCTCTGCAACCCCTCCATCTCAGCGTGGAAACTCAACCAGATTGGGAGAACGGCCCCGGGGGTCTCCCCCCAAGCACCCACTGAGGTTTTCCCCCCCGGGCGCTGCAGCGGGGCCTCTGAGACCCCCCTCGAGGCCCCCCGGCTCGCTCTCCCCCATCCGCTCCCAAGGCTCCTACGCCTGAACTGCACGAAATCAGATTAAGGGCAGCAGACAAAGCCCCGCGCAGGAATAAACACCGCGGAGCGGGATGGGGCCGCTGCAAGCGGGAAGGGCCCCGGGAATGGGGTGGCTGGGTCGGGAATGGAGGCGGCTGAGCACCGTGTCCCCCACAGGGTCCCTGTCCCAGAGCGGGCAGCGTGGGGACACAAGGACATCGCCCAGAGGGACACAGAATCTCCCTGAGCGGCCACGCCGTGCCGGGAGGGTTTCCAGGCTCTCCTGCCAACAGGAGGACATGCAGGGATGTCTCAGGGGTGATGGGGACACGTGAGGGCAGCTGGGGACGCTGCGTGAGGACAGTGACCCCGGGACAGGACCCAACCAGCGGGTTCAGGTGCTCACGGCTCTGCAGACCCGGGACTTTATCCTTCCACTGCAACCGGGGCCGCCACAGCCCTGCTCCCATTTTCCTCCAGTTCCCGGTGTTCCAGCCGGGCTGGGCTGGGACAGGCTGGGGACAGGCTGGGTAATGCTGGGAGCGGAGGAGACGGGATCGCTGAAGAATCCAGACAGCAAATAATCTGGCTCTGAAAAGAGCTGGTGATGCCTCATTAGCAACTTTGAAAAGCATCCGGTGAAAAAGCCTCTGCCCTTGTGCTGGGGGGTTTCTGCTCATTCCTCCTGTTGTCCTTGATTAATAAGGACATTTGCATGTAAATTGGCTCCTGGATCCTTCCCAGCGGTGCTGGCTCGGGTCTGGCCCCACCTGAGGCTCTCCCAGTCTGCACCCGCTGCCCTGGAAGGTCTGTGTGCCCCTGGCATGGCCTGGCACGGCTCGGCATTGTCCAGGATGGCACATGGAGCTGGGACACGAATCTCTCCTCTGCTCTGCAGTAACTGGCTTGAGTCACCAATGTCTGCAGGGCTGGGACACGGGGCAGGAACACAGGACAGGGACGTGGGACAGGGATGCAGGCCAGGAACATGCAGCTGGGGCACAGAGTTGAGACACGGAGCTGGGACACAGGACAAGAGTTGGTATGTGGAATGGGGACATAGAACAGTGAGAGAGAGCAGGGACAGGGAGCAGGGACAGGGGGCTGGGACAGGGAGCTGGGACAGGGAGTTGGGACAGGGAGTTGGGACAGCATATGAGGTCACAGGGTCCTCCAGGGGAGCCGCCAGCCCAGCAGTGCCTGGTGCTGGATTCCTGGTGCTGCTGCCCAGCCGTATGAGCAGCTCTGCTGTGAATCCTACAAAGGCTTTTCCTTTGGAACCTGCTCCCGCTCCCGCCCGCACTCCCCTGGGATGGCATTTCCTAAAACAAATGCATTTGCTGGATGCATATGGGGAAGTGCCTCTCCGCCGGGTGATCCGTCTGCCTGTTTGATGTCTGTTCCCACATCGTGTCATTTTAAAAGGCAACAGTTTGTTAATGGAAAACATTGCCTGGCTCTTCCCTCTGCTCTCTGCCAGTCTCGTGGGATGCGGGGCCGGACAGGGGACAGGGGACGGGCCATGTGCCACCAGCTTTGCCACTTTCAGAGCAGTGGTGTGAGGAGGAGGAGAAACGACTCTGACTGTGGGTAGGTAGCACAGGGAGCAAAGGGAGCAAAGCTCAGTCCCTCAGCCGTGGCAAAGGGGACAGTTAGGGGACTGGGGTGTCACCTGCACCCTCCCGTTGGGTACAGCCAGACCACCATGGCAGGGAGCTGCTCCTGCAGAGCTGGAGGGGTCCCACACTGGCTGGACCCCCAGAAGACACAGCCAGGCTCCATCTGCACCCCAACCCAGCCTTGGGGACCCCAACATCCATCAGGGCAAAGCCAAGTCCGTAAAGGGGCCGTGGAACCACCAAGCGTGTGCCAGCAATGCCAGCAGGGACTGGAGGGAAATCAGCAGGAGAAGGGGACTATTTCTAGCCGGGCACAGTGTGCCACCGCCGCCGCTGTCACTGTCACCGTCTGCCAGCCCCTCGGCGGCGGAGGGGGCCGGCTCCAGGCGCGGCGCCGCGGGGATGGCCGTGAGCCAGCGCTGCCACCGCTCCTCGGGTGACGCCGATTTCCCAAACACGCCGCGTAGCGAAGGGCGACGCTCCCCCGGCATACAGCGAATTCCCCAGCCCCCGCTAATCAGCAGCCAGTGCTTAATTGGCACATTTCTGCCTGGCTGGGGTCTCTGCCAAGGAGGGAACCTCGGCGCTGCCGGCAGCCGTGGCCTGCCGTGCCCTCGGTTGGGGACAGAGCGGGGACAGGCTGGGGCTGCTGTGGGGCCACCCACAGCGCTTCGGCTTGACCACATCCCTCAGCCTTGGGAGTTCCCATGCCGGTGCCACCACCGTGTCCCCCAAAGCGGCCGTCCTGGGGCAGGGGTGACACGGGTGACGCCGCGGGGGTGACGCTGGCGCGAGCCCCCGGTTGTGTCGCTCCCCAACCTGCCAGCGCGAATCAAAGGAGCTGCCACGCACGCCGCAGCCCTTTCTTCTCATATCACTCACACCACTGCCACGCTGCATTGTGACAATGGGGTGTAATTAAGGTGTCAGCATATCATTTAGCCTTTTCAATATAAAAAAAAAAACAAAAAAGAACCAACCCGGGAGACAGGCTGGGAAATCTGTAGTCTTCTCTTTAATGAGGAATGTAGCGGGGAAAAGAGGAGAAGCGGAGGTAGTGGTTTGGCAAGGGTGGGACAAAAGGCACCTCTGTTGGTGTGAGGGTCTGGAGGATGCAGGGAACTGGGATGGCACACTGCTGTGGGTAGTTGTGCTCCTTTGGGACCACCAAATCCAGGAGGGAGAGGGGACCCCGCTGGGGCCAGGCACTTCCTAGGCTCTGGGAGCATCCCTGGGGGGCTGCAGGAGCCACCATCACCTGGAGAAAGGGATTGGTAGTGCCATGCAGGGCATTCCAGGTGTGTCCCACCTGGAAGCTGTGCTCAGATGCTGCTCCCACCCCACAGGGGCCTTGCAGGGCTGTGTGGGACTCACAAGGAGCTCATGGCGTGACCAGTGACAAGGGATGGTGCCACACGTGCCATGAGCTCATTCCGGTGCCACAGCAGCACCAGGTTTGATCAGTGCTGTGTCCACCAGGTTGCTGTTGGGGCTATCCTGGCCCTGTTAAGATTTTTCCCAATTCCTGGCAGTTCTTACACAGGGAGACCCCGGCTGCATCCCCCCAAAAGCAGCGTGTCCCTGTTCCCCCCACCGTGCCGTGGGCACCGCAGCACTCAGGGGCCGGCTGCAATCCAGAGGGCAGCGAGCGAGTTCAACACCATCAATAATCCCTGATGGCTACAGAAAGCGCTTTCCCGAGGAATAAATTCTTGCTGCATCAAAAGGAAGCTGCAAATCAATGCGGGAATCGCTCATTCTGAACGATGGGAACTCGTCTCGCTACAGTGGGAAGCATTAGCTGGGAACGGGGGGACACAGGGCCGGGAGCACCAGTCCCCTCCATAAACCAGGAACCAAAATTAATGATGGGCTGAAACGGGAGTGGGATGATCCATCCCAGTGTCCCTGCTCATCCCGTCGCTGTGCCAGCCCTCGGAGCATGGCTGCAAACTCCTGACCCTGCTGCCTGCCAGAGCAAATTCCAAATTCCATTTGGATTTTTTTCTTTTTTTTTTGTCTTGTGTGATCCCTGACAACTTTTCCGTGGGGCGCATCCCGCTCGGGCCGGGCGGTTCAAAGCCGCAGCGGTGGTCCCGGAGCAGCCTCCGCCTCCATCCCCGCCTTTGTCTGCGCCGGCTCCGGCTCTCAGGGCACTTTGGGAGAGATGGATGTGCGGCCCCGCCGAGGCAGACATGTTCCAGGCGAGATCCTGGGAAGAGGTTTCCTTAGCAACAATAATGAAGTGTGAGCGAGAGAAAAGCTCTCCTGGCTCTGCTCCCTTCTCTGGGGACTCCCAGCAGGTTTGGGGACCCCGAGAGGAGGCATTCCAAGTGGCCGGGATGAGTGCTGGAGCAGGAGTGGAGCTGCTGTGGATCCTGGCATCGGGATCACCTGGGAGAGGGGGATGTGGGTGCCAGCGCTGCGTGTGTTGAGAAGCCAAACCAGAGCAGGAGTCGTGATCCCGGCACTGCCCAAGCATCCCATAGAGCAGCCTCACCTCCCAAATCTCTGAGCTGCCTCTGCTCAGGAGGATGGAGATGTGCAATGGAAGCAGCCCCTGAATCCCAGCTCCAGTGGGAAAACCTGAAATGTGTGACCCCATCTCTGGCAGTACCAGGAGACACGACCTGCCTGGCAGCTCCTGCTGGGATCCTTGGGAAGTGGGATGTGCTGTCCATACTCCGGGGAACATCTGCTGGAGCACGGGACAGGGGTGGCTGTGCCAGGGCAGCCCCTGCTCTGTGCCCCAGGTCCAGCAGGACCCTCCAGACCCCTCAGGGAGCTCTGGCCCCTCTGCTGCATCCGTGCTCCAGCCCCAGCTCCACGCCCCCTCCTGCCGGCCCTGCTGGCCGGGGATGGCACTGTGCCTCGAATCACAATTACAGTAAATAAATCCTATTAGAAGGACTTTTACTACCGCATGCTCCTCATTACAATCTGCCCAAACCCCCGGCTCCTGGGATCGCCCTGGTAATGAGGCCGGGATGGATGGATGCGGGAAAATTAACGCTGCTACAAGTTAATTTGTTTTTATTAGCACGCGGCGGCTGGCAGGGGGTGGGGGGTGGGTGCCATCCCGCTGGATCTGTGCAGGGATGAGGATCCCTTGTGGCACCTGGATCACTGCGTGTCATCGTCCCCTCAGTCACTGCCTGGCAGCTCCTGGCCTTGGGGACAGCACTGTCCCACCCCAGGGCAGGACAGGCAGATGGCAGTGAGGAACCAGCTCGCTGGACGAGGTCACATCTCATTAATAAAGGCTAATTAAGAGTAAATCATCAAAAAGAGGGGCTGGAGTTGTCTGAATAACTCACGCAGGTGCTGCTGGTAATTAACTCAGGGCTGTGACAGCTCCTGTGGCACCGGGGGGTCACCAGCAGCATCCCTGTCCCCATCCTCTGCCCTGTGGCCAACAAGTGTCCCCTCATGCCCCCCATGGCACCAAGAGTCATTCCTGTGGGAACAGCTGGGCCTTCCTTGGGCTTGGAAAATATAGATCCCACCGTTAATAATACATACATTTATTAAAATTAAACCACCGGCAGATATTACATCGAGCGGCACTGAATTATGGATAGACCTCAACCCAACCTTTGTTTTTAATTAAAAAGCCCCTTTCAGTAATTCCATTAAAGCAGCAGCTTATGTTTTCCTCCTCTTCCCCCCTTTCAAGCGCAATCCGGCGGCGTTCGGGTTGCGCTGATGAAACGGCTTTGAAGTTTCATGAATTGCTGATGTAATTGAATAAAAATAATATTAAGGGGAGAGAAGGGGCGGGGGGGAGAGAAAGAGAGAGAGAGAGAGACTTTTCTTTAAACCTAAATCCTAATGAAATCACCTTAGTGCGCCGAGCGGAGTGACAGCGAGCCGCTGGATTTGTGCATATTCCCGTAATCCTAAACCCATTAGCCAGGAGGCTCCATGTGAACCACATGTTGCAGATTATAGCCAGGAAAAAGGCTCCCACAAAACCCCAAAACCTCCCTTTAATTGCTAGGGGGAGGTGCAGAGACCCCCCCACCGAGGGTGGGAGGTGCAGCTCAGACCCCCCCGCCCTTGCCAGCAGCTCATCGATGCTTTTCTTAGGGAATTAAAGTGGAGAGCTTTCCAATTATTTTGCTGTGTACTGTCATTAATGGAAATAGGAATTTTTGCCATCCCTCACTTGCTTTTGAAAGAGTGTCTGCCCCTGGGATGCCCAGTTGGATCCAGGGGATGTTTGGGATGAGCTCTGGTGGCTGCTGGTGCCTCCAGAGCCCGGGTGGCTGTGCTGGGAAGAGGACCATGATCTCTGGGATTGGGAAGAGAAAGAAGCTGTCTCTGTCCATGGGAGAAGAACCTGCTCTAGTGGAAGGTGTCACTGTCTATGGCATGGGGTTGGAACGAGATGATCCTGGAGCTCTCTTCCAACTCAAACCATTCCAGGATTCCACAATCCTATAACAAACTTGCCTTTCCTTTCTTCTCTCTCTCTTAATTCCTTCCTTCCCAATTTAAGCTCCTCTCCAGGATAATGCAATAAAGACATGAAGCACCTAATTTTCGGTGGGGGACAACAGACGCGACGGTGTATTTACCCAGTCAAACCATTATGAAATCCTACAATTAAGGCTTCAATCAGATAAATGCAATTACATAATACGATCTTATACGATATAATTAAAAACATCTGCAATCAAACCGGAGCCGATGGTACAGTAATCCTTAATCAGAAATTATCCAGCTCCAGCGGAGAGGTTCCATCCCAGAATCCAGTGGGACAGGGTGGTGGCGGTGCCATCCCTCACTGAGGGAGGATGATGGTGGCCATAAGGAGCTGGAGGGATCTCTGGGCCAGCCCATCTGGTCCCTGCCTTGCTGTGTCCCCAAATCCATGCCCACCTCCCTTGGGACACCAGCTCAGCAGCACGGTGGCACACAGAGGTTGTACCACAGACAAACAAGGACGGTGTCCCCAGCCCTGCCAGGGTCTCAGGCTGGCAGTCCCTGCCTGCAAAGTGACCAGAGATTCTTGCTGGGAATGGGAATGGGCATCAACATCCACTTTTGGTTGTGCTGGCCATGCCAGTCCCCCATCCTGCTGTTGGGCCAGGCTGTGGCTCCAGGGCGTTGTGCCCAGCCCTGGCACGTCCCCGCAGCCGCCGGCTGGCACTAAATGAAGACAAATGGGCTGGGTGACACATCAGCATCCATTAACGGCAGCGCCGTGTCGGGAACGCTGGGGACGTGCCAGCACTGGCAGGAGGAGCAGCAGCACTGGGGCCAGCGCCCCACCCGGGAGCCCAGGGGTCACAGGGGGTCAGCAGGGTCAGCCTTGGGCTTCCACGCCCCCAACTCAGCTCTGCCCAGAGCCCACCTGGAGCTGTTGGCAAGAGGAGCTGGATGGGATCCAGCCCCGGCAGCACAGCCCTGCCCTGTTGCCATCACTCTGAGCCCCTCACCCCTACAGCCCCAGCTCTTGCCCTCCCTCACACCTGCCTCTCACAGGGAGTTTTGGGGGTGCACACAAGAACCCCCCTTGCTGGTGCTGACTCATCTCTGATATGGCATTCCCAGCCTTGGAAGGGATGTTCAGCCCATGCAGTGCCTGTGCAGAAGTTGTCCGGAGGAGTCAGAAGCAGCCTCAGGACGAGGCAGGAGCACTGACCCTGCCAACCTTTTCCACCCCCTGACCTTTCCCCAGCCCCTCTCAGAAATGCCACAGAGCTCCTCGCCCAGCCAGATGAAATGTCAGGGAGGGTGGATGGAATATTTCCAGCTGCTGTGCCGGATGCTGCAGGGGGTTTTCCTCAGCGCTGTGAGTGGCTCCAGAGGGAGCACGGGCTGTGCTCCAGGCTGTCCCCATCCTTGTCCCCATCCTCATCCCTGTGCCACCCCGGCACGGGGCCCAGCTGCGCTCGGCTGGCTGCGAGCGTTTAAGCAGAATTGAGTGTGTGTTCAGGCACTTTCAAACACAAGTAATCTTCATCTGGGAGACGGGAAGTGAAATATGTTATTGCCGAGCACAGTAAATTACCCGTGCCAGCCCCGGCGGATAAAACATCGCCGTCGCCGGCCGGCGCAGTCACTCACCCGCGCTGGGCCGCCACTGCCCCATCAATTACAAAACAAATGGCTGCTGGTCAGTCCAGACACAGGACTGGGACTTGTGTGGCCACTGTGGCACCGGGACCTGCCCCAGCACCAGGCGGGCACCTGATGTTGGTGCATGGATTCCTCCTAGAAAGCACCAGAATGTCAGTGAGAGGTGGGCATGGACTGGCACTTCCAGCAGCTTCTCCAAGCAGCTGGTTGTGCCGGCTGGTTCAGCTCCTGCTCCTCGGGAGTGGCCCCAGTGGGGTGTCCTTGTCATGGTGGTGATGCTGCTTCATCAGGGCTAACGAGCTGCCACGGCGGTGGAAGCACCTGGGGAAGGCGGGAGGCAAGCACACTGCTCCCGCTCCTTTATTTTCCTGGGAAAGACCTTTGGAAAGCCAACCCCAAGCCCACAAAATAAATAAAATAAATTCCTGCAACTTTAACAATCATTGTGTTGGATTTGGGAGATGTTATTCCTCGTGACAGACAAGGGCAATTATCTGCTATCCACCAGCAGTTTTAGCCTAATTTCATTACTGCTGTGCAATTCTTCCCGAGCCGCCAGTCTATCACTGTCTCCCAGAAAGGATTAGCCGGCACTTTCTTCATCTTCAAATGAATTTTAGCTGTCATGCCCTTGATGAATAGAAGAGGGAGGATGGTGAACCCATGCCGGAGAGTGTGGCAGCCTGGCTGTGCCACAGCATCAGCACTAGGACTGTGCCAGAGTATCAGCAGAGCTGCCGGGATGTGCCCTGGGATTTCCTGCCATGCAGGATGAATCGGCCCCGGGGTTTTCTTGGAGAGCACCCTGGAAGTGGGCAGGGCTCAAAGCTGGTGCCCGGCATCCAGGAGGGATTAAAATGACAGGATCTGTAATACAAGGAAATAATGAACACACCATCCTTCCCCCTCGCCAGGAGATGCTTATCTGTCAGCCCGGGCCACTGAGGGATAGAGAAAAGCAATTTCAACTTCAGAGCTGAAACTGCAGAGGATGCTGCAGGGAGAGTGTCCAGGAGATGGTGTCCCGGGAGGATCCACTGACGGGAGAATTGAGCATTCATTTTCCTGGCCAAGCTGGAATAATGCACACGGATCCCAGCTCAATGTGTGCCGGGGTGCCTTCTCCCCATGGCCTCAAGCTGTGTCAGGGGAGGATCAGGAGGACATCAGGAGGAATTTCCTCATGGAAATGGTGGTTGGGCCATGGCAGGGGCTGCCCAGGGAGGTTTGGAGTCCCCATCCCTGGAGGTGTCCAAGGAAGACCTGGATGTGACATTCGGTGCTCTGGGCTGGGTGGGAAAGTGGGGATCAGTCACAGGTTGGACTTGATGACTTTGGAAAGCATTCCCAACCTGAATGATCCTGGGATCCTGTGAAATACGAGAGCCCACCAGCGAGGAGGGCACCCAGAGGGGCTGCAGAGCCCATCCCAGGTCCCCCCAGGACGTGGGACGTCACCTTGCGTAAACGGAAGCTCCGGAGCCAGGGGCTGGCACCGGCCCAGGGCTCCGTTATTTTTGTAAACGTTCATTCCCACCCGGCACAGCATCCTGGCAGAATATTTTAGCACCTTTAATGCAATTTCCTTCTCCCTCTGAAATATCATTTTAATAGAAGCCAGCCACACCGTGTACCTGCTCCCTAATAAACCTCTGCGACTTTAATGAACTAAATAGCAAATTACTTTTTTATTCAAGAATGAAATTTCATCATATTCATAATTCATATTTTATTTCAGACATCTGCTGCTGATTACATTACATTTAACTAAAATTAGATGATGCTCAGAATGTAATTAAGCCCCTGCCAAATTCTCTGGCCCACCAATACCAGCCTCGCTCAGCGGGGGCCGCTTGGAACCTAATATGTAATTAGGAGCTATTTTCTAGCTGTTTTTAAAGTCTGAAAATTAGCTGCCTTTATTAATCACACAGACAAATATAAAGCAGAGCCAACGCTTGCTGAAATTTCTAAAAAGGATTTTTTTTTAATTATACACCACATAGCGCTGAGACTCATTTTGAATGTTGATTTGTTGTGCACTGACATTTTGACAACTAGTTCTCAATTTGTCTGTCGTAGTTAGGCAACAACAAAGCAGACGGTAATACTTAACTTTCAAAACCTTCAGCGTGCTGGGAGGGGAGAGGGATGGGGGGGACAGGGAGGGACAGGGGGGACGGGCTCCCTGTGAGCTCTAGGAATGGGGGAGCCCTGAAATCCCTGGGGATGGGAAGCAGAGGGGACAAGGGAGGCTCCAGATGCACAAAAAATCACCCTTAAGATGGCTCGGGAGGGGGCTCCCTATTTGCCTCAGGGGAGCCCCACACCCCCCAAACCCTCCCGGTGTGGCCA
>VXBB01009117.1:325594-366994 GCA_013399915.1 Illadopsis cleaveri | reverse complement strand
GCTCCCTATTTGCCTCAGGGGAGCCCCACACCCCCCAAACCCTCCAGGTGTGTCCAAGGACATGACGCTGGTCCTGCAGGCTGTGCAGGGGGTCCCCGTTCCACCTCCTGTCCCCAGGAGGGACCCCTGGAGCAGCGGGAGCCCCGGGGGTGTGAGCAGCCCCCCAGCCCCGCCTGACTGCACGCTGACATTTCCTCTCTCTCCCTGACCCTGTTCCTGCTCTCTCCGTGATCTCCAGTAATGTCACTGCCTCCTCAGCATCTACTCAGTGGAGCAGAAAGAAGGCACTGCTGACACCGAGTGCAAACAAACAATAATACCATCTGTGCCTGCCAGGGCCGGGCGGGGAGCGCTGGGGTCCCGGCTCAGGGGAGGAGGACGTGCCAGGGGAGGGCAGGAGCCCTCCGGGGCACCGGGACATTCCCCAGGGATGGGGGGGAGACACTCCGGCAGCGAAGCTGCCCCGGGCACTGGCTGTGAAGGACAAGGAAGATTTTAAAAGGTGTTTTTGTACAAAGTGTTTTCCTTTTTGTTGTCACTAAACACCGGTGACCCCCAGCTCTCACTGGACCCCCATGCTCCGCAGTTCCTCAATCCCTCCTTTAGGCTGGAGCACAGCCTCCCCTCCCCGTCCCTGTGCTGGCTATTAGAGCCAAAGCCAGGCTCGTTAGTCTTGCTGCAGAGCTCGTAATGTGAAAAATGAAGCTCAAGAAAAATTAGCCAAATTACCAGGCTAATCCTTCAGCAGCAATCGCTGCCCTGCTGCACATCCGTCCCGCGGGGTGCCTGGGAGAGGAGGGGCTGATCCGTGGGGAGAACACGCTCCACAGGCTTCAGTTTCGCTTCCAAAGCAGCAAAACACAAGGGAGACAGGGCTGTGCCTCATTCTGCCCCACTCCGTGTCCCTGTGGGGCATCAGTCCCACGGCAGCAGCCCAGGAGGGGCAGGGATGGCCGCCGTGTGTTCCAGAGCTCAGGAGTCACAGCAGGAGGTTGTAACCCGGTGTAAGTGAAGGGGTGATTCCCGTGTGCAAGGTGGGGTCAGAAACATTCCAGCCACCCCTCGGGTTATCCCGCTGGGTGTTGCAAAGCCCCTGCAAAGCATTTGATGGAGCTGGTGAAGGAGGAGTTTGGAAAAGATGCAATGGGCACTCCCGTGCTCACAGATGGATGTGAAATCTGTGCTCACTCCAGACTGGGACTGGCTCCAGCTGCTGACTTCGGCAGATCTGTGGCACAGGGAAGGCAGATCCCAGCAGTGCCTGTGTCACCCTGGACCCCTCTCACAGGCCTCAGTATGTCACCCTCCTGCCACGACACTGCCACTGCCACCACCCTCCCTGTCCCAGAATGTCACCACTTCCACCCTGCCACAGAGCAGAGCAGGATGAGCACTGCAGAGGTAACTGGTTCAGCTTGGACATCAGGAGCAATTTCCTCATGGAAATGGTGGTCAGGCCTTGGCAGGGGCTGCCCAGGGAGGTTAGGGGTCCCCATCCCTGGAGGTGTCCAAGGAAGGCCTGGATGTGACACTCAGTGCTCTGGGCTGGGTGGGAAAGTGGGGATCAGTCACAGGTTGGACTTGATGACCTTGGAAAGCATTCCCAACCTGAATGATCCTGGGATCCTGTGAATTTCCCCTCAGTTCTAGCTCCCAGCCCTCAGAGCCAACAAGGCTCAGCCCCAGACGTGCTGTTTTGAAGGGAAGTTCCCCGTGCTGGATCTGGCATCTCTTTGTGCCAACATCACAAAGTCGACACATGTAAGTGGTTAAAGTCAACACGCTCCCAGATCCTCACATTGATTACACTGTATTAGAAAATGGTAAATTATTTATCAGCCTTTCTGACTTGTGATTAGTGTAAAGCCGCTCTCAGATGCAAATTGGAATTGTAATTAGACATGTAGAAAGGCAGCATCTGAGACCTGCTTTCCTGAAGCAGTGTAAGGTGCTTTTTTCCTTTTGTATCCAGGATAATTATCAAAGAACACTTTGCACATAAAAAACTTATGGATTTATTAAAACCAGAGACAGTTTTACATGGGATCAGGGAACTAAAGCGGGTCACCACGATGCTGAGAGTTTAGAGCTAGAACATCTCAGCTTCTTACACTTGATTTTTTTTATCCCTGGGCTGAAAGGGGAAGGCAAGTTCCCCACCTCTGCCAATTCATTACTCAGCTTTGAGTGAAGTGATTCTTGAACACAGCTACACTTAAAAACCCACTTAAAAAACCCACCCCAGACAAACAGAGCGATGATAAAACCTCTTTGGCAGGTACAGCAGAGACCACAGTCCCTCAGAGTCAGCTCATGACTCCCAGAGATTCTGGCCTCAGCCACTTCCCTTTCATTCTGTGGCACAGCTCATTAAAATTTCAGGAGTAAAAAAAACGCATTTACATTTGTGTAATAAGTCTAAATGCATTTAGGTTTTAGAGTTTGTCAACTGCAACTTATGGTTGAGCTTTTGAGGACGTGGTTTAGGTTTCTTTCCCCTATTTAATTACACCAAAGTAAACCCAACATCAGGCAGGGTCAGGGACATGCTGGTTCAAGACTGAAGTGTGAGAGAACAGCTTTTACAAGGAGGAATTTTAAGCCTGCCCTTGGCCTGGAGCTTCTCTCCTTGCAGGTGCTGTTTGAGCCAGACCTTGCTCATGTGAATAAAAAACAGAGCCTGACTACAGGACTCTGTTTATCAGCCCAGGCAGAGATTATGGAAAAGAGCAAAACCCAGTAATTTCACTAGAATTGTGCTTTATCTTGCATTTTAATTACCCAACACTTAATTAATAGCAGGGAAGAGCTGCACTAAAGGTTTTCTCTTCACTGGGAATGTAGTCCAGAAGAAACAGAGACCTGAGCATCAAGCCCTGAGATGCCAAAGATGCTCTTCACCCAAAAATGTCAATGCACCATGCACATCCACCTTGCCAGCCCCCACAGGACTCCAGGGATGAGGGAAGAGACACCACATGCATCTGAAGCAGCAAAGTGTCATTATCCACCCTGGAATCCAGCCAAGCCCCTCTCCTCCTGCCCCTTGGGATTAGCCCAGCAGTTGAGGAAAGAAATTCAAACCAGGATTTTGAGAGCTTTGGTCAAAGCTTCAAAGACCACTGGGCGGGTGCTCCCAGGTCCCCATCACAGCCCCAAATCCCAGTGACACTAGGCCCCAAACTGGCTCCATACCCAGGTCTGGAGGCCCTCAGCCACACAGGAGAGGGGGACAAGAAGTTTCCAGGCATCTGGGCACACAGAGCTCCGAGGACGTGGTGCCAAGAGCTCAGTGCTGCCAGAGGCAGCAGCTCAGCTGTGGGCGAGCGCGTGCAGCACTTGGGCACTCAGAGAGGAGCAGGAGTGCAGGGTCACCCCGGGGGCCCCGATCTTGGTCTCCCAGCATTCAAATCCACAGGCACACAAGTCTTGCTTGGCTGCTTCCACGGCCGGCGGGGAGGTGTCTGCCAAGAGCAAGGCAAGAGCAGCCAGCGAGTCAGCTCGGCCACTGCAGGGAGAGGGAAAGGGCCATGGCTCCACCAAACACAGCCCCTGGCACAGGGCCAGCGCCCTCAGGGGCTGACACACATAAATGAACACTCTGAATCGGCCCTGCATCACACACTGCAACCCGCAGTGCCAGGCAGTGCTGGGACACATCCCACCCATCCCTCCAGGGCCAGACCAGGGCTGGCAGTGATTCCTCTGCTTCCAAACCTGACCCTCCCAGGGCTGTGAGGAAGAGGAAGATGCCCAAGGGGCTGTACTGACCTGGTGGCAGCAGGGTGATGCCACAGCCACCCCCACCAGCCCCGGTGAGTTTGCTGTGCAGGCTGTGGGATGCTGTCACCTGGCACAGCCTGTCCAGGGAGGGGTGGCCCACTCCAAGCACATTTAAGTGGTGTTGGTTTATGTCAAAAAATTCCTAAAAGCAACCAGAAAGAGAGGAGATGAGCACACATTGAGACAGAGGCTCTTTACAGCAGTGGCAGCCCTGCCTTCCCAGCCATCCCTTCACAACCACCTCATTTCTGCAGAAATTTGGCCACCAGCACCAGGAGCAAGGTCAGACCACAGTCTGAGCTCTGGGCTGCTCATGTGCCCCTGTCCCTCATCACGACGTGCACAGTGACAGGGGTACAACAGCTCCTGCACCTTCCAAGAAAATCCTGATCACTGCAAGCTGCCAGCAGGAATTTATTCCAGAGCTCTCCGATGCCTCCCGACTGCTTCTCCTCTGCCCTGTCACTCGAGTGCTGAGCAGGAGGCTGTGCAAGGCCCCTTGCTGGCCGTGGGAAGGGCACTGAGCCAGCAGCTCTCATTCCTGGCTGTCACCCTGCCCTGCTCTGCAATCCATCCAGCAAAGCCAAATCCAGGGACTTCTGACACGGCTGAGGCATCGCTGCAGAGGTGACACAGAGGGACCTCCCCTTGTTTGATCTGTGCAGCACTTCTCCCTCCTCACGGGCAGGGCCCAGGCTGGGAGCCAAGGAGCCTCCCTGCAGCACCACACTGGGAATCTGGCACCCCGCTCAAGTGAGGTTGAGAGGGTCCTTCCATCTGGGAGCAGCACAGGCCCCTCTCTGAGTGAGCCCACCCTCCTGGCAGAGCTGTGGGAGCATCCCTGCCACACTTCCCAGCCAGCCAGACCCGCTGCTCTTGGAGAAAGCTGCCCCAGCAGCAAGGTCCAAATGGCCCAAGGAATGGAAACCACCACACAGAAGTGGAAGTTACAGCTTCTCCCCTCCCAGCATGACAGGTGAGGAATTCAGGAGCAGAGGGGAGGGCTTGCCCTGTGCTTGGAGCAAGTCTGGAGCAGGGCCAGGAGCAGACACCAGCTCCCTGAGTACTACAGGGCTCTCCCAGCCCATCAGCACCAGCTGTGGGAGGAAGGTTGTCCTCACTGGTCTGACTCCATCACCTCCAAAGCATGTGATGGCTCTTCCCAGAGCCAGGGGCCAGCCAGGACAGGACCAGTCCCAGTCCCAGTCCCAGCAAGGCTCCCTAACAGCAGCCCTGCTCCCTCCCCTTCAAGCAGCAGTGAGCTCTTCCCTGCCTGCAGCTCCTGGTGATGCAGGAGGGGCTCTGAGCACAGGGAGCAGCAGGGCAGGTGTCAGCCACATCCCTCTCCCTCAGCTCCACCGTGAATCCTGCCAACATCACACAGCAGGGGACACTGCAGAGAGAATCTCTCTTCCCCCTCCAGAGCATTTCTGCCCCGTATTTAAGGAACTGTGGGAAGAGGAAGGAGTGGGCAGCAGGCAGACCTCAGCCACCACCCATTCCAGGCTGGGCAGGACACACATCCATCCAGAGGCCTCTTTATATGCCTGAGTGAGGGCACAGCACTGCCTATGATGATCCAAGACACCTGTCATCTCCTGATCCAAAATCTGCCAGGAATCTGATGACAGCTTATGACACACTAGACTAGTTCCATGGTGCAAATACAGCGCTGGCCAGAGCTGCACATTTCAGAAACAGCCCAAAAGATGCATTTATAAATCTATGTGCTGCATCTAATCAGCTCTGTGGGCTCTCCAAGCACAAGACAAAACAACAAGATTCAAGACAGGAACCTGCTCACTGCAGTGCTGCTCCCTGGGTGTGGGACACAAGGATGCTTTGGCATTTTCCATGTGAGGATCTCAAAGCACAACTCAAATTATCCCCCCTCTTCCCTGTCCCCCGACACTTCTGACAGCCTGAGGATGTGGAATTAAGATGAGGAGTTGTGTGAAGTTGTGCTGTGAACAGACTGCAGACCTCCCTCAGCTGATGGCAGCTCAACCCAGCCTGGGGGATCCAGAATCTCACCATCCCCCTGGTGCAAAGGGAGCAGGACTCTGCTATGAATCCCACGGGAACAACCCAGAGCAAGAGCAAGGACAAGCAGAGCTCCTCCTGAGAGCCAAGGGGAGGCATCCAGATGCCAACAAGGACTGGTACCAAATGGTTCCTGAGTGTCCAAGTCGGCTCCCAGGGCCAGGCCAGGTTTGCCTCAGCTGGGACACAGCCACACATCCCTCCCCCACGGTGCTGTGGAGCAGCATTACAGCACTCTCAGCACTTCTTCCACTCGGAAGCCTGTTCCTCCCCCCTTCCCCAGCCTCTGCTCTTTGAGCAAAGCCAAGACAAACAGATCTTTGTGTGCACCTCGTGCATCAATGTCAGGTCAGCTCTGGGCACAGCTCTGTCTGTGGCTCTCTGGAGCCAGGATGAGCGTGGAGCACCAGGAGCTGGCTGGGAACCAGTCAGTCCATCACAAACCAGTGGCTCTGGGCTCTCCTCACTCCAGCCCTGGCAGTGACAGACAGTTGCTTCACAGGCAGTGACTGCCAAGCCATGGCACTCCATGTTAGAGAAACAAACCCTCCAGAGCCACAGGTCCCCAGAGCCCCAGGCTTTTCCACTCCCTCCTTGCACGCAGCTGGGAAGAGGCACCAGCAGCAGCTTCTGTCTCCTGGCTCCAGGAAGGGCATAAAAAGCAGCACATCCAGACCACGGTTTCACTCAGAACTGAACATTTCCTGCTATCACTTTTTTTTTTTTCCAGACCTAATGTTCTTTAAATGACATTTTGATGTTCAACAGTAACAGTGGCTAAAAATACTGGCGAGCAAGCCCCTTACCTCCAGCACAGGGTAATGCTCTGGTGATGGATTTGCAGGCATTGCTTCCAGAACACTTTGGCACTCCTGAGAAATGGCATCGATGGAGTCCAGCACCGGGTTCATTATGGCAGGGAACTGGAAAGGGGGAAGGAGGGATGTGAGGTGCCTGCTTGCTGCTCTTCCACTGGGAGGAAACTGGTCCCAGTCTCTCTGAGCTGGGCAATTCCTCACTCATTCCCAGGGCAGGGTGATGGTAACTTGGTCCTGACTGCAGAAAAGGGGGGAAGACAAGGAAACAGGCCAGAGGAATGAACTGCTCTTTTCATGATTGCAAATTGGTGATTTTAACTCCTATTAAACTGGAGGAAGGGAGGAGATGAGCTGAAACCTCATTCCCAAGCAGTTGGGAGACAGGATTACAGTGGCTACAGGAGAGATGTCCCAAAAGATCCCTGTGGCACCTGCAGTCCCACATGAGGGTTCTCTCCCAAAGGTTATCCCCCACATCTCCATCCCAAAACCACCTGCACCTTCAGGATCTTCTCCTTTACACCAGCCACCAGGATCTTGGTGCTCCGAGGGACTTTTGTGTTGGTCAGCAAGATCCTCAGTGTGGGCACCCTGGAAGCAACAGGAGACAGAGAATCCCAGAGCACTTTGGATTGGAAGGAACCTTAAAGCTCATCTCATTCCAACCCCCTGCCACGGGCAGGGAACATCTCCTGGCCTCTTTCCTTCACACTCCCCAAAGCTACAGCTTATTCTGCCTCAAAAGGCCTCTTTGAGCAGGAACCCAAGATAAGGAGCCCCATTCATTTTACAAAACTTCAGCAGGTGTTTCAGTGCTGGCTGGGTTCAGGCTTGTTCCTCCTGGATACAAGGAACAAGTGTACTAGAGCTATAAATAGGACTGTAATGTATTTACTAAAATCCGTGGTTTTCAAGCAAATTTTTTCCTTTGAAATACTCTCTACAAGAGTAGCCAGCAGTGGCCATTAACAGCTAATAGAGCAATTTCATGCACTGTGGAAGATTTTAATGGAGTCAGATTATACTTCTCTGGCAGGAGGCAGAGGGAACAAACAGGACCCGGATTTCTCTCTGCCAATGGGTTTTTCCCACCACCAGGTAAGCACAAAGTTCCCCCTCCCCACAATGTCATTTGCTGCCAGGAGCAGATCCATTCCTGCTGCCCATAATGCCATGAAATTAATATTGATCCTTTGTGCTGTGTTCATCTAATGTCAGATAATGACCAAACCTTTTATTGTCCCCATCCAGCCCAACAGCTGAGGCTGTCCACACCCAAAATGGGGCTGCAGAGGCCTTCCCACACTCCAGCCATCTCCCATCATCCTCATACCCTCCAACACCCACTCAGAGCCTCTCTGACATGTTCCACCCACCGTGTGTGAGGGTTATTTTTAAACTCCAATATTACCTCTTTAATGGTGTGATTTTTCCTGCTTGGTATCTCAGGGCTCCACCTAAAGTAAAATACATGTATTGTCTCAGTACAGAGCGAGCTGAGAGATAACACAGAAGGTCTTTCATCTTCAGAACCTCACCCAGAGCCTGTGACAGTAATTGCAAGAAACACCAGCTAAATGAACCATGTTCTCCAACAGCACGGCCCTGCCTCACCCTGCTGCCTTAATGAGAGGGTCTGGCTGGACTTGCTTAACCCAAGGCCTTTCCCTTTGCTCTCCTCTCCTCCAGGATCACATCAAATAATTTTTGAAAAGGCAAAGAGTTTGGCCAGCACGAAACCTTTCCTGAGAAAACAGAATCCAGCAGAGATTCCCCAGGGCAGAGCCAAGCATACGGGATCCCACGGACTGAACGTGTGCACTGGTGTCAGCAGCCACCCTGCAGCACGGAATTTCATTGTCCACAAGGAATGTCTCACTTGGCTCCTACCCTCACACAGGCACTGCCATTAGGTCTCATTAGAAAGATTATTAACAGTCTCCAAGGACACTTTCAAAACACTGGGAAGTCTCTGCTAATTGAAACTAAATGACAGCTGTCCAACTGCATTTTCCCCTGCATTATCCCTGGGACAGGATTAGGTTTCTTTGTTCACTGCAGAATGTTTAAATATCAGTTATTTGCAGTGAGGTCTCTGCCCCGTGGCACCTGCCTGGGGGGGACAGAGCTCTGGTGTTCCTGCAGCCAGTTCCTAACATTCCAGCTGGCTCCAGGCCCAGCTCACAGATGGGGCAAACTGAGAAAGGAGAAAGATTCCTTGTGGTCAGGCCAAAACAGGGACCTGAATTTGGGAGTTTCTGCCTGGGAAGCAGCAAACACACCTACCCCAGGTGCCAACAGCATTATCCACACCCGACGGATTGCCATGGATCACCTGCTCCCCTCGGAAGGCCCAGCTGTTGATCAGTGTCAGCTCTTCTTCTGTCCACCTGGAAGGCAAGGAAACAACTCCAACACAAACCACTCCAAACCACTGGATAGGGAGGGATCAGGTTCAGGGGGAAGATCCCAGCCCTGGCCTGGTGAAGATCAGATTATTGGAATTCAAGTCCAGACTCATCCCAACCTCACCAAACAGGGTGTGTTACCACCCACACTGGAAAGGCTGAGGGAGTTGGGATTGTTCAGCCTGGAGAGGAGAAGCTTTGGGGTCACCTAATTCCAGTTAGGGGCTACAAGAAAGATGGGGAGAGACTATTTACAAGGGCCTGGAATAACAGGACAAGGGGGAATGCCTTGAAGTTGACAGAGACTGACAGGTTTAGACTGGATACTAGGAAAAAATTCTTCCCTGTGAGGGTGGTGAGGCCCTGGTAGGGCAGGGACACTTTCCACTCTGCCAGGTTGCTCCAAGCCCTGTCCAGCCTGGCCTTGGACACTTCCAGGGATCCAGGGGCAGCCACAGCTTCTCTGGGCAACCTGTGCCAGGGCCTTACCACCCTCACAGGGAGGAATTCCCAGTATCCCATCTTATCCTGCTCTCAATCTGAGCAGAAAAAACACATCTCTGACCCTCCCTGCACACCACAAGTCCATTCAACAGGTATTCCATGCTGGAGCAGAGGCACAAATCCACATTTTGGAAAAGCTTTGCAGCATTTTGCAAGGCAAGGCAGAAATTCCAAGAGCCACCTGCTATCCAGAAACCGTTCCCCTCCACTCCTGCTTCCCTGGGCCTCAGCTGAATGTCTTTATCCATGTCCACACACCTTGCATTCCACCTGCCAGGATTTAATCTGGGAGCACTCAGCAAACAGCTCACACCAGCAGGCTCAGGAACAGGAGTAAAACCACTTGTTTTTAATCCTCTTTGAGAGGCTGTGATTCCTCCCAACACGAGAGCCTTTCTATCCCGCTGTTCTTTTCTTTCCCAGGGAAGCAAAACCCTTCTGAAGTCTGACACCCCCAGCTCTCTGCACACCAGCTGGAAGGCAGGAATTATGCTGGATCCATGCTGAAGCCACAGAGGGTGAGCAGGGAATGAAGACATCCTGGCTGCACTGCTTGGAGCTGCCCTTTTATTGCCCAATTTTGGGAGATTTGCTCGAGCACAGGGGACAAAGCGCCTCCAACAAGAACCTGATTCTGGGTCAGGCTGCAAATTCTGGTTCAGAAGCAGAACAAGGAACCACCCTCCTTGGTGTCTCACTCCCAGCCCCACACAAAATCCCACACAACAGAGGTTCTGCCCCTCCAGCTTTGATTTTTAACAGCTTCAAACAGAGCCCCCTCTCACAGGGGCACAGCACTCCAGGCTTCCAAAGGGGAGCTCCAAGGGCAGAAGAAAAGAAACTCTCTTTCACCAGGTGCTGATAAAAGGGAAAGACAGGTAGGAGGTCAGGAGGAAATACAGCACATGTAGAAAAGAATTCATGGGAAATGCAGAAAAAACCCAGAAAGGGTCCTCAAGGACACAAAGCAAAACCTGGAAGATGCTCGGAGACAAGAGAAACTGAGGTTGAAAAATTTCAGTGTGTTTTATTTGATTGAAAAAATAAAGCTTTTTTTCCCCTTTTTAGGTATGTTTATCTGACCCTAAACAAGGGAAACAGGGGGAGTTTTACAAAGTCTGGAAACACTGGGCAGGGACAGGAGATAGGCTCAGAGTGTCACTTGTGGTGACAGCCAGGAGAGACCAGCAGAGGTGGCAGTGCCAGAATTGGTGCAGGTAAAAGGAAAGGTGGGGCACAGGGAGCAGAGCTGTGCATGCCAGGCTGGAATTCCTTACCTGGCTGTGGATTCTCCCTCCTGCAGCGGGCAGGAGATGGCTCCACACACCATGAGCAGGGCTGCAGCCAGGCACACAGCATAGGCAGCACTGGATCCCAGCCCTGCTCCCGTGGGCAGCTCCGACCACACCAGGATATCCACGCTGGGAACATCCCTGGAACACAGACACACAGGGACTGACACCACCATCCTGAATTCCACCTCCAGACAACATCAAAAAGGCAAAGGAGGCTGATTAGGACTGATCACAGGGGAAGCTGGTTGAGAACTGGCAACATCAGCACATGCATCTGACACACAGGGGCTTCAGGAGGGCTCATTCCTGAATGGAGCAGCCTGGCCAAGCCATTGTGCTGGAATAAAGCCTTCCTGAGCTGGATCCATGATTGGCACAGCTTGTCAGGCACTTGGTAACTAAATACCTGAGCAGTACCATAAAGAGCCTCAATCAGAGATTGTTGTAGACTAGATTTTAAACATGTTTCTAAATAAAGTGTAAACATCCCAAACCTGTAATTGAACAGTGACATCCCACTGGAGCAAGAGGCTGGTGGGGAAGATGGAACATGGACATATCCACCTCCCTTTGCTCCACTGAACACACCTGGGTTGTGTTACACACCCCAAAATCAAGCCCAGGAGCTTTTCAGTGCTGCTGAGTGACAGTCCCAGTGCCACCCTGAGACTGCAGGGAAACCATAATGCAGCTGCATATCCCAGTTCTTTACCCTTGGATTTCTTGGATGAGAATATGGAAGTTGGGCTCTGCTTTGGTTTCTGACACTGCCCTGAGCACCCATCCAGTCACACCGAGATCATCAACAGTGCTGGGCAAGGCTGGGAACTGGAACAGCCTCAAGTTCTCAGAGTTTTAGGGAGATTCAGCCCATAAAGAGATCAGACATAGTTCAGACAATAGATTCACAGTTTATTTCTGTTTTTCCAGCCTAAGCCAGGATGACAGGAGCTGCCTGCTGGAGGGAGGGGTGTCTGTGCTGTGACTGTGGCATGAAGTGCTCTGGTTTCAGCCCTCAAAACTAAATGAGAGCAGAGATTCCCAGCTCAGCTGCCTGAGGCACCCACCCACCACCAAAATTTTGGGGCAGGAGCAGAGCCTTACCCATACTTAGCAGAAATAGCCAGGCACATATACAGGAAGGCAAGAGTAGCAAGGCTTTCTGGAGCTGAGGCTCCAGCAGCAATTCCAGCAAACTCCCTCAGTGCATCCAGCTGTTCTACGCTGGGGGGCTTGGACTCATCAAAGTCAGCTATGGAAGCAAGCAGGGGAGAGTTTAAACACTTAAAAAACAGGGAATTGTTACACTGAGAGCAGTATTTACAACAAAACCTTCTGTTACAGTAGGCAGAAACAGCTGGGGCCAATTTCAGGTTGTACCTGAGGATTTGAGATAAAATAAAAGCAAAATCTCCACCAGCCACTCTGAAATCCCAGTGATTCCACACTCCACACCTCCAACTGTTTCCCTGCCTACACCTCCCAGTGCATCCATCCATAATCATTATGGAAAACGTGGCAAGTCACAAACTATTCATTAAAGAATGTGGATTTTTGGACTGGGATATCCAGTGGCTCCAGCCAAGTACAAGGTGCTGCAGAAACTTCTGTGAGGGCTGACGTGGGACAGACAGGCAGGAAAACAAGCCCTGTATCCCTGATTTCTCCAGCTCTGAGCAGCTTCAGAGAGGTTCCTGTTTGGCTCCCACCAGTAATACACTGGGATGGGGACCCAGGCTGGCTCCTGCCTGTGTCACAGCACGGCCCGAGCTACAACAGCACCGGAACAAGTCCCTGGAACCCAAAACAGGAGGGGACAGGGCCATGCACGGACACCTGAGCATCAGCGGGGTCACAGGGGGCACAGGGGGAATGTCAGTAACTGAGAGGTGCAGGGACAGGTCAGTGAGTGGAGTCAGAGACAGCGAGGCCCTGAAACGCTGCAGAGGGAGGTGGCAGTGCCAGAATTGTCCCCGCAGAGCCACCCCACGGGGGTCACCTAATGGGGGGGTCCCAGCACGGTCACCGAGCAGTACCAGCGCCCCTCACTGCCCCGGGGCACCGGCTCCTCCCCCCGGCCCTTGCCTGCGATCCGCCCCCGCAGGTCCTGGAGGCCGGGGGTGTCCCAGCTCCTCCGGACGCCGACACCGGGCAGGGAGACGCTCAGCCGGCCCTCAGCGCCGGGCCGCAGGCGGAGAAACGTCCGCAGGTCCAGCGCCACGGCCAGGGCAACCTGCGAGCGGAGAACGGGGATCAGCGGTGCCGGACAGCCCTTAGCGAGCTGGGCACTCCTTACTTTGCCCGTCGTGCCCTCACCTTGCCCAGCACCACCGCGTGCTCCCCGTGCAGGATCACCTTTCCCGGCGCCGACACCGCCAGCTCCCNCCTGTCACGGTGTCCTTTCCTCCCCTCACGGTGTCGTTCCCTCCCTCACGGTGTGTCTCCCCCCTCACAGTGTCCCCCGTCCCCCCAGTGTCTCCTCACGGTTTGTGCCTCCACAGCCCCGACCGCGCCGCTCCCGAGCGGGCCCCGAAGATCTATACGAGGACGGGAGACGCAGGTAGAGCCCGAGGGGCCCCGGGGGCCGCGGGCAGAGCTTCCCCCCGGAGCCCTGAGCGCCTTCCGCCTTTCCCAAAGGATTCTCCAGCACCTTCACCGGGGAGCGGCGGCCGAAGGGCGACCCGATCTTCGAGGCCTTGGGAGCCACGGACGAGCTGAGCTCGGCCATCGGGTAAGGACCAGCTGGGAGTATCCAAATCATATGGAAAATCATGTTTGTTATGATTTTTTCATTCCCACCTAACTCTGTTTTGGTTTTTTTCCTCTAACCAAGGCTGGCTGGTGAGTTCAGCAGTGAAAAGGGCCACACATTTGTTGATCAACTTCATAAAGTGAGTATTAATGATGGTCTTCATCCAGTGCAGTCCCTTACCTATGCTATTAAAACATGAACTCCTTAATTTTAGCCACAGTGCTCCCATGGACACACAGGAATTCAATCCATTTAGTGTTTCAATATACAAATCTTTAAGACTCCCTCACTTGCTCTCTAAGAGGGAAATTTCTTTAACCAAGGAAGCTGGTAGATCAAATTATTAGTTATGGGCAGACAGATTCATCTCTAGGTTTATTCTAATCATATTCACATTATGAACTTGAGTTTTGTTGTAACAGAACTCCAGATTTGAAACTGGGGCACAAACCACCCACAAGGGCACAGCAGTGACACAGGTCCTGAGTGGGGCTGATCAGCTCTGCTCAGCACAGGAATGCAAAAAGCCACGGCTGGGAGTGAGAGCAGTTGTGATTTTTGTTTTTGTCAGATCCAGTGCATGCTGCAGGATGTGGGCTCCAACCTGGCCACGCCGCTCTCCTCGGCCAGGGAGGCTCACAGGAGTAAGTCTGGCCTTTCCTGGGATGGCAGGTCTTGGGCACAGCCTGGCGTGGGTGCTGGTGGGATGCTGAGGGATGTATTTGGTGTCTTAGGACTTGCTGATCCAAAATTAAGAGTTCAGCTTGTTGTCTGAACCGCCTTTATTTCAGCCGATTCTTCTTTCCCCTGTGTAGAACGAACATCGTTCAGCGAGCAGCCTGTCCTGGAGCTGGAGCAGTGGATTGACAGCTACTCAGAGCAGCTCCCTCCCCTCAGAGCCTTCATCCTGCCTGTAGGTGCAGCCTCTTTTCCTTGGGGTAGCCCTGCTCCACTGCTTACCATGGGAAAACAGCCTGGGAGGCTGCTATTTCCCTAGGCAAATCCCAAGAGAAAAGCAGAGACAAGGAGCTGGGAGTTACATTTCCCCACCCTGCTGCACTGGGATATCCCTCCCTTGCCTGGCCATGGCACAGGGGTCAGTTCCATGTGTGTCAGAGGAGGGAGGAGGGTTGGGGCTGTCCCCTGTCCCTGCTGGTGCAGGCACTGAGTGGTGTTTCCTTGCTGTTGCAGTCTGGGGGCAGGAGCAGTGCTGCTCTGCACTTCTCCCGAGCCGTGTGCCGCAGGGCTGAGAGGTGGTGAGTGCTGTGCTGGGATCACCCTGGGGAAAGGGCATGGGGACACCCCAGTGACAGAAAACCAGGGCTGGGCTGGCCTTGGGGCTCAAGCCAAGCTTTTGTTTGTTTAGTCCAATTCCAGGAGTGCAGGAGGCACACAGCCAGGCTCTGTTCTTTCTTCCCCTTTGCTGGGTCATCCAACCCAAACCTTTTGGATATTGCAGCCCCACCCAGTCTGGCCTTGGACACTCCCAGGGATCCAGGGGCAGCCACAGCTTCTCTGGGCAGCCTGTGCCAGGGCCTCACCACCTTCCCAGGGAAGAAATTCTTGCCCAGCATCCCATCTAACCCTGTTCTCTGGCAGTGGGAAGCCATTCCCTCTGTCCTGTCACTGCAGGCTCTTGTAAATAGTCTCTTCCTTTTCACTGATTCCTATGGATGAGTATCCTGGGAGGAATAGAACTCAGGGGTGCCAGGACAGACAGAAACATTTCTGGCATCATTTACCCCTCCCAGATCCCTCTGGGAAGCAAAGATCCTTCACTTCTGGAGGAGTCAAAGTGGGGAGGTTTGGGGTGGGAAGAGGCTCCAGCCTTTGTGCACTCAGAGCTGGAAAATTAAACACCAGCATTTCCCTTTGCTTTTCCCAGCGTGGTCCCTTTAGTCCAAGCAGGGGAAGCAGATCCAAACGTGGCCAAGTATTTAAACAGGTAAAAAACTAAAATCCCAAACCACTGCCCTGTCCTACTGAAGCATTCCCTTAGTTCTGGGGATAAAACTGGGGGGTTTTGCTTCTCAACAAGCTTCTCTTCTGGAATGAGATCACTGGTTTTCCTGCTTTTCCCTTGCTTTCCAGGCTCAGTGATTATCTCTTTGTCCTGGCACGTTATGCTGCAATGAAGGAAGGGAAGGAAGAGAAAATCTACATAAAACCTGAGCCATAGCTGGGAGCTGGAATGTTTTTTTTCCTTGATCATGGAAACCTAAATCCAGTTGACTGCTTTTGTCCATCAAGGAAGGGAGAGAGAACAAGCCTGGGCTGGAAATGGGAGCTGCCAAGGATTTCCATGTGAAATAACCAGGACCTTGTTGATAAATCCTGAGAGGAAAAGAATCATGAAATATCCTGAGTTGGAAGGAACCCAAACACACCTGTTCTGTTCTGGGCCTGGACCACACATCCCATGTGGGGATGGCTCTGCAGTCACTGCTTCTCCCAGGTGGGAGCTGAGGCACAATTCCAGTAACATTTTGGAGATGCCCTCATTTCCCTGGGCAGCAGCAGGTGCTGTGGGAAGGCTCTGACAGGACTCTGAGGGATGATGAAGGGAAAACAATCAGCTCCTCCTTTGAAGTCACAGTGCTCGTATGGAGCAGCAGCTGGAGGCGTTTGGGAATTGTGTCCTGAAATAATAAATGTGAATTTCCTTGTACCAAAGGGCCACTAACTGTCACATTTTAGCACCGAGCCCCGTGTGCTTTGCTGCTCCAAGTCCCTTCCAATCCATCAGCTCTGGCTGGAGCTGAGCTGTACAGATTTACAGGAATGCACCAAGAATTCCTTGGCTCTGGCTGCCTCTTGTTGTGCATGTGAGGAATGTCTCTCTGCTGACAATCCAGTGCATCCTCTGCCAGGAGCAGGGCTCACAGGATGGAGGGGGTGAAGCAGGAAAGGCCAAATCTGTGTGCTGGGGTTGTCTCCACGTGGAGCTGTCCCTTGGAATGGTGGGACCAGCTGCCCCTTCAGCTGCAGGAACAGCTGGGGGAGCAGAGCCCAGGGTTTGGGAGCACCCAGGGCACTGAGGTTGCAGGAAAAGGGATTGGGATGAAGAGCAGAGCCCTGCTGGAGCTGGGTGAGAGGGGCAGCACCCTGAGGTCTCCTCCCAGGGTGTCCCTGCTGACCCTGGAATGTTGCTCCACAGAGCCCTTGGCAGAGAGGCTGGAGTGAGCTCACATCCACATCACACAGACAACTCCAGCTTTGCACTCAAGTCCAAGCTGCTTCCAGCTTGGAAATACAACTGGGGAAGAATCCATGTGAACCCTGGTTGTTGTAATTTTTCCCCCTGGGAATGCTGTGGGCTGCACGGTGCTGATGCCCATCCAGGGCTTGTCCTGCTTTTTGTGGGGCAGCTTTTAAATCCATCCTGCCCCTTCTCCCGTTCTATTATTTGAGTAGAACCAACCTTAAACTTGTTCTCCAAAGAATCTCTGGCTCTGTGTCCCTTTTTGGCCAGTGAGGAATGCCCAGCACTAACAGATCCCCCGTCTCATCACTCACCTGGGTTTGAGGCAGATATTTCATGGCTCTTGTTAATGCACATTTTTCAGGGAGTAATTTTCCAAGCCTCAGCCTGGAACACATCCCGGTGACAAATGCTCTGGATTTGGATTGTCCCATCAGCTGCAGTGTCACCTCAGCCATTCCCTCTGCCTGCTCCATCCAGTTTTATGAGAGCTCTGGCTCTGGGACTGAACCTCAGGAATCAAGAGGCTTTTCAAGTTTAATTTAATAAAATCCTTTGCAGTATAAATTCTTCATGAATGCTCCATATATCAGCTCGGGGAGGGATTTATAGTATTTCCTTTTTTTTCCAGCTGGGGGGAAGAAATCTCACTACTGTTTTGGGACCAAAGCTGGCATTGTTTGGATTGCAAGGAGAAATAAATCAAGCTACTACACTTAACATGATGGAGAGATTAAATTTACTGGGGTGCTCCCAGCTGCCCCCTTCCTCTCTACCCACAGCAGTTCTTTCTGGAGGGCTGAGGAACGTGCTGGGGTCACCCTCATATGTCATTAAGCAGGGCTTGACTTTAGGAGGGAGTTGAGACAAGGCTGCAGCTCAGCAGGGCTGGGGCAGGGCCAGGATATTCTGCCCTGAGAGTTGTCCCCAAGGTCACAGGACAACCATGGGCTCTTGAGCAAATATGACTCACCCTGGAGAAAAGGAGGCTCAGGGGGCACCTGGCTCTGCACAACTCCCTGACAGGAGAGTGCAGCCATGGGGAGGTCGGGCTCTACTCCCAGAGAACAGGGACAGGAGAGGAAATGACATCAAACTGTGCCAGGGGAGGGTCAGGTTGGACATCAGGAGGAATTTCCTCATGGTAAGAGTGGTCAGGGCTTGGAGGGGGCTGTCCAGAGAGGTTTGGAGTACCCATCCTTGGAGGTGTCCAAGGAATATCTGGATGTGGCACTCTGCTGTGGGCTGGTGACAAGGTGGGGATCAGGCACAGGATAGACTCGATGACCTTGGAGGGCTTTTCCAACCTGGATGATCCTGGGATTCTGTGATTCCTCAGGCTCTGGTGCACCCTGCTTACCAGGCTGGAGCACAGGCACAGGGCAGCTGAGCTGCCTCTGCTCCTGACCCCACAAGGACTCAGCCAAGCAGCAGCAGTAGAGTAACCAAAACAAAACCCAGCCTTTAAATCCAAATAAAGCTCCCTTGCTCTGGGCTGGCAGTTGTTTTTCCAAGCTCTTTGTCTCTTCCCAGCCCTCCCAGCCGTACAGCATAGGGATTCCAGTGCCTGCACCTCATTAATATCACAGGGGAAGGCAGATGCTTTGTCCGGGCTGCCCGGCTCCAGCGCCCAGCAACATTCCTGCCTCACAGGGTGCCTGATCCGGGATCACTCCCGAGCTGCCAGCACAGCCATATGTTGCTAAGGGTCGTTTATTCTTGTTTGTAAAATGTATGGCTGCTCCCAGCTTCCACACTGTCAAAACGAGAAGAACTGGCCCCAAAATCTCTTGCTGCATGATTGGATCAGACGCCCGTACATCTGTTAACGCTGTAGGAGCTGTAAAATGGAATAAGTTGGGCTATAACTCAAGCACCTCGATTACCACCACGATGTGGGAGCAGCCGAGCGGCTGCTGCTCCGCCAGCAACGACACAAACATCCATTGTGCCAAGTCAGACGTAAATTTACACAAGGCAGCATTTCCTGGGCCAGGGCTCAGAAGGGAGGAGAGGGATGAGAGCCCCCACCTTGACAGGATGTGCTGGAGCCCCAGCCCGGTGAGTTATGAGGTGCACAGCCCTGGCTGTGGGAGCCAACAGCTCCACTGGAGCTGCAGGAGCAGAGAGGGCCCCAGGTCCGGCAGCAGGGCAAGTGCTGTGGTCTCACAAGCACCTGAAATCCCCATTTAGACTGGGAATGGGCAAGGAAAAACCCTCCCCACCCTGGAGCAGCCCAGGGCAGGAACCATCAGCGCTGTGCCTGACAGGAGCAGGTTGAGCCTGTCTGTGGAGCGAGGGGCTGTCTGGGACCCTCAGCCCAAAGTGCCAACCCCAGTGCCCACCTCACCCCAGTGCCCCATCCCAGCCTTGGCAGGGCAGGCAGAGAGAGGCAGAATGACACAGGAGGGCTCAAACCACCCCAGGGAAACTGTAGAGGGTCAGGATTGAAGAACTTGAAGTCAGAAACAGCCAGAAAAGCAGACTGTGAGCACCAGTTCAGTGCCACTTACCCAGGTGGTGACAGTGCCAAGTGCAACATGGTGTGACCACTCCAGCAGCTGCTGCAGGATCTGCTGCACCTCTGGGTAAAGGTGAGCAAACACAAAAGTGAGCTGCAGAGACATCAGACCTCGCTCTGCTCAGGGATGTGGAGGCTGGAGCACGGCACAGCCTCCTCTTCAACCTAATCAGGAATCTAGCACGGGGCACAGGTGGAGAACAGAGGGATCAAACAGAGGGAACACCAGCCTGGGTGTGAGCCAGGGGTTTGGGACAGCCTGCAGGAGCAGGAGAGGGGCAGCAGGAGCTGCTGTTTGTTCCTGAACATCCTGCACCTGCAGTAGGTTGGGACACCCAGCTCTGCTCTGTGCCAGCACTGAGGGAGCACCAGGGTCCAGGGATCTCTCCCATCCTCCAGGGAACTCTCCCAGCTCCTCACCTCTGCAGTGCCCAGTTTTATGGTCCCAAGGCCCGGGATGGCCACGGCCACACCTCACCACGGTGGCCCCGAGCGATGCCGTGCCCAGATCCCGGCAGAAGGGGAAGCAGGGGCTGTGCAGGCCTGGCTGCTGCCAGCTCTGCCTTGGCAGCAGCTGCTCTGGGCTTGCTTTTTGCTGTTCCTGACAGTGCCAGATGCCTGTGTGTCAAAACAATGGCACTTGCACACTGACTGGGAGCCTCTCCCTCACTCCCACCGTGCTCCCGCTCCCGCAGAGCCAGACAACCTGGGAATGGCCAGGGGGGCAGGAGGGATCCAGGCAGGGATGGAGGGGCAGTGAAGGGCTCCAAACCCGGAGTCAGAGGGAAGCTGGAGCAGCAGGCACAGCTCTCACTCCTCTAAGGAGCTTCCAGCATCAGGCCCAAGCAGAAACACACAATATTATAATATTGTTATTAATATCAAACTCCATGTCAGCTCCTTGGGGCTGCCCCAACTCCTGCACTGGAGGATCCTGCTTGGATTTCCAGCCTGTTCCCTCTCCACCAGTTCCAGGCACCATTCCCAGATGTGCACTGAGCACTGCTGATCCCAGCACCTGCCCCTGCATCCAAGGAGAACCAACACCCTCAGGAAGGACCAAAGTCACAGCACTCTGCAGATCAGGCAGAGCTTCCCCAAGCATATTCCAACATGAGCAAATCCTGATTTGAACAATGCTGCCAAGCTCCTTTGGGCTCAGCAGGCCTCATAATCCCCTTATCTGGAGCACCTCACAGATCCCAGCTCTCAGGGGCACCAGGAACCAGCCTGGCAACAGGAATTCCCATGGGAGCAGCAGGCTCCATGCCCAGCCTGGCAGACTCAAAGAATCCCAGACTGGTTTAGGTTGGAAGGAACCTCAAAGGTCATCCCTACCACAGGCAGGGACATCTTCCACTATCCCAGGTTGCTCCAAGCCCTGTCCAGCCTGGCCTTGGACACTTCCAGGGATCCAGGGGCAGTCACAGCTTCTCTGGGCACCCTGAACCAGGGTCTCCTCACCCTTGGAATAAAGGCAGGTGCTCTCTGAGAGGTGCCAGGGCCCCAGTGCCCTGCTCTGCTCTGCCATGAGCATCCCATCAGCACATTCCTCGCCATAGGAAAGGATCAGGAGACACCCAACCACCTGAACTCATCCCAGCTTTATTTTCTCTGCAGGTCAGACACACAGGGATGGAACCAAGGTCTCCATAGCAGAGAGTCTTGGATAGAAAAGATCTTTGTGAATATCCCATGGCAAAACCATCCCTGGGCAGGATCCACAGAGCAGGCGGGGACTGACACAGCCTCCCTGGGACACAGGAATCAGTCCCTCCACAGGAATCCTTGCCTGCATCCACCGGGAATTTCCCAGACATTTATCACATTTTCCACACCAGCTCCAGCACGGGAGCAGTGTCTGTAGTGCAACATCTCCAGGTTTGGAGGGACCAAGCTAAGTCTGCAGTAAGATTTTTTTCTAGGAATTGTACTCCTGAGGAACAAAGGGAAAAGGGGAGCAAGGATTTTATCTCAGTGTTCAACAACTCATTTCACTAAATGCTCATTGTGCTCTAGTCAGACACACTGCACTTCCTAGAAGGGAAAAGATGATTTTGGGTGATATTTAAACTCTGAGAGGTCCAAGACAGTGCCTAAACCTCCCAACTATGCAGTCACCAACTGGTTAATGCCAAAATGTTCTATGTATAAAAAGAAAATAAATAAATTTACTATCATCTATAATTTCTCTGACTCACAGCCCAGTGTCCTGAACCCTCTGGATGCAGACATTCCTGTCCGCACCAACACTTCCCATCACTCCTGTTTAATCTCACTGATTTGACAGAGAAAAAAGATCCTGACATTGCTTTCCAGATGCATTTCCAGGCATTGGTTCTAAAAAAAGGGTTATTTCTCTGAAATCCATCTGAAGCACGACAGGAGGAGGATGAAGCCAAGGCCACCTCGCTGCTCGGTGCCGAGACTTTTCCGACCCCTTGGAAATGTGAAATATTGTGGTTAAGGGGGTTCTTCCAGAGCCCAGGCTGTGGAGACCTGTGCTCTGCTGAGCTCACCTGGGCACAGGAATCCCATGGGATGGACCAGGCAGGGCAGCAGGAGAGGTGGGATATGGCCAGGGAGGGGAATGAGGATCCCCAGTGCCACAGGGAGGGAAGGAGGGAAAAAAAACCCTGGGTAGAAGTCAGCAGCCTGTGCAGGAGCCTGTTTTACCAGTGAGGTGAAGGAGAGGAGGTGACTGGCTTTTAATTTTAACCCCGTCCCCAAGAGGGCAATGCCATGGCTCTCCTCTGTGCCAGAATCCCAGCAGGGCCAGGACAGCCCAGGAGCAGCCTAGTCTCTCCTCTCTCCAGCCTGGCCCAGGGCAAGACTCGCAGCAGCTCAAGGGACCAAAGATGAGAAGCTGCAGAGACACTCTATGAGTGTCTCAGAAATGGCAGGATGGATCCACACCTTCCCAAGTCACCCCCTGCAAAAGCTTCCTGCTCCAGGCAAACACCAACTCACAGAAATAAGGCCAGAAAGAGACAAAGAAACCGAAATAAAGAGTTTGGCAACAAAACAAGTGTGGCTCTTACACAGAGACCCTGCCCTGGGTCCAAACAACTCCCTAAGAAAGGGCCTGCAAGCAAAGGGACACTTCCATCCCAAAGGGAATTTGCCAGTGGAGGTTTCCAGAGGATTTGACACATTCCCCCAGTTCCAGAGAGGAACCTGCCCCACCTGAGCACTGTGCTGGGAAGCCCGAGTGTGTGCCAGCTCCTGTCCTCTGGAAACCAAAGAAAATGAAACCTTTCCTGCTCCTGAGAAATTGAGACATGACCCTTTCTGTCCCAAGGCCTGGGTCTGGCAGGAGCCTGGCAGAGGCACAGCTGGCTGAGCCCACTCCTGCTGCTCCAGCCCTTAACCTCCAGCATTCCAAAGCCTTCCCAAGAGCCACAGAGTCCATCTGCTCCTGTTTAAGTTGCTGCTTCCCTGTGATTCCTTCTCCAAGACACACCCAGGACCCTGCAGGGGCAGGGACACCTGGAATCCCCCTGTCCTGAGTGAGCAGTGCCCGTCCAGGCACTTCCAACGCCGACATCTCCTCGAGGGCTCTGTCATCCCTCTGCCTTTGTGCAGCTTCCCAGACTCACTTCCAGCCAGCCCAGCTCCTGGGAAAGGAAAAAGCAGCACTCCCATGGCAGCAGCTGCCCAGCCTGCTGGGGGTCTCACTGTCACTAATCTGAGTGGCACTTGGAACGTTCCTTCCGTGCTCTCCCGGGGTTTGCTTTTTAAGGACGATTTCCGTGGGTGTCAAGTGAAGGGCTTTGGGTCAGGCCCATCCCCTCCTCCAGCCTGGAGCCATGCCTAAGAAAATCCAGCCCTGAGCCCAGCAGCTCTTCCCTGGATCCCTGTGAACCTCCACTACCAGCTGCCTCTCCAGGCCTCGAGCGAGCAGTCGGCTCCCGCGGAGCTGCTCTGGGCTCCACGTTGGGAAGGGCTCCCCTTCCGGCAGCAGCAGCTCCAAGCCCCATCCCGAGTCCAGGCCGTGCCTAGGACAGCTCAAAGCCGGTGTTCATGCTGATGGCGTAGCGCAGCTTCTCCCTCAGGATGCTCTTCTTGCTGTAGTTGGGGAGCTTGAGGAGGTTGAAACACGTGGAGGAGGTCGGGAGGCGCCCGCCCGGCTCCTTCTTGCGGATGGTGAAGAAGCCGCGCAAAACGCTGCCCAGGGTGTCCCCCGTGTCCTGCAAGGGCACACAGCTGTCACCTCTCCTCTGCACTTCTGGCACAGAGGTGCCAACAACACAAAACCTGGCACTGGGAACAGGGAGAGCCAAAGCCCAAAGCTCAGTTTCCCACCCCTGTCCAAGGAGCTCCGCTTGTAACTCAATGCCTGACGTGGGCAGGGCGTGCCGGGAGACTGGTGAGACACAGGGAGATCCCAAGAAGAAAACACAACCCTGGAGGAACCCAGGGAATCCAGGCAGGAAGAGTCTGGAGCTGCTGTGTGTGTGTGCAGCCATGTGCATGGGGTAGGGCTGTTCTCAGGTATAGAATCCCAGCAGGGTTTGGGTTGGAAGGGACCTTAAAGCTCATCCCATTCCACCCCCTTGCCATGGGCAGGAAACATCTCCCACTATCCCAGGTTGCTCCAAGTCCCATCCTGGCTTGGCACCCTTCCAGGGATAGAGCAGCCACAGCTTCTCTGGACACCCTGTGCCAGGGCCTCACCAGCTTCCCAGGGAAGAATCTCTCCCTGATATCTAATCCTAACATCTCATCGTCCCACATTAAGGGTTTCCAGGTCAGATGGAGGGGAGGAAGCTGGCCAGGGACTTCCCAAGCCCTGAGAGCAGGATGCCTACCTGGTCATCAGACACTTCCACGCAGCGGATGGAGAAAGGAGGTTTGAGGTAGGCAAAGCCCAGAAGTGGAGGCCTGGAGCAGCTGGTGACAAACTGGAAAGTGACACGTGGTTGATGATGGGAGCAGTGAGGGCAGAACAGCCACACAGTGACAGTCTCAGCACTGCTGGGACTGGCACTGAGCACCCCCCAGTGTGTGTCTGACAACCTAAGGGGAGTGCCACCTCTGCAGGGCCACTCATGGTGACACCAGAGCATCTACAGAGCTCTGCTGGGCACTTCCAGGTGTCAGGAATTCTGGTGCCCCTTCAGAGAGCACCCAGGAAACTGGAGAACAGCCCTGGCCCCACCACCCCCAATCCCAGCAGGGCAGGGATGGCTCCTCACTCACCTTGAGGAACATGGCTCTCTCCTCAGGGCTGAAGTCGTGGGCCAGGATGTCCCAGAGCCAGATGATGACACGGTGACTGCCATGGAAGCCCCCGTAGTACACTGTGTGTTTCCTGGGGAGGGAAAGGCTCTGACAGGCCTGGCACTGCAGCAGGAGGGGCACAAGTGCTGGAAGGACCACTCAGGTGGGATGGTTTGGGTTGGAAGGGACCTTAGAGCTCATCTTTGTCCCATGGGCAGGGACAAATTCCAGTAGCCCAGGCTGCTCCAAGCCCTGTCCAACACCTGCCAAGGGTCAGGGTTCACTGCTGGCACTTGATCAGTGGAAAGGGAAAAGCTCCCAGGAACCAGTGCAAGAAAGACCTATCCCAAATTAGCCTTAAGGAACACATTCCAAAGCTCTGTTCCTGTCTGCTCCTCACGTTCCAAGTAAGAACAGCAGAAGTTGTGGACAAATCATTGTCCTGCCACCTCCCAGGAGCTCTGCAAAGGCAGGGCTCAGCTCCCAGGCCGGGTGAGGGAGCCCCAGCAGCCTCAGCTGTCACTCACTTCAGGTCCTCGAGGTCGATCTCGGCGTTGTCCCCGGAGATGAGGCGCTGCAGCTCCGGCGCGGAAAACATGCGGATCCACTCGGGCTTGATGATGGACCTGAAGCCGCTGATGAGAGCGGCCGTCTGGCTCTTGATCTGGGTGTGCATCCGGAAATGCGCCATCAGGTGGATGTAGCTGATCCTGTGGGACAGCCAGGGGGACATGGAGCTGCCAGGGGTACCCATCACCCACCACTAAACTGTCCCTGATGTGTTTTCCCAGCCCCAAAACAACTGGGACAGCCTGGACAGGGTTATACTTCCCCCTCCACGCCCTGCTTTTTATTTAAGCAGATGAAGATGTTTTTCTGCTCAGATTTTGTCCCTTTCCCCCCACTGTGACTCTGTTCATTTCTCAGAGCTCCTGCCCAGCTCAGGGACTAATTTGTTTCAATAACCCCTTGATCAACCTTGGCTGGACACAGCTCCAAATCCTTTTAACAGCTCAGCTCTCCAGGCAGACTCCTCTAGGTCTGACCAACAGCTCACTGGGCTCTGCTGCCCCATGCCTGGAGAACCACCACACCAAAACCATGAAGCAGATCCCCATTTTCATGCAGGATGTGGTAAAGGTGAACTTTTTGTTAGAGGGAGGCTCTTCCTCCTCTAATCTGCAAGCAAAACACCTGAACTTGCTGATTCTTGTTCAGCAGCTCCCACACAGACCCCATCACCATTCCACTGCCTGGGTATTTGGCAAAGTCACCCCAGAGCTGTTTCCAGATTGCTGCCATTCCCAACAGTTCTGCTCCCTTCCAACTCCCAGTTTAGCTGCAAAAGCTTCAAATTTCTGCTTTAAAATACTAAAGCAGTGTCCAGAACTTTCAGCTTTTTCCCTGAGCTGACTTGTGACAAGCCAGAGGAAGATCCTTTCAAATGCAAACTCCCTGGTCAGAGCTGGAGAAGGGAAAAGCCTGGAAACATCAGACTGCAGAGCACAGATCCAGGTGGGATCCAGCTTCCATTTGTCAGGAAAAAGATAACAACCCCCAGATCACCAGTTCAAACACACATTTGCTTAATAGATATTTCATTCTGCTTTTATGAGCACTGAAGGGGATAGGGAAGGGAAAAAAAAGAAAAAGGAACAAAAGGTGGGGTTGGTTTGCAGGCTCCGGAGTTGACATTTCTGATAACGATCTAAAAGCCGGTTATCTGTGAAAACAGCCCCGGGGCTCGGTGTCTCCTCTGATTTCCTGGCTCTAAAGAACGACTGTCGAGTACATTTGAATTCAGCACTGTCTGCTCGGAACACGGTGCTTTATACAACTGCCACATGTTATCATTCTGAGGAGATCTGTCTGCTCCAAGGTGTCTTTGAGCATCTGTGCCCTCTGTGTTCACGACTGTGTGCCTGAATTGCTTTGAATCCATCTGTCTGTATCCATCACCATCATTAAATCCTGCAGAATCTCCCTGACTGGGTGCCTTTGACCTCAGAAGTGCTGTTTCAAGAAGTAAATTGTCAATTTTTATTTTGCAAATCAAATTTAATACAATTTCTGCCAATGAACTGTAACCAGCAAATTCTATTAAGATATTTATGTGCTCCTTCTCCTCCAATCTATCTCAATTCATTCCAGATGCAAGCCCAAGGAACCAGAATAAAGTATTGTGCAGTGGTGACCTTAAAAATCTAATTGCTGTACTTACTTATTTTCATTGGTAACAGGAATGGTCTTCCCTCCAGGAACAAGTTCATGGCAAACCAGCTGAGGGAAGAAATGATTGGATTGCTAATTACTGCCTGGAACCACAATGGAAGGAAATGCCATGCTAAGCTGTTACCTCCCCATAAAACATTTATTTTTACAATAAAACAGCAGGATTTAAAATTTAAGTAATAATCCTGCTTTCTGCCTTGAACCAGTTTCACTTAACTATTAACAGAGTAATTGAACAGTAGGAACTCCAGCTCTCCCACCAGTGGAGCCAGCCCTTCTCCAAGGAAGCCTCCTCTGCAGTCTGATCCATCACTGCTGAACCACACACAAATCAATTCCAAGAGCCCTGGGGGACTGTCACAATCCCAGAATCCAGAGGATGAGTAAGCTCAGAGAGCTCAGTCTAACAGCACAAGCCCAAGCTGGCTGAGCCACAGGTCTCATGCAGGAGCTCCTGGAGCTCTGTCCTTCCAGGCAGGAAGGCCAGGAGGGATCTCCCAGTGCCTGGTGATCTCTTTCAGCTCAGGGCCAGTGCAGGACCCTCCAGGTGCTGCCTGCAGAGCCATCTTTGCCCAAGCTGAGGCAGCACATCCTCATTCCCACTTCACAGAGGCCTCTGTGCCTCGGCTCCAGGTGAATTTCCAAGGTCAGACTGAAGCCCAGAAAGGGAATGAGCTCAGCTGTGGCATGGCTGTGGTTACAGGACACAGAGCTCAGGCAGGGTGACCCCACCTGGCTCCTTCAGCACGACCAAAGCACTGGGGAAACAGGAGTGCCTGGGTTATTTTTAACCTCAGTGAACCACAGCCTTCAGTGTCTCATTGCTGGGCTGCACATCCTGCTCCTGCCTTCATTTTTCACATGGAAGAACCCTCCAAGCTGAAACCTCAGCAATCTTGAGGCAGCAGCAGGTGTCCTCCATGGCTCCCCATGGAATTTGCAGCACAACACTGCCAGCAAAAGGCATTTTATCTTATCTCTCCAGATTTTCCAGCTCTGCACACAAAACCTCACAGGGCTCAAGTGCAACCAAGTACCTCCAAGGCTTCCTAAGGGACTGCCAAACAGCTTTTCCTTCTCTAGGCCAAGACACTTGGAGTTTCCTTGACAGAAACAACTATGTGGGAAGAAAAGGAATTTCTCCCTATTCACAGGTTCTTCTTTTAAGAGGGGAACATCAGTTATGCAGGAGAAGCATTAAACACTTTTTCAACCCTGGCAGCAGAAAAATTAAGGGTCAGAGGGGAACCTTTTCTTGTGGAAAAAGCTGTTCTCTGCCCACAGGTAAATATTGAATCCCATGGCTGAGTTCAGAGAAGCTGAGCCAGTCTTCCATGGCAACATGAAGAGGACAAAGCAGAGGTAAGGTCCAACAAATCACTGAATAAAAACCTACCTGACCCATCACATCTTCATCATAGGACAGTGTCAAGCCCAGGTCACTGATATCACCATCATAACGCTGGAGAACAACAGGGAGAAGGAATAAAAAAGGGAAAAAAAGGTCAGGGCTCAGCAGCAGAACCACCAGTTACTCCCAGTTTCTAACAACAGCCAGCAATCTGGGAGGTGAATGACAGGAAAATTATTGCTCCAACCTTAATTGAAGTGAGATTTTTATAGAACTCTGAGTCCAAGGAGGGCAGTTCATCCACGGAGCTGTAGAAGACACTGTGGTGGTGCCCAAGGAGCTGACTCAAAAAGAAGGAAGCAAATGGTACATCCACAACTATTCCCTGTGGACAAGAGAAATGCACAGGTAAGGTCCTGCCACACACTTGTAGTGGTGGCATCTTTGGTTACCTGCAAGGCAGATCTTGTGATGTGTAGCAAGTGCAAAGACCATTTTGCAAGGCACCAAAATCAGCTACAAAGCCCACATCCTCTTAAAATTCATTAATTAGTAAGGCAGGTGCAAAAAGGCACCTGGGGATTTCATGTGCTTTTTAAAAGAACTGCCTCACATAGTTTGAACTGAAAGAGGGGAAATTTAAGGTAATACATGGAAAAATCCTTCCCTGTGAGGGAAGTGACGCCCTGGCAGATGCTTCCCAGAGAAGCTGTGACTGCCCCTGGACCCCTGGAAGTGTCCAAGGCCAGGCTGGACAGGGTTTGGAGCAACCTGGGATAGTGGAAGGTGTCCCTGCCCAGGGAAATGGAGTGGACTAGAAAGTTCCCTTTTAACCCAAATCATTCTATCAGAGTCATTCTATCATTTCATCCTCCTTTTTGCCTCATGTCCCTCTGAGGGATCCACAAATGGATGTTTGTAAGGTGTAACACCAAAAAACCAGGCTGGTGTCCCAGCACCATGAGGCATGACCCAGGTTTTACCTCCAAGATTATTTTTAATACATGCCTGAAGAAATTCCAGCCTGTTCCACTACAAGGATCTTTATCCAAGTCATTTTTCCAAACTCCTCTCTTCAACAACACCCCCAAGCAAGACAGATGCCCTCAAAGGCACCATCACTGAGAAGATCCCAAGCTGGTGCTTCTGACTCACCTCATACACAGCCTTCCCAAGCATCTTCCCCACAAACTCAAAGAGCTGCAGGTAGTTCTCATGGATGTAGGATGTTGGGGATGGATACAGCCTCTCATCACCACTGGTGGTCTGCACAAAGAGATAAGAGCCCAGTGAGCCATAATGGCTTTGCCTGCACCAGGTCACCTCAGGTGGCACCTGTGTCCTACCTTGAACAGGTTCAGTGCAGGGTCAAACACCTTTTTAATGATCTCCTCCAGGAACTCTTTGAAGACTCCATCTTGATCAATACCAGCCTCATCGACCCCCAGGTCATTCACAAACTTCACCCTGATCACTCCCTTCATGGCATTCTGGGAAAGCTGCCGCAGCTGCTCGTATCCATCCTGCACAGAACAGAAAATCCAGAGGACAATCCCAGAGAGAGACACGTCAAACACCCACCCAGAGATGCAGCAGAGACAGGACACATGCCCACTACAGAAACCTGCATTTGTCACTGAGTCTTGAGCTCAAAAAAACCAACATTTTCCAAGTCAAAATTCCAGGTTTGCAGCAGCCTGAGCTGAACGAGGGTCCAGCGTTCTCCTGGAACATCAGTTCTGGAAGTGGGTCCCTCAGCAGCCACAGAGAAGGTAAAACACACCCCCCAGCCCTGTTTTTGTCAGGCCAGGTTGCTGCCCTGGGGGCTGGCTCGTGTCCCTCACCTCCAGCATGCGGGAGCGGCGGATGGTGATGTGGGTGACGTGAGGGGACGCCGAGCTCGTCTCCACCAGCCCCAGCTTCTCCTTCTCCTTTGTCACCATGTTCCGGAAAAGCAGCACCCTCTGCAAAAACAAAACAAATGCAAGTCTCAATCCACGGGGATCCTGCAGTGCAGCAGGGATTTGGGAGGCTCCTGACACACACAAACTGCTGCTGGTTCTTTTGATCCCAGTTATTCCCAGTGGTGCCACTGTCATCTACTCACTCCATGCAGCTGCACACACAGATCAGTTCCGTCTCAACAGAGAGATCAAGACATTTGAAGGAAATGCACAAGGAAGGGGTGAGGACACAGAGCAGTCCTCTCTCAGTGACAGAAATCATGATATTTAGAGGAAATCTATTGGGGAAGGTAAAGATGAAGGAGAAGACTTTTATTCAGCTGGCATTTCAAAAGAAGCTTCATGTCACAAAATGCTCCAGACACATGTCCCTCCCACCCCAATGGCCACCCAGCCTATTGATTCCCAGCCTCCACCCTCTGCCCCCATCCCACTCACGTTCTTGTGGGGAATGACATGTGGGATGTACTGCAGGAGCAGCTGGGCTCGTTTCTTGTCCTTGTCCAGCTCCTGGAAGAGCACACTGGGTTTGAGGTCCCTTGACAAAAAAAAGGCAGAGATTCAGAGATCCTGAAAAATGCCCAGGTGTGGGAGAGAGGGAACTGGTAGTGATTGCAGAGATGATTGAAGTGCTCAGTGTACACACTAAGAAGGTAAAAAGGACCAGGGACACCCAAGCTCTTGGGTGCTGAGTCAGTTTTCAAAGCACCACCTAAACCTCCCACCACAGGGAAAAGCACAACATGAGGGGTGTCCTCAACTGCAAACACAGGCAGCAGCTCCCACCTCAATCCCACAGGCAGAATGTCAATAAAGAATCCCAAATCAGGCTCCCCAGAGGATGTGGAGCAGTGGGACAAGCCTGGAGCTGCCCAGGATCCCTGCCCTGGGCCACTCACTTGCGCAGCCAGTGATCCTCGGGAGCGAAGCGCCGGCGACAATCCCGCTCGTACAGCACCATCAGCCAGCCATGGACAGAATGGAACAGCTCCAGGGTCTCCCCTCGGGCATTCTCTGCACAAAAGGAACAAAGCAGCAAAGTCCAGGCATCCTTGGCACCAGCAGGAGCCACACCTTGATCATCCTCCCCACAGGAACAGCACTGGGGTGTTTTCCTGACCCACATGGCCTCTGGAGGGAAGGATTTTGCACCTCTGGGAAGAGAGATGGTCTCTTTTTTAAACAGAGCTAATCAAAGCCATCTCATTTCACACCAGAACTGGACTATCTCAGCTAATTACCAGAAAGTTGAGCTGTACCCAAATTATACCAGCAGAGAGATCCACAGCAGATTCTACAGAGACCCAAGCAAGCTGCTCTGCCTGGTCACAGCACTGCCCTGCTCTTGTCCAACACATGGCCCAGCCTTGCTAAACCTCATCTCTGCCAAAAATCAACATGCCCATCATGTCTGTTACACAAATCCTTACTGGAAATAGGGAAGTGCTCTGCATTTGGCACAAAGTGAGATTGTGGCATCTGGACATCAAAAGACTGGGACATATTCCCACATTGAAGTGCTTTTTGTGCCAAGGAATAATTAACAGAAGCTTCAAATTCCAAAATTTATGTCATTTGTGGTTCTAACAGTAACATCAACTCAAGCTACTAAAAGCACTCACCTACAATTCCATCCCAAATCATCTTAAACACAAAGGAATTCAGGAAAGAGGAGATGGTCACCAGCTCTTCCAGTTTGAATGAAATCTGCTCTTCGTAGACCTCGATGTCATCCAGAATCCTGTCAGAGCAAACAAATGCAAATGCACAAGTGTAAATTTAATTCTCTGTTGAAATTTTCATAAAGGCACATTATCCTTTAGCAGCAGCTCTTATTTCTATGACAACTGACACCCATGAGGATCTAAAGTCATAAACAACCAAACCTTATTTATGGATTTTGATTGATAGCAGATCCTAACACAAGATGGTATGAGAGGCTGAGATAAAAGCAAAGTCAGTGTTTCAGGCTTAAAAGGACCTTTTCTATTTCAAATTTTTGCCTCATTCAAGAGGAGAGAATTGACTGTAGTGACCAGCAAGGGCAATTTTCCATCCCCTTTCCCATTTTTTGTGCTGTTTTTTTCCTCCCCACCCCATTTTGTTAGCAGCTGGAAGTAGCTGAGGGGGAAAAGTCCTTTTGAAGCCTTTTATTTCTCAGGACTCAATCCCAAAAGCTTGCTGCTTTTACCCTGCCTATTCATCTTCATGAAAAGACATAAAACCTTAAATGTTTCTCTTGAACCTGAAGGGACACAACAACTCCATGTCACAAATCCAGGGATCCCCATCCATGAGCTACCTACGTGATGAGGTGACGGGAGCAGTCACAGAAGAGCATCAACATGGCCAGCAGCCTCTTGGATTCCTCTGTGTCATTGTTCAAACACTCCAGAAAGAGTTTTAACCCTCCCTGTGGTCCCAGCTCACAGATGAAAGCCCATAATTTGGGCAGCAGATCATCCAGGTAAGTGAGACCTATGAAAATATAAAGTGCACCCAGTAAAGCTCATTCTGCTGCTTGTGCAAGCTCAGAGAGGAGAGACTTGAAGCTGAAAGAGCCTTTTGCAAAGCAGAAGAAGAACATGAGCATCCCATTTGGGTCCCAGGCCTGTCTGCATTAACAGGAGATGGGCAATCACCAGGAAAGTACACACAAAAAAAAAGCTTTTAATGAGGCATTGTTTGCACCTTTGAACCTTTTCCCCCTAATTCTTTTGCAACTTCAGAAAATACTGAATTCTTGTGATCCCACATTCACCTTCCCGATGAGAACACAACAGGGCTGCACCCATGGTCACCACAAAGCACCCAAAGCTCTGAACTGACTCCCTGCTCTACCCACCAGACCAAAACAGTGCTGATCTCCTCCTCCACCCCTTCCCCAAGACAGGCAATTTGTTCTCAAGACATATGAAAGCCTTCAATGTTCCCACCACAGAAAGATTAATACTGCCAGGCTCCCCAAAAACCCTGACTCAGGCTGAAGGTTGAGAGGGAGTAAGCAAGGTTTCATGAGAGGAAAACTTGCTTTAATTTGTATTCTTGAGACTTTGTGCTTGATCAAGTGGTGCTGAATGTTATTGATCCCACGGATGATTGAGGATGGAACAAGCCTTCCCCAGCCAGTCAATAACCTGTTGGCAGTGATAAAACTCCCAACAACTCAACAGAAATAAGAAAATCTCTTTTTTCTCTCTCCACTGGAAAGGATTTGAGCAGCAGGGAGGTGGCCTGACCTGTGAGGATCTGCAGGCGGATCTGGGTGAGGGTGGTCAGGGTGGTTTGGTACAGGACACAGATGCTGCAAACCTTCTGCACCTCGGCAGAGTCCACGCGCTTCCCTCCCACCGGCTTCAGGATGTTCCGCACCGAGGCCGACTTCTGGAAAGCTCTCTTGAACAGGTCTGGGGGCAGAAACACAGCAGGAGTGCCCAGAGGGCAGGGTTAGATGGGATTTTGGGAAGGAATCCTTCCCTGTGAGGGTGATGATGCCCTGGGACAGGTTGCCCAGAGAAGCTGTGGCTGCCCCTGGACCCCTGGAAGTGTCCAAGGCCAGGCTGGACGCGGCTTGGAGCAGCCTGGGGGAGTGGAAGGTGTTCCTGCCCATGGCCCCAAATCCCTTCTAATTCAAACCATTCCACAGTTCTATACAAGCTCTACAGGACAAGGTGAAAACAGAATGAGCTGTAAGTGCCCTTCCCACCCAAAACACTCATGGATCCTTGGTCCTGACTGCAGCAAATAACAACCACAAGATCCAGCGTTACAGGCAACAGCTAGAAAATATCAGATTTACAGTTATCTTATCCCAAATCCTTTTCTGCAGAACTACCACACCTCACAGGTGCAGGATCCAGCTTCACCTTGCTTTCCACATGGGAAGCTGAGCTCCCATCTTCCCTTGGAAGACTTAAGTTTTGCCAAAAGCACTTCAGCTACTTGAAAAAACGACGAAAAGAAACTGCTAAAATAAGCAAATATTTTCCCAGCACCAAAGAAAGAGAGCTGCCCCAGGTCACAGAAGCATTCCAAGGAGGAATCACAAATAGGAGGGATCACATCCCCACCTAAGCAGCAGCTGCTGCTGCAAGTAATTATTCAAAGCTTTTGGCATAAGTGGAAAAGTCAAAGCCCTGCGAGTTTGGGAGAGAGGTCCACATAAACACACGCAGAGAGACAAAAAACCCCCAGAACCCTCCAAAACTGACTTTTCATAGGAAGGCTGTTCTGAGGGGAGATTGGCTGTGCTGGCAGCTGAGCTATCTCCTGATTTTCCAGCAGCTTCTTGCTGAGCACATCATTGAAGAGGATCCGGATCATGTGGACTCCCCAGAGGTGCTGCAGCTGCTTGGTCAGCAGGGGCATGGACTCGTTCAGCCGGGGGAGTGGAGCAGGAGGACAGGTTAGAAGACAGCTTGGAATAAAACACCAGGCAGTGATACTGATCCATTTAGCTCATAATCCAAACTGGAATATGCACCCACCCATGGAATAGTCTGTGCAGAAATGCTGCAGTTTATTGTGCAGCTAGAACCTGAAATAGCTGAGAAATTCTTCTCACTGTTCATCTCAAAACATAAAACACTTTGCAACATACAAAAAAAAAGTCAAAAATAAAAGGAGAGGCTTCATCATCTCTCCATGTGAGGTCCTTCCCACTCACCCATAATCCACAGTCTGTGAGAACCAGCCCAGCACGGGGTGCCAGTGGGTGAGGTTGGATTTCTTCTGGGACACGTACTTCTGGCAGTAGGAGAGCATGTGGATGAGCACCCCCACAAAATGAGCTGTCTCCTCTTCCAGCACCTGGTCATTCAGGGAGCCCAGGAACACCAGATTGCCTGGAGGAAGGACCAGCACAGCAAGGCTTAAGGAGGAACAGATGCTGTGGGACAGGGGTTACAGGTGAAGTGAATCCTTTCCCAATCCCAGGAGAGGATTTGTGTCAGTAATGATCTCAGAGGCCACCCTGCAGGAAGCCATTTCCAGCATACATCAATCCCTGAGGTGACATGTCCCTTTGGCCACCTTCCCACCAACACCTTCTACAAACTACTAGAAGCTACAGTCCACAGTTATCCCAGAGCCCCAACTGGTAATCTTGTTGCTTTTGCAGAAATGTGAATTTAAATATGCAGCAGCATTTAGGGCCATTTAAGGGAGGGAGATCCAAGTCTGCCACACTCCAAGACTTGCTCAGAGTCCAAACTAAAAGCTGGCAGAGATGATGCCTGACATGGATACAAGAGCAACTCTCTGGCCCTTCTTCCTTTTGCAAAGGTCCTAAACCTTGTTTATAACATCCCAAAACACACCTCAGTTATTATTTAGAGAAAGTTATCAAAATAACAATTAAAAACAGTGAACTGGAGGCAGCTCTTCCCCATGGAAAAAGAAGATCTGAATCAAGACTCTTGTTCAAACCCAATAAAAGTGTTGGAGGTGCTCACCCAGCAAGCAGAGAGTGTGGCTGCCCTCCAGGCACACGCAGACATCCCGGCACTGGGACTCCCGGCTCAGGAACAGGATGAACTTGCGGAAGAGATCGTGGGATTCGATCACTGCCAGGCGCTGGAAGACAGCAGGGAAGTGCCACTGAGGCTGGGAAGCAGCACATTCCCACACCTGATCTGCCAGCAGCACTTGGCACTGGCTTTTCTTCCCAAATAAAGCAGCAAGTCGAGGCTGTTGCCCCACAGAGTGTTTGACACGGAGCTGGGCTGGGAAATAAAACCCCTGGCAGGTGAACAGGTCATGTTGGAGTTGGAGCCAGACCTTTGCAATGATCTGTCTGCAAGACCACAGGAATTGCCCATCTGGCACAAAACCTGCCTGTCTGCACCAAGCAGATTGAATTGGATTAGTGGGCAGCCCACTGGTCACCCCCACAGAGCCTCTGCCACCCAACAGGGTGATTTAGGCTTTGGCTCTGTCTGTGGTTATGGAAAAGGAAGAGCAAGAACGTGAAAATTTCAAGCTGTGGGTCATATGTGTCTTTATTATTTATTTATGTAGGTATTTTAGGGCAGTTCAGCCCATCATCCCACTGGTATTAATATTTTCTGCATTAGAAATCCAGAGTATTTGTAAGGCTTTCACAACAGAGAACTGAAACTGGCAAAGAGAGAAATGTCAAAGCTCTGTTCCAAGAGCTGATAAAATGGAATAGCAAGTGGCCTGGTGTGATAATCAGTCCTCTGAGATCACCCACTTACCTCAGGGGTGAGAGTAGCAAGGTGAGTCATTATAGCAGGCACAGACATGACATGGATCAGGAAGGACCTCAGCAGATTGTCTGAGAACTGTGCAGCAACCACAGGGCTGTGGAGAGAGAGAGACACACATTTCAGAGCTCCACCCCACCTGGGAAAGCAACACAGCCTCTAACTGAGCATCCAGAACTGGATCCTGGGAATTCCCTCAGCAAGAACCACAGACACAGGGAATGGGTTGGAAGGGAACTTAAAGCTCAGCCAATCCCACATCCCTGCCATGGGCAGGGACACCTTCCACTAGCCCAGGCTGCTCCAAGCCCTTTCCAACCTGGCTTTGAGGCATCCCAGGGAAAAGATCATTCACTCACACTTCTGTTCTCAGAGCAAGCTCACCCTGAACTGAACTGCACCCTCAAGTTCAGGCTCACACTAACTTCTGACTTAAAGCCACTCCAATCTAAAAAATGATGACAGCAAAGTGAGCCATTTGCCTAAAGCAACTTCTTTCCTCAGGGTGATATTCTCAATGGCACAAAAACACTGAAAGAATGAGAAGTCTTTAAAAAAAAACCCCAAAACCACTAAAAAAGACAAGTTTGGCTGCAAATCTCTGCAGGAAGCTCAAGCTGACTCACCGCAAGGCGAGGGAGAAGATGGCAGTTAAGGAACCTTTGGACAGGGAAGGTCTGGATCTTGCCAAGCCATTAGTTAGCAAAATCTGGAATGAAAGAAGAAATCAAAATATAAAAATCCCATAGTAATCAGAAAAAATTACTACTATTCCTGAAAGATGTAAGAGTTTATTTAATCTAGAGAAAAAGAACATCAGAGCAACCTAAAATCCAGTTCTTACAAGGTATTTGGCAGAACTAGAAGGGCTTCAGGTTAATAATGGCAGAAGAGTGAAACTGCAATGAAATCAGACACTCTGCAGGACTTATTCCCCTAGAACCCGCACTCACAGGCTTTAAAAATTAACAGGCAAGGCTCAGAGTTTGGTAATGTAATTCTTATTTAAAAGATTCATTGCATCAGTTCCTCTGCCCAGCAGAGCAGCAAACAAACCCAACCAATACAAAGTGGCAGCTCCAAAGTTTGGCAGAATTATGTCCCTGTCCATCTCATGATGAAGTGATTAAGCAGGATTTGGGTTCAGCAGCAGTGACAGAAGGGAAAGGGTGGATTTGGTCTCAGGTGGGCACACTACTTTACTTGAGAAACTTGAGAGATTTTTGCTTGGCTTGAGAAAAATATAATCATGCACAAATCACCAGCAGCTCCTCCCTGAGCCCTCAGCACAGATCCAAAGAGCTCCTCAGGAGAGGGGCACAGGCAGGGCTGGGGCTGGTTTGGGTAAAGCTGGGACTGTGGCAGCTCACACTGACCTGCAGCACGGAGTAGAAGCCCTTCTGGTTCAGGTGGCCCATGATGTTGGCACAGATGTGGTTCATGGCAGGTCTCAGGGTCTCACCTTTGGGTTAAAGCACTGATGTCACTCCAACAGCACCACAGCCCCACTCTGAGTTCCCCACACAAAGGTTTGTCACTGCCCAAACCCTCCTGGCACAAAGTCCTTGTCCTTCTACACAAACCCATCATTCTGGCAGCATTACACATTGCATTGTTTAGGCTGTAAAAGTCTCATTTCCTCTCACTACTTGTCTGCCCTTTCTACATCTATTCCCTACAAAACCCCAGAGCTAAGGGCACATTCCCTTATCCTCTGAACACTTCTTGTGTGGGGATTTTTGAAATATTATAAAAATGCTGTAACAACTGTTGGTGTCCTGAGGGAAACAGCCTTATCCCAAGGGAATCCTTGTTTTGTGCAAACACAGGAGCAGAATGAATCTTTGTGGCAACCAAGGTGCATAACCAGAATCCCAGAATGGTTTGGGTTGGAAGGAACGTTAAGGATCATCCCATTCCACCCCTGCCAAGGGCAGTGACACCTCCCAATATCCCAGGTTGCTCCAAACCCTCTCCAACCTGGCCTTGGACACTTCCAGCTTCTCTGGAACTTGTGCCAGAGCATTCAGTAGATTTTAACACCAAGTCCCAAATCAGTGCCTTAAAGACTGGGATGCACCAACCTTTTCCCCGGAGGATTTTCCAGGTGGAAGTGTCTGTGAAGGTGACCAGCATTGTGAGGTGCAAGTTCACCAGTCTGGAGTCCTGCAGAATGTCAGGCTGGGATAACAAACAGCAGAGTTAACAAATCCACTGAGCCACCTGCCAAATGCAGGGAGAGAAAACACAAGAACAGTGCTTACCTTGAGCTGCTTGAGGAATTCACAGCAAAACCACAGGATGTCTTTGATCTGTTTGATCCAGAGCAGTGTGAGGTCCTTGGAGAGTGCCAGTGACACGTACCACACCTGAGCAAGGGGGGTTGCACAGAGGGATCAGGGTTTGTGCTGCTGCTGGGCAGAGTTTGGGAACTGGAAAAAGCTCCTCTTCCCAAATTCCTTGATCAAAGCACATCATCCACCCCAGAAACCAAGTGTCCTTTAACTCCCGTGGCTGCACAGAGTAAAAACATCCCAGGAATACTAAAGGAACTTGTCCAGACTTTCCCTGTGCAATCTCCACAGTGCTCAGGGGCTTCTGAAAGCTAAAAATTACCTATTACCAAAGTAAAACCCCACACAGAGAGTTAAAAACAACCACCAACCCCTCCCCTGCTGACCTTGGGCTCGTTCTCCACGTCCATGCTGTTCAGGATACAACGGCACAGCTTCTCAAACCTCTGGGAAAATCCAAAGGTGGGATTAGCTCTAACTACAGCAAGGGCTACTCTGGAAAAGCACAAGGAACAGCTCAGCAGAGGGAGGAAGATCTCTCTGTCCCAAATCAGCAAATGCTCCCAGCACATTCCCTACAGGAATCCTGATGACTCCTTCCCTGGGAGCACACACATCATGCTGCTGCTGTGCAGAATTCTGTCCTTTTTTTGGATGCTGTACCTACAGAAAACTGCATTTGAGCACAGATTTCAACGGGACAGACATTAAAAAAACCCTCACTGCTGCTGCCATTGGAATGCAGCTTTCCATTTTCCAACTGGTTTCCTTCCAGTCAGCCCTCACAGCTTCCTGGGGCAAAGACAATCATTTCAGGGCTTCACCCTGAGTTCACAAGTTCAGGGCATGGTGAGAAAAGCTGCTGGGATACAAACAGCCTTCCTTTGCTAGCACAGATCTCTGGGAGCCGTCCCACTGTACCTGCCTGGGGAACTGGGGTGTGCCAAAACACACCTCCTGCAGCTGGCACAGTCACCAGGAAAAACATCCATTAAAGGATGCCCTGAACACAGAACCACTGCTGAAAAATTCAAGGCTGCTCCTGTCTCAATCCTACAGGCAGATCCCTTCAGGAAGAGCCAGGAGACAGAGAGAGAAGATTGCTGAAGGCAAAATATATTGCAAGAAACTCCAAGATCACTGGGTAAGGAGTTCAACATATTTAAGCTGTCCCCAAAAGCACAGCAGGATGTCAGGGCAGTGTCCTCACCTCCTTGTCCTCCTTGGGATTGAACACAAACAGCAGCTTCCTGGCAATCCTGAACACAGACAGGGCACTCCTTTTACTTGAGCCACATTCATTTGTCCCAAAGAAATCCTCCACCTCTCTCCTACCAAAGGTGGAAAAACAAGGAGTTAAAAAGCAATCGCAGAGCAAAGAATTCCTTCCCTGAAGGGGCCCACAAGGAAGATTGAGAGAGACTTTTTACAAAGGTCTGGAATGACAAGAAAAAGGGGAATGGAGTCAAACTGACACAGGATGGGGTTAGATGGGATATTGGGAAGGAATCTTTCCCTATGAGGGTGGAAGAAGCTGTAGCTGCCTCACCCCTGGAAGTGTCCAAGGCCAGGTTGGAGCAGCCTGGGCTAGTGGAAAGCGCCCACGGCAGGGGTTTGGACTGAGATGAGCTTTAAGGCCCCTTCCAAGCCAACCCATTCCATGATCCCACGAACCCCACACACCTGATCTCCCTCTGCAGGCGGCAGCGACACAGAAACCTCCTGACCAAGGCCTGGAGCTGCACTGCAGCTCTTTCCCTCTCCTTCAGCTCCCGCCGCTCCTCCCGCGCCTGCCGGGCCTTGTCCAGGAACTGGGCCCTGGAGGACTGGCTGGCACTGAACATGGCTGGAACCTCCCAGGGAGCAAAGGATCCTCGCAGCAAACACCTGGAAAATCAGAGCAGAGTGGAAAAAACACCCACAGAAGGGCAGTGCTCCCTGCAGGGGAGGGGAGAATCCGACAGCAGAGGGAAAAGTGGGAATAAAAAAACTCCCAGTGACTGTCACGGGGCTGCAGCAGGGACACAAAAACACTGGCAGGGAATCCTTCCAGCACAACCCACAGCCTGCTGCAGGCTGGGAGATTTTAAGGGAAAAATAAACAAATCAGTGTTTTTGACACTGTGCTGCACTCCCTGAGCTCCACCTCCCCTCTCCAGCCTCTGTTCTTTCCTTGCCAATCAATGCAAAACCAGCACAGTAACAGATAAGAACAACTCCCCGGCCAGGGACAGGGGGAAAAGGGCACAAGGGACACTGATTTATTGCCATGCACCAGATAAAACACCCAGAGTCAACCAGAGCTTTATAAACAGCAACAAGGAACTCACCTGAAGGGTCACTTTTTCAAGGGAAGCGTGTGATGTTCATTTACACCCACACATGATCCAGATCCAGAGGCTTCGGGCAGCTCCTGCATGGACAAGCACATTCCCTGCGGCTGATTTGGGGATTCAGATTTTCCCTCCGCAGTTCCGAGTGCTTTAAACCCGATTTACCTCTCGCTGCATCCGCAAGGTAAACGGAGAGTGAGAGGAGAAGCAGCCCCGCGGCTCGGCGGCGGTCACCAGCCCAGGCAGCTGGGGAGGGGAGGGATAACTCCATGTGCGACAGGAAGGACAAAGCGACCCGGGCCGCCGGGGACAGGAGCAGGTGCCACCCCCGAGCAAGACCCGAAAGCCACCCATAACCCTCGAGCTGGGCTGCAGCTCCCAGGACTCGTCCAAGGCACGAGCAGAGCAGCCACAGACCCCCCTGAGCCCCTCTCCCAGCCCCCGCTGCCC
>VXBB01009117.1:263920-325288 GCA_013399915.1 Illadopsis cleaveri | reverse complement strand
TGGCGGTCCCCAGGGGCGGGCTGGGGGCGATGTCCAGCCCCGAGGTTGGAGGGAGGAGTCCCGGCGGTTGTCTGAGCCCCGGGAGTCGCGGTGGTCACGGGCCAGTTTGAGTGTGGCCGGTCCTCAGCGAGTCCCTTGGCCTGGGGCCGGTGCTTTGGGGAGGGCAGGGCTGGGGTTTGGGGTGCAGGGTCGTGGTGCACTGTAGGATCGATCCCCTCTGGAATCCCGGGCTCATTCCTGCCCAGACTGGGGTGTTCTGGGGCCGGACGGCGCTGGAACGTGAGCTGAGGCTGCTGCCTGTGCATCCCAGAGATGATGGGATCATCTCTAGGCCATCCCTGCTCCTCCTGATCCCTCTCCTGTGCCACACAGCTCCGGCTCCATTGGGAGTTTCATGGCAGTGAAGCAAAAATCCTTCAGTTCAGCTCATTCCAGAGCCGTGGGAGCTGGAGCAGCAGGGATGGAAGGGGTTAATTATCCCACCCTGTCCCATCCTGAGGGAAAACAGAACCACGGGGACTCCATTTAGCAGCTCTGGGGGAATTTGGGATGCTGAGCCACCATGTGCCAGAGCCAGTGTGACCTCGGTGACAGGGAGGTGACAGGAATGTGGCTGGAGGCTGCTCTGTCCGGCTGGATTTTAGTGCTCTGAGCAGTGTGGGAGGGCAGGGAAGAGCAAGGAAAAGCTCATCCCTGTGCTCTCCCTGTTTTCCTACAAGGGAAAAAGCCTTGAAAATCTGTGGGTATTTTGCATTTTAGCACTTGGGGATCTGTTGCTTTCTGGATTTGGCCTCCCAGGAATCATCTGCTCCACTTGTGTGTGTTGGGAATTGCCCAATTCCATCCCAGATTATTGATGGAGTAAGAGCTTTAAGGGAGTTGTGTAAGAAATGAAAGCAGTTGTTGTGGGAAAGCGTTGGCTTTGCAGTGCAAAACCCAGCTCAGCATTCCCAGGGTTTTTTCCCCGGGGAAAAAAATGGGGGCTGTGTCCACGAATGTCCTTCAGTTCCTGACAGTGAAACATTTAAAACACTTGAGAATTTCACAAAAAGAGCAGCGGGAGGAGCCGAGGTGTGAAACACCCAGTGGGAACAGGAGCGTCACTGCCAGGCTGGGAGCTGCTTCCCCGGGCTGGGAACTCCTTCTCTGAGCTGACAACTTCTCTTTTGGGCTGGGAGCTGCTTCCCCGGGCTGGGAGCTGCTTCCCCAGGCTGGCAACTCCTTCCTTGGGCTGGCAACTGCTCTTTTAAGCTGGGAGCTGCTTCCCTGGGCTGGGAACTGCTCTCCTGAGCAGGGAACTCCTTCCTTGAGCAGGAAACTGCTCTTCTGAGCTAGGAATTGCTCTCCTGACCTGAGAACTCCTTCCTTGCACTGGGAACTGCTCTCCTGAGCTGGGAACTCCTTCCTTGAGCTGGGAACTGCTCCCTTGAGCTGGGAACCCGTGTCCTTGCAGGAAGAGATGTCGGGAGAGAGCGTGGTGAGCTCAGCAGTGCCGGCGGCCACGACGCGCACTACGTCCTTCAAGGGGAGCAGCCCCAGCTCCAAGTACGTGAAGCTGAACGTGGGGGGAGCCCTGTACTACACCACCATGCAGACCCTGACCAAGCAGGACACCATGCTCAAGGCCATGTTCAGCGGGCGCATGGAAGTGCTGACGGACAGTGAAGGTGAGGATTGGGATGATCCCGACGCCCTCCGCGTCCTTCCTGGGCAGGGGAAGTCACAGGGGTGGTGGGAAGGTCAGAGGAACTTCTGTTTGGAGGGATGGAGGGATGGAGGATCTCTCTCTCCTACAAGGGAAGGTTGGGAGAGTTGAGATTGTTCAGCCTAGACAAAAGGCAGGTTTGGGGTGACCTAGTGGCCTGAAGGAGCCATGAGAACGACAGGGAGAGAATATTTATAAGGCCCTGGAATGGCAGGACAAGAGAATAGGCTTGGATTAGATATTGGGAAGAAATCTTTCCCTGTGAGAGTGCTGAGGCCCTGACACAGCCCAGAGAAACTGTGGCTGCCCCATCCCTGGGAGTGTCCAAGGGCAGGTTAGACAGAGCTTGGAGCAGCCTGGGATAGTGGAAGGTGTCCCTGCCTGTGGCAAGAAGTGGATTAAATAATCTTCAAGATCCCTCCCAAACCATGTTGTTATTCCATGATTCCATGATTATACAGCTAGGAAAAATGTGGAACAAAAGACAAGGACGACCTGAGTGGTTGCCTGAACAGCAGAAGGGCACTAAGAAGTCCTGTCAGACTCAAGTGACACCTGGAACACCTTTTCTTTTCAGAATACTGACACTAAAACTGAAGCCCATGGAAAAAGATGGGGATAGGGATTAGGAATCCTTGAGTTGGGACTTGTGTGTCCTCTTGGAAGCTCAGAACGCCATTCCCTCTTCTTGTCTCCTTGTTTATAAATAAAATATAAAACATGCTCTGAGCATAGGTATTAATGAGTTAAAAGCTGATTTTTTTTAACTGAAACAATTTTCTTGTGGGAGTATTGACAGCTGATTTCCCTAAAACAGAGCCAGCTGCAGAATTTTCAGAAAATTTGGAATTTTGTCTCCACATTCCTGTGTTGTGGGCGGGTCAGAATTTAATTGGAAGCTCAGCTTTATTTTCACTCTGATGTTTTACCCATAACAATATTTAAGGACTTTTTTCTTTAACAACAGCCTCTGCAAAGCTGAGCCTGGAGGTTCAAACACCTCCCTTGGGATTAGTTAATTATTATTTGAAAATTTTGTTTGAATTTGCTGAAAATAGAGAAAATATAGTACAGGATGGACTAAGTTTTGAGTGCTTTAAAGTAGTCTGTTTAGAGATTTATGGTAAGCTTTCCTGAGATAAGAAGAAGTGGATTCGAAGAAAAAAAAGAAAAAATACAGCCTGATTAGCTGAATATTCCTGGTTTAGCCAGAAGTCTTTATCTTTAAGCTGGGGAAAACAAAGCTGTGTTGTTCCAGGTGTAATCCCAGGCCAGGATAAAGCAGGAATGTGGATGCTGTGATTTGGGCCTCTGGATCAAAGGGTCTCTGGGATAATTATTCTGGATACAAACCATGGAAGTTGCATAAAAAAAGTCAGTTTGTGTGTCAAATTTGGGGAAAAAAATTGTCAAATAGGAATCAGCAGTGAGTGAAATTTGGGAAAAAATCCTGTCAAATGGGAATCAACACCTTGACTGGGAACACTGAAGGAGTGGAAATGCTGTGAACCCCCTCCCTTTGCTAAACTTGGGGTGGATCTTCCTGTCCCTCCCTGAAGCTGTTTCACTGAATTTGATAATTCCAGACTTCCCATGGTTGGAAATGGATTGGAAATTCCAAATTCATTTTGGGAACTCACTCTGGCGTGACCCCAGTGTCCTGGGCAGGTGCAGAAGGGCTGGGACATCCCAGGGCTCAGAGGCAGGTGCTGTTTGCACCCCAAATCTGAGGATAACTGGAGTTTTTCCCGCTAAAATATCATGTTTGGGACGTAAAATCCCAAGTTTGTTTTGCTGTGACTCCCACAGTGTCTGTGTGGGATTGTTCCATGGAACCAGTTTGTGTTTTGGGAGGAATTTGATACTTCCTGTATGTTGTAACACGAACACTCCCATTGCTGCAGTTCTTGCTTTATCTCCCCTTGCCTGGAAACTGGGACAATAGCACTGGGGCTGCAAAAGGAAACACTTTTTATCTGGAATTCTTCAAAAAATCCTCCTAATTGGTCACACCCAAAACCTGGCAGCAAATGAAATGTTTCTTAGGAAAAGAAGCCAGGCTTGGGGAGCAACTGGAAGGAGTTGGGTTTGGAATGTGGCACACGGTGTCCTGCTCTGTGTCTGGGATTCAGATCCAGCTCCTCCTCCCAGCTGAACAATTCCAACCTGCTGCTGCTCAGCCTGGAGGAGAAAAGTCTGGGTTTCTCTGGCTGTGGGTAGTGGCAGATGATTGTTTTCAGCTTAGAAATTATTGATGCACTGTAGCAAATCAGCACATTTGGATGGTTTTCTTTGGATGGTCATGAGCAGGGAGAAGCATGTGAGTTTTCCAGGTGCATCCACCTGTTTCCAATTCTCTTTTTTTCCCCTGACTCCCTGCTGCTGTTGATGGGGAAGCTGTTCGTGATCCTGCTGCTGATAAGAGAGTGCAGTCTCAGGCAGTGTCCAGTGTCAGGCTCCTATTTCACCTGCCAGGGCTGGGTTGGAAAATATCTAGCTGTAGCTGGAGTGTTTGAATCCTGTCCCTGAGAATTCCTGTAAGACAAAGATGAATTTCCTAAAGGTGTGATGTGTCCATGAACAAAGGCAGTGAGGAGAGGGGGTCTCTGCCCAGATGAAATCTCACCTGGAGAGCTGCCCCAGCCCTGAGGCCCAGCACAGGAAGGACCTGGAGCTGCTGGAGAGAGTCCAGAGGAGACACCAGGATGATCAGAGGGATGGAGCAGCTCTGCTGGGAGAGCTGGGGTTGTTCAGCCTAGAGAAGGAAAGGCTATGGAGTGACCTAAGTGTGGCTTCCAGGGCCTGAAGGAGCTGACAAAAAGATGGGAAAGGACTATTTGCAAGGGCCTGGAGTGACAGGAGAAGTGGGGATGGCTTCAAATTGCCAGAGGGCAGGAATAGATGGGATATTGGGAAGAAATGCACCCTGTGAGGGTGGGGAGAGGCTGGGATGGAATTCCCAGAGAAGCTGCCCCATGCCTGGAAGTGTCCAAGGATAGGTTGGACAGGGCTTGGAGCAACCTGGGACAGTGGAAGGTGGCCCTGCCCATGGCAGGGGGTTGGAACTGGATAAACTTTAAGTTCCCTTTCACCCCAAACCATTCCATGATTCTGTGTTCCATACAACCCATGGATCCCGTGTTCCTTCCTAACTGGATCACAGGATGTTTTTGGAACACAGCAATTAAAAAATAACTAAAAGACTTCAGCCCACTTGTTGGCTCTGCTGTGGTTGAGTGGCAGCAGGGTCACTTCCCTGTGACTCATCTCCTTTGGGTTGTTTGGGGGAAACAGAAGAGTTTTTAAAGCTCTTTTAGTGGTCACTCAGATTTTGCAACACTACTGGAAGTGTTTTCTCATCCCCACATGAAAATGAGCAATTCTGCTTCAGTTTCACCATCTGTAAACACAAAGTTGCAGCAGATTTTTGCAGCCTACGAGGAATCACAGAGGAGTTTGGGGATGGTAATTCTGCTCTCAGCTGGTCCTTTACTTTTGTGTGTGCTCCAGTGAGCTTGGGAAGCATTTGTGGAATATGGATGTCCTGGTTTACTACCGTGGCTTGTGCTTCCTCTTTATCACAGAATCCCCGAATGGTTTGGGTCAGAAGGGACTTTAAAGCTCACCTTGTTCCACCCCTGACATGGGCAGAGACACCTTCCACTAAATCTCCCACTAAAATGGGATTTCTTGCTTTCCATACTCTGCACTGCCCAATGGGCTTTTTTCTGCTCTAGTGGGATTAGCCATTAGCCTGGATCAGTCCTTTGTTCCATGATTTCTGTCTCTAATTTGTTGTTCCAGCCTGTAAAATCACACTTGGAGCACTCTTTGTGTTGTCTGTGGACAACAGGAATGAGGGAGCTAGGAAGCCTGGAGTGAGCTGCTGCAGAGTGTCTCCTTTTCCCTCAGTGTTCCCTTTCCAGATTGAACCAAATGTTCAGACTTTTCCTTGTAATTCCATTCATGCAGAACACACAGGGGCTGCTTTAACCTACTTTCCTTATTTGTCCAAAAAATGACTCCTTCCCCACAAGCGTTTCCTCGCTGCATTCCTGAGCCTCAGCCTGTGAGAGTGGCCATCTGTTCACTCAGGGAAACTCCAGCCTCAGCACTGCCTGACTTTTCCAGGGTCCAGCCTGATCCCAGCAGTGAGAGCTGAAATGTGGATCCTGCACCCACAGCTTTGGTTGTAGCTCTTTTCTTCCCTGGAAAAGAAAAAGCTCCAGGGAGACCTTTACAATGCCTAGAGGGACTCCAGGAGAGCTGGAAGAGAGACTTTGCATCAGGGCAGGGAGGGACAAGACAAGAGGGAATGGCTTCCCACTGCCAGAGTCATGGTTAGATGGGATATTGAAAAGAAATTTGTCCCTGTGAATGTGGGGAGACCCTGGGTGCCTTGGAAGTGTCCAAGGCCAGGTTTGATGGGGCTTGGACCGACCTGAGCTAGTGGAAGGTGTCCCTACCCATGGCAGGGGTAGGACTGTATGATCTTTTAAGTTCCCTTCCAACCCAAACCATTCCATGATTTTCTTCCCACCATGGCCCTAAGCTCCAGCTGTGCCACACTCTCTGCTCACTTTCCCCGTTCCATCCTCACACTCCCAGTTCCATCACATCCTTCACCAGTTTGCTGTTTCAAAGGCTCTTTGCCACATTCACCTCAGCTTGTCCTTTACTGTGACCTTCCTGTGTCCCCAGGCTGGATCCTGATCGACCGCTGTGGGAAGCACTTTGGGACAATCCTGAACTACCTGCGGGACGGGGCCGTGCCGCTCCCAGAGAGCCGCCGGGAGATCGAGGAGCTGCTGGCTGAGGCCAAGTACTACCTGGTGCAGGGGCTGGTGGATGAATGCCAGGCAGCTCTGCAGGTGGGCACAGGGCTCAGGGGACACCAGGGGCAGCTGGGGGTGGGCAGCAGCACCTGGGCAGAGCAGGGTTTTCTCCTTGTCTTTGTGTGGTGGTTTTGGAGGCTGGGATGGAAGTTGGAATAGTTTGTGTTGCCATCTGCTGCAGTCTGGTCACATCTAGGAAAACCAGCTTCTTTCCAGAGCTTGTGGGAGTCCTCTTGTGTTCTTTGTTATGCTCTGAGGTTCCCATCTTGGGTTTGATGCCACTGTCACTGATGTCCTGTCTGAGAGAAGCCCCATTCCAGATCCTGCTGTTTAACTGGGCACAGACATTCAGTGGTGGAGAGCAGGAATGGACACCTCAGGTGCTCCCAGAAGAATGGTGTCTGGCCAGCCACAGCCCAGAAACCACCACAGGGACAGACTGACCCCTCAGCAGAGATCATTCCTAGGAAATCTGGGTGTTCCCTGGGATCTGTTGTCACTCAGCTGCTGTTTGGTTCTTGCTCCCACAGAACAAGGATGCCTATGAGCCCTTCTGCAAGGTCCCGGTGATCACCTCCTCCAAGGAGGAGCAGAAGCTGATTGCAACCTCCAACAAGGTGAGAGAGACTGAGATGTACCATGGGGAGAGCTGGGGGTGTCCGGCCTGGAGAGGAGAAAGCTTTGGGGAGACCTCAGAGCTCCTTCCAATGCCTAAAGGGGCTCCAAGAGAACTGGAGGGCTGGACAAGTGACAGGATAATGGGTGATGCCTTTAAGCTGAAGGAGGGCAGGGTTAGATGGAATATTAGGAGAAAATTCTTCTCTATCAGAGTGACAAGGCCCTTGCACAGGGTGCCCAGAGAAGCTGTGGCTGCCCATGGATCCCTGGCAGTGTCCAAGGCCAGGTTGGACAGGGCTTGGAGCAACCTGAGATAGTGGAAGGGGTCCCTGCACATGGCAGGCAGTGGTGATAGGACAGAGAGAAAATAAGAACAGATGAGGATCCAGTCCCAGAAGGGGTCAGGAGGGATTGCAGCCCCATTGCCAACCTGTTTATCACAGGTTTGCAGCAACAGCAGTAACACTACCAAAATCCCACTGGGAGTTTGCCATTGCAGCTTCTCTGTGGGGCCTTGGGCTGAGCTGAGGTTCCAGCTCTGGCTGTGCTCCCTGGAACTCATCTGTGCTTTGTTTCTAACAGCCAGCAGTGAAGCTGCTCTATAACAGAAGCAACAACAAATATTCCTACACCAGGTAAGTGACGTCAGCTGGAATTGTTGGAAGTTTTTCATAGACTGAAATCCACTATAAAAGTTTCCTTTTTCTTCCCTCAGACCAGATGACAGATTGGTGTTGGCAGGCAATTCATTTTTTCCCAATTAATTTCAAACTGGAGTCAGATGGGAGTCTGCTGCCATCCATGGAAGGCTGAGCCTGTGCTATTTCTGTGCCAGAGGAGTTCCTCTAATCCTTAGGTGCAGCTGGCAGAGGCTGCTGGCCAAGTGCTGTCTGCATTCCCATGGATTGCAGTGTGGTAGTTGAACACAGAGAGCTCAGTGAGTGGTGAAATCATCAAACTGGGGGCCTTGTCCTCTTTCCCTTATAAGTTTCATGACATAACAGTGCCCATCCAGGCTGCTGAGCTCAGGAATGGTTTGATTTGGCTGATAGGATTGTGCATCTGGGTGAAATGGCCTTGGACAGCTCTTCATGGGGATGTTGCTGTTGCATTGCTGCTGCTTCAGGTTTTCCTGTCTGTAGTAGTGAAATAATAAGAATTAATTTCTTGGGTTTGTCCCATCCCTGGAAGCATCCCAAGGCCGGGTTGGATGTGGCTTGGAGGAATCTGGGCTAGTGGAAGGTGTCCCTGCCCATGGCACAGGATGGCACTGGATGGGCTTTCAGGTCCCTCCAACCCAAACCAGTCTGGGATTCTGTGACACAGGAATCTGGAATCTCAGGGCTGTTCTCCCTCTTTCCATGTGCTCTGTAAATTCCTGCTGCTGCCTCCATTCCCACAGCAACTCCGATGACAACATGCTGAAGAACATTGAGCTCTTTGACAAGCTGTCCCTGAGGTTCAACGGGAGGGTGCTCTTCATCAAGGATGTCATTGGGGATGAGATCTGCTGCTGGTCCTTCTACGGGCAGGGCCGCAAGCTGGCCGAGGTCTGCTGCACCTCCATCGTTTATGCCACCGAGAAAAAGCAGACCAAGGTACAGGAAAACTGGGAATGCTGCAGCCTGGCACCCTGACAGCTGAACAGGCTGGCACTTTGTTATTGTTCAGCACTTCTGCAGGATAATCAATGCATTGAGAGTGGAGCAGCACCTGGAGCTCATCCTGGGGGTACAGCAGGAGCTGCCTGCTCAGGGCATGTTGGTATATTCCATTAAAGCCCTGTGGTGTTCCACAATGCATGGTGATATTCCACAATGTTCAGTCCAGCTCTATCTTCAGACAAACTTGTGCATTTAACCACGTTTGAGTTTGGGAGTTGCAAGTAGATGGTCTAGGGTTGGAACTAAATGATCTTTAAGGTCCCTCCCAACCCAAACCATTCCATGGTTCTACACCCCCATGTAAGGAGGATCCAGCAATGGCACACCTTCCCTGTATTCTTCCTTTTCCCAGAAGAGATCTGCCTGGTTCTGGTAAAAACCCAACTGGTTGTTGGTCTCAAAAGCTGGAAGCAAAAAATGGAATAGAAAGGATTGTGCCTGAAAGGATTTCTGTGGTTGGGGTGCAGTTAGGGAATTGTAACACCAGGTATCAGGAATCCAAACCGAGGTAACTGCCTGCAGCGAGTGACCTTCTCTTCCCTGCCTGCCAGGTGGAGTTCCCAGAAGCCCGAATTTATGAGGAGACCCTGAACATTCTGCTGTACGAGTCCCAGGATGGGAGGGGGCCGGACAATGCCCTCCTGGAAGCCACGGGAGGGGCTGCAGGGCGCTCCCACCACCTGGAGGAGGACGAGGAGCGGGATCGCATCGAGCGCGTGCGGAGGATCCACATCAAGCGCCCCGATGACAGGGCCCACCTGCACCAGTGAGCCTGGGGGACCCCCACAGCCCTGGGGGAAGGGGCTGCCCTGCAGCAGGACCAGGCAGTGCAGCTCCTGTCCAGCACAGTCTGTAAATTGTGATTTGTAACAAACTCTAGGTTATATTCGGGGTATTTAAATGCGGTAGTTGTAGGGCGAGGATCGATGAGGTTACTGGGCAGCCTGGAAGGGCCTGTTGAGCAGCTGGAGAAATGCCCAGAATTTTTAGCACTCTTGTCGTTGCTGTTTTGTGCTGGAGAGGAGGAGGACTGGCTTCCTGCGGCTTTGGTAATGATCCTGCACTTTAAAAACCAAAACAACAAACAAAAGGTCAGCCAGCCACCCTCCTTCCCTCCAGGCACTCCCTGACCCTCCTGGGCTGGGGGGACAGGCAGGGACTTGGACCCAGGGCTGCTGCACAGCTCCTTTGCTCCTGGGAGAGAGCTTGGGAGTGCCTTGGGTGAGCCCCCAAAGAACAAATGGCATAGGCTGATGGGATTCCTGCAGTGCTGGGGGCAGAGGGACCCCTCAGAGCAGTGGGAGGGAGCAGGTGCTGCGCCCTCAGGTTCCCCACAGCTCTCAGGATCTGCTCCTCCAAGGGTTCAGTGGAGCTTCTGCAGCACTGAGCTGGGGACACCCATCCCTGTTTTATCCCTATGGTTCAAGGTTAAAATTCCTCCCAAAGAAGGAGAATCACGAGCAAATTGTCCACGGTTGCTTTCCCTAGGAGTGGTGTTGGTATTGGTCAGTGCTTAGAGCTTCTGCCTGAGCCTGGATCTCAGCTGGGGGGTTGGTTTCCAGCAGCTCCCAGGTGCCAGAAGTCACAGCAGGTTCAGTCCCCCCATGCTGGGGGGTGTTGGTGGTGGTCAGCAGCCCTGGTTCCCTTTTGGAACTGATCCAGGAGCATTGCCTTGCTCTGAGTGAGGGGAAAGAGAAGCAGGCAGTGACCCAGAGGCAGATATTCCCTGTTTGACTTTATCCTGAGGGTATTCCAAGTCTTCCCAGCCATGGCAGCTGTGTGTGGAAGGGCAGAGTGTGGAGAAGGCCACTGCACTGTGGTTTTCTACCAGTGCTTTTCTCTTGTCTATGAATATTTTATCTACCTCCTTGTCTCCTGTTGCCTGTTGTGGAGTCAAGTGACAGCGATGGTGGGAGGTGGGGTGCCATTCCATAGGGCTGGCAGCAGGGCCACAGCTGTGACAGTTCAGGTCACCAGTCCTGGGAGGGAGAGAAACCTGAGGTAGGAAGTGTTAAACTTGCACTGCAGCAGCACCCGTGGGTGACATCAGAGCACTCTGCCCTGGGCTAGAGTTTCTTTTGACCCTTTCTCTGGAATATTTAGCACTGGCTTTAACAGCCACACTCCTCTGGAGCAGCAGCTCTGTGTTCCTGCTCCAAGGATCCCTGCTCCTGGCTCAGGGCTGCTAAGGACATGGGAACAATGTTAAAACCAAAGGAGCTGCAGCAGCACCAGCCACGTTCTTCTATTCCACAGAGCTCCTTGGTAGAGGCTGAAACACACCATGAAGTGGCTGTACACTTTTGGATCATCAAGTAAAACTCAAAGATTTCAAATTTAATCTAAGGCCATCTTTCTAGTAACCAAAGACTTCTCCACATTGCAGGCAGCTGCTGGCTGTGGGAGGTGGGGGTGTTGTACCTGTCTCCTCTCCTCTTTCTCCTGCAGCTGCTGATTGTTCACTGAGAGCTCCACGGTCTCCCTGGGGTTCAGCAGCTTCAGCTGTGTCCTGACACCTCAGGGCTTCCAGTTTTAGTTGTACTTAAACCTGTTTGCAGCACTCCCTGGGGCTGGAGCAGTGCAGAGCGGGAAGGAGCCAGTGCCTCTCCCCTCAGGGCTGGCATAAGCTGAGGGCAAGGCAGGGAAGTCCTGTATTGCTGATTCTCCAGCACTGTGTACTTTGATACTTACTGGTGATTTCTGGGCTCTTACTGGGCATCTCAGCATCTGCAACAGCCCTGCTGCCCTTGGGGGTGGAGGCTGTGTCTCAGCAGAGGGTGAACAGGGAGCAGCACCAGCCCTGCAGCAAACCCTGCTCACTCCAGCTGGGAGCTGCTCTCCAGCAGGCTCAGGGCAGCTCATCCCTGGCTGTGCTGACCTGCAGAGCCCAGACCAAATCCAGTCCTGTGGGGCAGAGCAGCTTCATCCCCAGGAGGTGACACCAGTACTAAGCACCTGACAGGTCACAGCTACGTGATTAACTTCTCTGTAAATAGATCCTTAACTGGCTTCAGGCTTTTCCCTTTCAGGTTATGCAAACTAAGTTCTTAAAAACCAAGGGAAGGCCGTTTTTAATCTTTGTACAACGCTTTGTAGAGTTGTTGGTTTAGCAAAGTCACTCCAGGAGAGTTAAAGTTGCAATTTCAGTTTTGTTACTGCATTTGTGGGCAGACTCTGCCTTAACTCACTCCTGAGCTCACCCTTGGGGTGCAGGAGTGGTGCAGCCAAGCTGTGCTGTCCTGGGGACTGTCCTTTACCTGCTGCCCCTGTCCTTGCTCTGGGCACACCCTGGTCATGCCCTTGCACAAATGCTCTCAGTCCTGAGCCTCGTTACTCTAAGTGGTTTTACTCTGAGCTCTCAGGTGCAGCTGGGGCTCAGGGCAGGTGTCCTGGGCACAAGAAGCTCTTCAGATTATCCTTCCCTGCCTCCCAGTGCCAGGGAGAACAGAGCTGGCTGCTCCCCTTCTCCAGCACCAGCAGTGACAGCACAGCCCAGGGGAGCTGAGGAAAGTCCCCCTGGGGAAGGGATTTTGTCCCCTCCCAGCTCCTGACACGGGTTGGGGCTGCACGAGGCGGGGCAGGGACCAGCCCTGGTGTCCCCTTCCCACCTCTCTCCCTGCAGCACCAAAGCAGCTGCTCCTGCACTTCCCCAAGGCAGGTTTGGATCCCCTGAGCCACAGCACCTGGGCAAGGCTCCAAGCTCCCATCCTACCTTAGAGCAAGGCATAGGTAGAACCTTTCAGTCTTAATGGAATTGTTTCATGGACAACAGCAAATTCCTGTTCTGTACAATCATTCCCACCTGTCCAGACTTCTGCACAGAACAAGCTTCAGCTGGATTTCAGTGTATGGTTGATGTTTGCAATATGTACTTTTGTTTTTTTAATATAACACAATAAATTAGAAGATATTTCATATTTACATGCGAGTCACTTTATTGCTTGCTTGGAGCTTGATGTCCTCGTGGGCTGTGTGGCTGGACAAACTTTTGGGGTGAAATATCAGATCTTCATCTTAATTTATGTCAGTTTGACCTCCCAGCCCTCCCTGTGGGAGAGGCTCCAGCTGTTGGGATTCTCTCTGGTCTTTTCTTTTTGAGAAAAGTTGTTTTTAGACCAGGGTTAACACTGCTCTGCACTTCTTGCAGTGCTCCTGAGTAGTGATTCTAAGTACAGCTAGAGAAGCCTTTTGGCTTCTGTCCTAATCCTTCCTGACCTCTCAGAGATGGAGATTTTACCTTGGAACTTTGGGGATAAATGTCCCTGTGACCATGGAACGAGCGTCTCCTTCTGGGAACGTTACAGCAACATCAGGGATTTTATTTATCTATAGGTGAATAGTTTTAAGCTATAAAAAAAGAGCCTAAAAGATGCAAACAAACTCTCAAATCACAGCAGCCCTGTGGCATCAAAGATTCCAGGGAAGATGTGAGGGCTGGTCCCATCCTGCAGGCTCCTTTCTGTTCCCAGCCAAGGGAACAGGAACTGGTTCTCATCAAGACTTTCTCGGGGTTGACACCTGGGAGGAGAAGAGGAAGGAGCCATTAAATCAGGAATCCTCAAGGTGACTGGGAAGAGAGGTGGTGGTAGAGTTTCTATTTGCTACATAGAGACATTTCCCTCCATCTCGTCTGCAGGGTGGAGAGCTGCACCTGGAATTCTTCCTTGGAGCTGTCAGCTCCTCACAGGACCTGCTTGGGTGACAAGAAGTGCCTTCCCTCCATCCCCCAACCCATTTCAGGCACAACTTGCTTGAGGGAGTTGAGGTGGAAAACATCCCCTGAGGCCTCATTTTGCTGGTGCACATTGAGTTTGGGTCAGACTAAATTCTTTAAGTGCCCACACCAGGAGCCAGCCTTGCTCCCCCATCCCTGGGCCAATTCCTGCACAATCCCTGGAGCTGCAGCTCCCAGCACTGGATCACCTCATGCAGGTGACACAGGGTGGTCACTTCCTGCTTTGGGAGGGGACTCAGTCCCTCCTGGACTCCCAGGAAGGGAGGGCTGTGCTCTCTGCAGGTGGAGATCCAAAGGAGGAAGCACCAGGTGCCTCCCTGTGCTCAGCTGGGGCCTTACCACTGTGAGCTGTCCAGTTTTGTCCTTGAAGACCTGAGGCTGTGGCCCCACAGTGAACACCATGGTCCCCTCCTTCCCGGAGCCGACGCGGAACCGGAGGCTGGAAGCACAGGATGCCCCTGGAGAGCTCTTCCCACAAGAGGCTTTACTCTAAACCCCCTTATTTCTGTTCCCTGGGCAAATCTTGTTAGAGGAGCAGATCAGAACCTCCAGCTTAGGTGAATTTCCTAAACAATTGCATTATCCCAGCATGCCCAAGGCGTTGATGAATGGAACAAGGCTGCCCAGCCCAGGCTTTTGAGTGTTCCTGGTGCATTTAAGCACTGGAAGCTAAGCAGATCTGACCTGGAGGAAAGCACTGAGCACACCAAATCTAATTAGAGCTGAAACGCACAGGCCAGGCTGAAAAGCTGGAGCAGAAGTGCAGGTTTCACCTGCCAGCTCCAATTCCCAGAGAGGTTGGAGACACGGACTGCATCCACCTGCCAGGAGCTTGGGGCTGGCACTGGGAGGAATCACATTTTGGGCCTCCTCAATCCTTCTGGGAGAGGAGCATTTGTCCTGAGGTGACCCACAGCTTCCCAGCTGGCTTTCCTGAGGCTAATGGGATCCCCTGTGGAACCACTAAAGCCACGACCTCATGCCCAGGTCACACCAGAAAACTGAAAGAAAAAGTGGGTTTAAAGTACAATAAGTTGGGTTTAGTTAGGTGGGGCATGGGCAGCTGTCAGAGCAGAGCAGGATTCATTAGCCTGGGAAAAGTTTGGGAAAAAGGCTGGAATGATTTTTCATACATTTTCTCTCAGTGCATCCCATCTCATCTCCCTGTGCCTCTGGGAAGTCACAAAAACAGAGATGCTGCTGCACCAGACCTGCCCAGCTTTGGGCACTCTCTGCTGGGGTGGTGTCAACAGTCTTGACCTAAAAGGTTTTCCCATAAAACAGCCTACCCAGTGCTACCCATCCACCTTCCTGCCTTCCTTACCTCCCCTTCACCACTTTAACGAGGCTTTGCTTGTTGGCCAATATGCAGAGCTTGGTCACCGTTTCAAAGATGTGCTCACACTGCAGTATCACATCTCCCTGGAAACAAAAAAAGAGGGATAAGGTCACCTGGCATCACCCCAGCAGGTGATGGTGCAGAGGAACTCCTTTGGAATGCCAGAGCAGTGACTACCAGGCAGAAGTGACCAATTTAAACACCCTCTCCAGGGATTATTTAGGATTTTTTTTTTGGTCTAAAAAAAGGCAGGAGTGTGTCCAGAGAAGGGGATGGAGCTGGGAAGGGTGTGGAGAATCAGCCACACCAGGAGGGGCTGAGAGAGCTGGAGGGTCTCAGCCTGGAGAAAAGGAGGCTCAGGGAGGTTCTCTTCATTTTCCATCACTCCCTGACAGGTTGGGATTCCAAGTGAAAGTTTTCATGTTGAGACAGCAAGAATGTAAAGGCTGATTACACACAGAATAAACATCAGGAATTGTGTCATTCCAGGAGTTTAGAGGAGGATATCAGAAGGATCAGCCCCATGACCTCACTTTAACCATCATCCCAATTTCCCACCTTCTGCTTGTTGTCCTCAGGAACATGAATGACCACGATCCCATCACTCAGGTTACTGGTGGAGATCCCTTCAAAAGAACCCCAGAATTAGAGGAAAACCTACCAAAACCAGCTCCACACCACCCTCAGCTCCTTGCCTCAGGAGCCCCACTTGGTTACAGGGGAAGTCACATTCCTGAAGGAGGGCTCTGTCCTTCCTAAGAGTGAAGAATGTTCCCATACTTAGAGCAAAACACACAAATCTCCTATTTTAATTAATCTGAATTTTCAAAATATCTTCTGAAGGTCCCTTTATGTCACCTGTTGTCCATAGCACAATTCCTACAGTGGTGATTTAAACCCCTGCACAAGCTGTTTGCCCCAAACCATTCCCTGGTGCCTTGGTTTTGGTAACAGAAAAGGGAGAAGAATCCATTCTACCCCTGAACTGTAGTTCCAACAGTGCCAGGATTAAAAAATATCCACAAACCAGGCTAGGAAAGGTTTGGGTTATTTTTTTTCTCCCCTCTATCTCAGTAGAAAGTGATGTCCTCCTGCATTTAAACATTTCAAGGAACTCTTACTCCTAAAATCATCCTTCAAGGCTTTGTCCAGCCCCCAGGAAAAGAGGGATAGATCATTCCAAAATCTTTGCAAGACAAATTTCAGAATTTCATCCTTCCTAAAGGATGCCTGGCAGGACAGGAAGCCCCACAACAACTCACAGAACCATCATGGAATGGTTTGGGTTGGAAGGAACGTTAAGGATCATCTCATTCCACCTGTCCCATGGGCAGAGACATCCCACTAGTCCAGCTTGCTCCTAGTCCCATCTAGCCCTGGACAATGACTCCCCCTGGTACCTTTCAGTGTGGAATACTCGATTTTCTGTTTGATCTTGGCCATCTCCACCACGTAGGCCGAGCTCTGGGTCAGCACCAGGAGCCGCTCCCGCGCCTTGAACCCGTTCCTGTCATATTTTATCACGGGGGTCACATACTGAAAACAACGAGTTGGAATCAGCATTTCCACCTACTGCAAGCTCCTGCTCCAGGGGTTTGGATTTTCCTGACTGGAAGCAGCTCAGCGAGGAGCAGCTCTGCCCGTAGAGCTGCAGGTCCCAGCTCACAGGGATCTGGATTCCCTACATTGGGAAATTCAGGAGGCAGAATCCTGGGAATGATGTGGCCCCTGTGCCCTCTGTGCCATAACCATGGGAAGTGCAGGGAAACTCCAGCTCTGTTCCTGCCCTAGACAGGGCTAGGAATGTTCTTTAAGCTTTCATCAAAAGCAATCTTAAATAACTTTTAATTGGGTGTATTTTGATACTCGTCTCCAATTTAAAAGCAAGGAAATGGTGCCTCCACTGCTCTTCATCAGCCCCTGTGTGAGCAAGCAGCTCCAGGACTCCAGTGAAGGTAATTCTGAGAGTTCTGTCCTTCCGTTACCTTGATGTTCTCCCCACGGATGAGCTGCAGCACTTTGGGGTTTAGGTCATTCTCTTCTGAGGAGCAAACCAGAAAGAGAAACTGGGTGTGGGTGCCAGAGCCACAGCCCTAGACAGACACTGCCCACCCCCCAGCAAACACCAGAGAGCTGTTTTGGCTGTCTTCATCCCAACTGGCCTTTTCCCCTTGGAATGTTCCTTTCCAAACTGAGGGTGGTCACCTCCAGATGCTCCCAAACCCCTTTTGGTGACTTTTCCTGCCTGACAAGAAAATTCGCACCAGGAATTTCTGCCTGTTCTTGAGTCTGCTATTGGTTCAGAGCCTGGTCCATCCCAGCCCCCAGGGAATTCTGCTCAGGTTTTATCAGGTTCTGCTCTGGCTTTCTGTCCCAGAGGGATCCCAGTATCCCCAGTTTGGGAACAATCCTGCAGACCCATCACTGCTTTCATGTCACTCAATGTGACAGGGATGAACTCCAATGGCAGGGGATGCTGCCTCTGCCAGGAGGGAATTTCTCTTAGAAATGAGTCTGTTTGGTCAATCAGGAATTTACAGAGCCAGGAGCACGTGGCTGAGGCCTCCAGAGGGTTTGCTGAACTCACTCAGGCGGGTGTCCAGGAAGGGCTGGCTGAGGCTCTCCAGGTACCCCTCCTTCTTCCCACTGAAAACAGCACTGGTCACCACCTTCTGCTGCAGCTGATGGGAGAAGGAACAGCTCCAATTACCCTTGGAATTCTTCCGCTGGCAACATCAGCAGGGACAATGTAAACACTGCTACTCCACATCCTCCTTCTGCTCACACACTGCCCACCTGACTCATGGGAATCTTGGAATTGTGCTGCGTTTCTTCCAGCAGCTTTGGGTTATTCCTGTGTTACACCAAATGAAGGGGCAGCAGGAAAAATCCTGTAGATTTTTGGTGTTTATGGATCTTTTCCAATTATATGGAGAGCGGATTTCATGCTCTAAATTAACCCCCAGCTGTCTGCTCTGTCCATTATGAAGGACACTGGAGGGAATCCCTGGCTCCAAGAGTTTGCTCTCCTATGACGAGAGTTTGCTCTTATCCCTGAGGGACTAATTGGAGCAGCAAGATCAGAAGGTGCTGCCTGTGTCCCAGGTGATCCTCAGGGAGCAGAGATCACATCTGTTTGAACTCCCACATTTGCATTCCAGGTGTTGGTTACCTGCGCTTTCCTCTCGGCAGTGACCCCTCGGCAGTATTTCCTCACCAGGTTCCTCATGCAGATTTTCCGGAGCATCTCGGATGTCTACATTAAAAAATCCAGGAAAAAAAATCAAGTTGTACAAACAGCTGCCTGTGCCAGCTTAAAACCCTTGTGGGATTAATTTTGTCTTTATTAGGGCTTGTGAGTTCACTTTTCTGTCAGTGCATTTTCCCTTTTTATTGCTTAAACCAACAGAGAGCTTCCTCATTTCTCTTGGAAAGCCCCACCACTGTGCTATTCCTCCCATTCCCACCCAAACACAGCAGATCTTGGGGTTTCCCAAAGGCTCTGAACAGCAGATCATTTTCTCCCACTTGAGGGGTGCACACACATGGCCACCAAACAGGGGCCACCTCCACCTCTCCCAAAGCCTCCAGAAACCCTCACCTCTTCCAGGATCGAGGGAGGCTGGAGCCAGCTCTTGTCCAAGACGTTTTTTGGGAGGTGGTCTCGGAGCCTCATCAGGTAGTGGTACTGTGAAAGCCTCACAAAGTCCCTGTTCTCTGGGCAAAGGGGTTTCTTCCGATTGATGAAGCCATTTATGAACCTACAGAAAATACCCCATGACCTCCAGAAATCCATGGAAATGAGGGAAAGGACAGATGAACACAACGGGCTAAGGATCACTGGTGTTAGCTCAGGTGCACTGTGGGTCAGCCATGGAAATCTCAAGCTTTAGAATATTCTAAATATTAGCAGGTTTTTACCGAATTCTGTTGGCCAAACCACAGCATTTTGGAATTCAGAAGAAATCAGCTCTACTTCAGGAGCTGGGGTTAGGGGCGTGGAGAGGGAGATGAAGGGAATGGAGTGGCATGAGAAAAATTAGGGGGAAAATCTTCCCTGTGAGGTTGGGGAGGCCCCGGCACAGGGTGCCCAGAGAAGTTGTGGCTGCCCCTGGATCCCTGGAAGTGTCCAACGCCAGATTGGACATGGCTTGGAGCAACCTGGGATAGTGAGAGGTGTCCCCTTGGCAGGTGGTGGGACTGGATGGGCCCTAAGATCCCTTCCAACCCAAACAATTCTGGGATCCTGTGGTTGGGAAATATGGTTGGGGCAGTTACTTCCTGATGGTCTGCACTGCCCACGTCCTCTTCTTGGCTGCCCTCCGTGCCAGGGCTCCTCTCCAACAGGCCTCCAGCTTGATTGCTGCAAGAGGGAATCAGCAGAAGTTAAAACTGCTTATTTTGCAGCTGTAAAAATCAGCTGGTGGGAACAGCGAGTTTGGAACGTTTTCTTCTCTGTGGTAGATCCAGTTCCACCTGTGCTGTGGGGCTCAGCATCAAGGCCAGGCCTTGTCCCTGCTCTGCCTCCTGCTGTCTCTGCCCACAGCCCAGAAAGCTGCACTGTATATCAGCCTGCTGTGATAAGAGGGGTTTTTCCCCCAGCAGCTGAGGATCAACCCCCAGGTACCCCAGAATGTCCCCTGTGTGTGACAGGAGGTGCTGCTGCTGCTCAGAGCTGCTCCCACAGCTGAGGCCAAGAGCAGCTCATGGTGTGAGGATCCAAACAGAACTAAAGGAACCTCTGTAAAAGCTCTGGGAAATCTCTGGGTGCAGCTGCCCCTTCCTCTGACCCCGACAGCCCCAAGTGCTGCCCACAGCACCATGGATTTGGGACCTCCCAAGGCTCCAGCTCCTGTGGAAAGCCCAGCCCTAATTGAATCCCCCATTCCAGGGCCTGTACCTGCTTTCCTTTTCTTCTGGTACGCTCTTTTCTCAAGGAATCCTTTATATTTGGCCTGGAGTCTTGAGACTGGAAAGAAGGCAGAGACATCACTGGCACCTGCAGGGTCAGGGTGGTGAGGAGCTGAGTTCCTGCACTCCAGGGCACAGGGGACAGAGGGGCCACAACACCAGTGGGACCAGAAGCAGCCCCTGTAGGTACCATGCCTTTCAGTTTTCAAGGAGCAGGTACCCCTAGGATGAGACAGAAGAGATCCCAACCACAAGGGAAGGGCACTTGGTGCATCTGGGCATGGACAGGGAGGTACTCATAGGACTGAGGAGCTCCAAAGGAGCCACATCCATGACTCAACCAGGGATTTCCCCCCAGCCTGGAGCAACTTTACTGAGTTTTCCATGGATTCTGAGAGCTATGCAGAGCAGAGTTGGGAGGGACCTTAAAGCCCATCCCATTCCACCCCCTGCCATGGGCTGGGACCCCTTCCACCATCCCAGACTGCTCCAAGCCCCATCCAACCCAGAGCCAGGAACAAGGTCTCAGACCAAGGGAACTGGAACCTTACTCAGCAGGTTCTTTCTGTACTCAAAGGCATCTTCTGTGGCAAACAGGGTCTTTGGGAAACGGATGAATATTTTGGTTCTGAAAAAGAGAGGAGCAGGAGCAGGTTATCCATGGTAAGCCATCCTTCCAGCTGCTCTGAGCAGGCTCAGAGCCCCCCAAACAGCTGTAATGTACCCAAGCCTGAGCTGCCTTGGCCTGCACAAGGAAGCAGGAGAAGCTGGAGCCCTAACTCAGAGATGGAAAAAACGAGGTTGGATTCAAGTTCCCATGGAACCAGGCAAAAATAATGAGGAAATTTGTGCAACTGGGATTTTATCTCTCTCCTTATTTCCTTATTTCTGTCACAAGAGGATCCAGGACAGCAAACTCTGAGCAGCCAGAGCAAGGAATTTACCTTCCTAATTTGTACTCCTCGGGCTTGTAACCAATGTGTTTGATGAGTCTCTCCACACCCTCTGCTGCCGGCCCGTGCCAGTGTGGCCAGGTAGCTGGACAGAGACATTTGTACCTGAAAGATCAGCAGGACACCAATGCAAATCACCTGAAGTTTGAGGAACCCCCTCGTGAAACTCCTCCTCAAATTCCTTCTGCTTTACTCAAGGCAGAAGATCTGCCAACGCAGATCAAAATGATGCAGACAAGACACAGGCAAAGGGTATTTTTGAAGCAGAAGGCGTTCTGCTGACAGCAAAACTCGAGTTCTGCTCGCTCTGCAGCCCTCAGGAGGGCAGGATTACCTGGGCAGAGGGGAAGCAGCTCCCTCACCTCTGCAGGAAGAGCTCGTACTTGCGCCGATACGCGAAGCCGGCCCGTCTCACCCGCAGGTGCTCCATCAGCCCCAGGTACTTCACCTGGTGTCGGATCAGGAAATCATCAAACTTCCCTGCAGCAAGAGCACACCCTCACTGCTCAGTTCTGTCTGGGGAAGCTCACCCACGTGCCCGTGCGTTGGAGGAAATTGGGATGGAACAAAATCCCAGATTACCCACAGGGACAAACTTGCTGGCAGCTTAACCGAGCTGTTTCTATATAAACACAAACATGTATCCAACGTGTGCAGCCTGCACCCTGCTCCAAACAAATCGCTCTGTCCATTCCTTGGACTCAGCAGAGCCCTCAGCCCCAGCCTTACCAGGCTCCTTGTTCTCATTGGGTTTGATGCAGCGGATGTACGAGGGCTCCTTGGACATCAGGATTTCAATCAGGCTCGTCAGACTGTTCTTGAACTGGGTTGCCAGACTAGACAGCATCAAAAGGATCAAAAGGACCTCCTGAGCTCTGGAACTCTTCCCTGCAGGAAGTGAAATGGACTCCCTGCATCCAGCTGAAACCTGGAAGCAAAAGCTGATGGTGCATTGGTGGCCTGGAATTTTTGGAGTGTGGTCAGTTGTGTCAGTGCTGAGCTGGAGCAGTTGAGCCCTGGCCATGCAGCTGGACACACCAGGCAGCCCTTCAGAGCTCCCTGCTCCTTGGGAGAAGTGTTATGGGATGTCACTCTGCTGGCTGCTGTCTCAGCAGCACCACTGTTCCTCTGCCAGGGAGATCTCAGGGGTGGATGGCAGCAAAAACATCCACCAAATACAGAAATCCCAGAATCCCACAATTTATAGGGTGGGAAGGGCCCTCTGGAGATCACCCAGTGCAACCCACTACCAAGGCAGGATCACCCAAAGCAGGTGACACAGGAATGTGGACAGGTGGATTTGGAATGACTCCAGGCCCTCCCTGGGCAGCTGTCCCAGGGCTCTGCCACCCTCCATGGAAAGCTCTTCCTCAGGCTGAGGCAGAACTTGCTGTGTTTTAGTTTATGGCCATGAGGACTGAGGAAGGGATCAGTGATTAAACCAAGGCCTGGGGAGCTGAGTTGATATTCAGAGTTAAGACTAAAGACAGAACTCACAGTTTCTGGTCTCCTCCTGTTGTCCAGTTCTGACGTGAGGAAACAATCCCTGATGATGCTGTTCTTGGAGTTGCACAGCACCTGATACAGGAGGAGATAAAAGTTGCCCTGTTGAGCAGCCCTTCTACTCCTCCTGGGAGCAGCACAGCCCTGAGAACATGCACAGAGGTGCCTAAAGATCAGTGCTAAAGAGAAAAGGACGTTTTTGTTTGCTACAGAGAGTAAATAAATCTTCTGCACCAAGCAGGTGATGGAAAAGAACAGCATCCCTTTTTTTGTGCTTACCTCCTTCAGGTTTCTGTACAACAGATCATTATTCTTGTCCAGAAATCCTGAAAAAAAGCCATTGAATGAAAACAAAATAAAAAAGAAAATCGGAACATTCAACTCAAAATTCTCACTGGAGCCACATTTAAGACTTCCAGGTCAGTGCCTGCGGAGGGCAGGTATTTTGTAATCTCTCTTCCCATCAGGTCACCATCACCCACAGCAGTTTAGGAGCTGATGAGCTCCAGCCTGGCCATTGTCACTCACCCACAGCACAGTAGGTGACCTCTCCTGCATAGTGGAGGAGGCGGAAATCCACCCAGTCGATGGATTTCCGAGTTTTCTGATCCGCCAGCTTGCGCCTGCCGGGGGAAAATCCAACAGAACACCAGGAGAAAGAGCAGCAAAGAGATTTCCTCAGCTTGGGGAGAGCCACAGCTGGGGGACAGCTGAAATTTGTGGTGTTTGATCCTATTGATGTGGCTCTGACTGTGGAGTTATGGCCCGTGATCAAACCATCATCTCTCCCTGTTGGCAGCTCCCATAAACTCCTCAGGGTACCTGGGATCTACTCATTGCCATTTGGTAGTGATCACCCATTCCAGGAATATTAAGATTTCTTCCCATGACATCCATTTAAATACATTTTTACTGCTTATGTGGGGGAAAAAACAACAGCTCCCTAAACCCCAAAGCAAACCCAGGGGCAGGGGGAAAGGATTTCAGACATTTTGCCCTAGAGCATGAACCCCAATACAAAGGAGGAATCCAAATGTTTGAGAGTAGCAGGAATATTTTAGAAAGCAAGGAATCCTGAGGGAAAAAAAAGAGCCAAACAAGAAAAAAAAGAGCAACTTCACAGTTGAAGTTTCAGCTTTGTAAGCAGTCACAAACAGCAGAGCTGAGTGTCACAACAGCACGTTCATGTATCAAAGCTCTTTCCAAGAGCAGATCCCGTGGAAGCAGCTCCAGCACTTCTATTTAAAGCTTTTAATCAGGCAGAACAGCATCAAGGCACATTGTGGTGACAAGGAAGTTGGCTACAAATTTTCCACTTGGCTGTGGTGGAGTTCAGAGCTGCAGGAACAGTGACAGCTCAGCACTGTGACTCTCAATTGATGACTTGTCACAGCCCTTCAGCAGCTTCTGCAGGGAAGTGCCAGCACAGCCCTGCGCCAACGCTCTCAGCTGCCACCAAAATGGGATCCAAAACCCCTCCAAATGGAGTATGAACCAAAATGTCACTCATCTGGGGGAGAGGAGCACATGCATTTTCTCTTCTCTTCATACTCCAAGCTCCCACAGAACAGGATGGGTGTAAATATTTACATATTCCCCCTCAGCCTCAGGTGTTTGGCTCCTTGTCACAACATCTTCAGCTTTCCCTGGAGTCCTTGGGGACCAAAGCCATCTATGGCCAAAGCCATTTAACCTCCCTGGGCTAAAATCCTGGGCCAGATCCCTAATTTTGGTGTAGAATGAGAGACCCAAAGCTCAGCATCAGAGCAGTGAAGAGACAGAGCCCTGCTCACACCTCCCAGTACCCCAGATCCACCAGGGGAGTTTTCCAACATCAGACACTGGATGGGCTGTTTGATTCCCTCTGGGACAAGGCAGAGATTGTTCCCTCCCCAGCCCTGCCATGGATATGGGGTGGGAAGGGTCTGGGATAGGATACAGAGGGTAAATGCATACGTCACGAAGTGGGCATGATCTCCTACTTTCTCCTCCAGCTTTTCCAAGAAGCTTAGATCAGTCGCTTCCCCAGGCCGTAAACATTCCTCATCCTGGAACAGCAGGCACTGGATCAGAGCTGCTCTGAGCTCATATTCCCTCCTTAACAACACTTAGGACAACTTTGTCCCACAAACCCAAAGCTCCACTTCAGGGGAATCAGAACACCCCATATCTTTAACTCCCCCCCAAAACCAGATCCTCTGCCTCGTCCTCTGGGTGTTTGTTACAGGAATCTGTGTTTATGTTCTGAATTACACAGACCCATCCCATAATTAGAGGGAAAAATGTGATTAAGAACCATTAGAGCAAGGTACAGGCCTGCATTTTAATTTAGTACAAACTCTGATCTTACCAGGATGGAGATTATTCCTTTGTGCTTCTGCTCAACCAAGTCACAGATGATTTTGTTGTTAAAATACGGGATTGGTTCCCACTGGAAAAGGAAAAAAGGAAGAATGGTTTTAGATTAAGACCTTTTCTTTGCAATTTTTAAAGTTCTTTGAAACTTAAATAAGACACAGCCTCAGATCCCACTGAAATGAGTGGCGTGGATTAGGATCAGCTGAGGGAAAAGGTGACAGCACAGTGATCCATGATCCCACTGCAGGGTTCTCCTGCTTCCAGTAGCCCATACCATCCTCTTGTTCTCTACATAATTCCTCTCCACCTTCCCATGTTTTACACTGCTGGAACCCCTCATTCTCCAGGGACATTGTCACTGCTGAGCATCTGAGTTTTGGGGAAGGTCCTACTTCCTCCTTAAATGATGCCAATTAAGTCTGGGCTAAATTACATTTTAAAAGGGTTACAGAAAGAGACCCCTGCAAATCCTACACCTCCCATGGGAACAATAACAAACTAAAAAAGAAGGATGACTTTCACATTGGTGATCAAAAGCATTCAGTGCAATGGCAGCTCAAAGGGAAGAGGGAGGGGGAAATATAATTTACCTCAATGCCTTCCAGCTCATATTCCTCCTGCTCTGCTTTCAGGGTCATCTCAATCAGCAGCTGCTGCAGTTTCTCGTTGCAGTAATTAATGCAGAACTGCTCAAAGCTTCAGGGAGGTTAAATGAGCAGCAAGTTTGATGGGTTCCAGGAGCAGTTTTGCTTCTTCCTCCACAGACTAAACCACCCATTCCCACAGAGACCAAACCCCCATTTCCACAGGGAGCATATTCCCCATTTTTACATGGACCAAACCCCCCATCCCCACACAAACAAACCCACCCCTTGCTCCCACACTGTTGCACCACAGCCCAAACCAGCCTTGCAGCCCAAGGTAAAGCTTCTCCTGGGGTCCAGCAAACCCCTGCAGCCAGGTTTTAGTGCCCTGTACCTTACCCTGCTGGGCTGAGGGCACAGTCAAAAATTCATGCAGGAATGTCCCGTATCCCCCAGGTCACCCCAAATCCCAGGAACAGCTTGTACCTGTTTGTGTCCAGCACTTCAAAGCCATAAATATCCAGCAGGCCAATAACTGTTTTCTGAGTCGAGTCCTGTCAAAAACACCCCTGCTCTGCCATTGCTCCTTCCTTGCAGGTGGCTGCTTTCACCTGCATTTCAAACTTTCTCTTTGAGAGAAATGCCAGTGTAGAAGCCACTTTAAAGCAGGTAATGAACTGCTGAAACTCTTTAACTAAAGGATTTTTCCAGCTCAGGACTGGGGGATGTCCCAGCAGCAATTATCCAGCATCCCAGATAATTGGTGATGAGGGTTGTGGGGCCTCTCTGGAGAAACTGCTCAGCATTTTAAGAGCATTCAGGGCCCCAGACAAGAAACCAACCTTGTTGGCAAGAGATCCATTGATTTTGTTGACGAGCCAAGTGAAAGTCCTTCCATAAATTGCCTTTGCCACGGCGTCCCGGGCATAGAATGCCAGATCCACGTTCAGCGGGCTGAGCACCTGAAAATAAAGATATCCCAAGGAGGATAAACACCACGGGGGATCAGAGCAAACTTCTGCACAGCCAGGTCACATCTGTGGCTTGGAGAAGCAGCCACACTGTCCTACAGCACAGCACAGCCACCCCTGGACTGCAGCTATTCCTGCAGGGTGTTAAAATAGGATCATCTTAAAGGTCCTTTCCAACCCAAACCACTCTGGAATTCCCTGATTCTCCTTACAGCTTTATTTTCCATCAGTGTTCCTTCAGTCTGGTGTGTCCCCACCTGCCAGCAGGTTTGAGGCACTACATTTTGGTGAGTATTAATTTAGATGAAGTGGGAAAATATTCTGACCTCCTTTTACTTCCATATTATTAAATTAAAATATAAAATGTTCAAAGAGTGGTTTTTGCCACTGATTTCTCTGTTTGTGCAGCCCAGTTTCCCAGGAAGCACCAGGGACTGGGCAAGGGGAAATTGTTTGGCTCACATATAAGTCCCTGTTCCAGCTTTTTGACAGCTCCTGCCTTGTTCAGCAATAAAACTCCAATACATTTTAGTTTAACATCTCAGGCTGGAAGAAGGGGATGTGGAGGAGGAGAGGGACAGCCAGAGGGATCTGGTTTACAGTCAGAACTGGCTCCTCATCCACCCCCCAGATTAATCTGGGACCACACAGAACTCCCTGGTACCTCCTCGGATCTGGCTTCGATCTTCCTGTGGGTGAGAGCTTCCTGCAGGATGGACAGGTGAGCACCCAGGAGCTGCAAGGAGAGAAATATCTGCACTCAGAGCACAGCCACAGGTCTCTGTTTAAATAAGCAGCACTGTGTGATCAGTGGGGCACAACCCCCAGCCCCTTCCCAGCCATCCTCATCCTGGAGCCACAGCAAATAAGGAAATTTCAGGGAGAAAACTCAGGATGGTTTACAACAAGAGCTGGGTATTTTTAGAGTTTTCCTTGTGCTTTTGGGAATAAATATTTTGTACCAATAAGAAAATCACAGCAGGGTTAAGGTTTTCCTCCTAGCACTGGGAATTCTGACCCGATGGGGGCAGAGGCACCTTGGAAATCCACTTGATCTGGGACCCATCGCGGATGATGGCGTGGCCATTGCTGTCCTCTTCAAACTGGATGTTCCCAAGGTGCAGGACACTGGCAACGATTCCAAAGAGATGCTGATAATGGGAGATATTCCATTAGAACACATTAGGGTTCCCACAGCCCTGTGGGGTGGTGCTGATCTTTCCTGATGTTAATTAGCAGAATTTTGGCTGGGCTGAAGGAGGTAGAACCAGGGAATCCAGTATCACCACTGGCATCGTGCTCTTCCCCACCCACTCCCTCAATCCCGCAGCACCATGGAATCCCAGAGTGGTTTGGGGTGGAAAAGAACTCAAGAGGGCAGGGCAGGGACACCTTCCACTATCCCAGGTTGCTCCAAGCCCCATTCATCCTTGGACACTTCCAGGGATGGGGCAGCCACAGCTTCTCTGGGCAACCTCTGCCAGGGATCCAATTTCTTCCCAATATCTAATCCAAACCTACTCTCTGGCAGTGAGAAGCCATTCCCTTTTGTCCTGCTGCTGCAGGCCCTTGTCCAAGTTTCTGTTTGGCCTCTTCAGGTCCTGACCACCCAAAGTGTGCCTTATTCCACCCTTCACCCCTCTCCCAGGCACGGCTGCTTCCATCACTTCAGGAAAAGAGCAGTGCCCTCCTCTCTGAAATCCCTTGGCTCAGTCCCTTTTAACAAGCACTACCTCGATATCTTTTTCAGTGAAGTCAATGATGGAAAAAGCTTTCCGGACTATTTTCCAGTCATTCTTGTCATTGATAGAAAACACTTTGGCACATCGACCCTAGGCAGTAAAAGAAAGATGAATTAATACGATTAATTGGTAAAGAACTTTTATTATCAGCAAACACAGATACTTCTGGGCACACTGCTTTCACTTCCAGTTCCCTCAGTGAGGTTTTTCACTGTTATTAATCCTGAGCACGGCTCCTTTGATCAAATTTTTCAGGTTGTACTGGAAACCCCAAATAAATCAAACCTCTGAGTGTGGAGATCGGCTGAAACTGTGCAGAGCCTGATCTTCCAGCCATCCTTTATTTTTAGGGTAAGAATACCTTCTGCCCAAGGTGCATTTTCCATTCCTACAATTCCTGAAGGAGCCACGGGGCAGTTCAGGCTCCCACTCACCTGGATGAGGTATGTGTACTTCTGGGGGTTGCGCTCCAGCCCGAGCCAGCAGAGCAGATCCTTGTCTCCTCCCTCCAGCAGCTGGTAGAAAATATGGAAATTCCTCTCTCCGTGGTTTTGGTGGACAACTCGGGATTTCTCAATCAGGTAGCTGAGGATGTGCCCTCCCACTGGAGCTCCCTGGCAGAGCAAAGCAGGCAGATAAACACCAAAAATACCAATAATCCCTGTGATTGCTGTTTCTTTAATGCCAGGAAGGAGGAATAGGCTCAGGAAAAGCCAAATTCTGCTGTCATCTATCTGCCAGCTTTTGTTTGAGAGTGTCCAGCAACAGTACAAGGATTTGCTGTCCTGTAAAAGTAACTTGAGCTTTAAAATTCTCTATCAGCTTTCCGTGGAGCACTGCCAGGATTGCCAGCAATGCTGGAAGTTTCCAGGATGGATAACCAGTGACCTCACCTGCAAAATGCAAGGTCTGTAAAAACAGGGTCAGAAATGTGCAGGGTAAGAATTCATAAATCCTAGGCTGCCTGCTCAGCATCGAGGAGGTTTCTCAGCTACAGCTCCTTTTCCCTGTGCTCCACTGAGTTTGTTCTCACCTTAAAATCAAACTGGATATCCATGTACTTCCCAAATCTGCTGGAGTTGTCGTTGCGTAGGGTTTTTGCATTCCCAAAAGCCTGGGGATAAACAGAGAGGGAAAATCACTTCCCACCTCACTGGGAGCCTCACACCCAGTTCCGGTAACCAAGATTTGCTGCTTCAGCCAAGCCCCACTGAATTATTTGGATTAAAGAAACACAAATGAACGCATTTCCATAGTTTTAAAGTGGAATTCAGCTAAACAAATTACTGCATTTTCTAATCCAACCTGTAACTGAGGCCCCTAGTAACTGCTGCATGCTGCAGTTTTCTTGTATTTTCTCTCAGCCATCCTCAAATTGAACGCCCAAATTTAAATTTTTGAACATTAAATTACACTAAATCCCAAATATTCTTCCAGAGGCTGGGCCAATATTTGCCATTCTTGCTCAGGGCTGCAGATTTGCAGGGAATCCTGGAGCAGTGAAGCCACCAATCCCAACCTCTCTGCATTTTGGGCCTTCCTTTAATTCCTCACCTCGAGGACAGGGTTGGAGAGCAGGAGCCGGTCCCGGACAGTCTGGAGCTGCTCCGTGGTGGGACAGGTGACTGCATAGTACTGCAGGATCTTTTTGGATGCCTCTGTCTTCCCAGCCCCACTCTCCCCGGAGATGAGGATGAAGTGGTTGTTGTACTCACTGCACATCACCCTGTAGGCGTTGTCAGCTATGGCATAGCTGGGACGGGCACAGGAGGCATTTCGACCCTAAATATCCATTAGGAATGGCACAGGAGGAGGAATAGCAAAGGTGTCCAGGAATTTTTGCTCCTGGTTTAACACTACAAGTGTTGGAGGATCATGGAATGCTGAAATGGGTTGGAAGGGATCACAGAGATCATCTCATCCCACCCCCCTGCCATGGGCAGGGACACCCACTGCAAAAGCTGGGCTCAAAACTGAGCCTGACTCAAGGCCTGACAGTAAAAACCAGGCTTAGTGGCTGTCGACAACCCCCCTGATGCCAGTACAGCATTACAGGAAATCCCAAATTAGGAAGAGCCCCAGAGATCCCATGGGAACACTCACAGGTGTGGGGGCAGCTCAAAGAAGTTCACGCCCCGATAAAGCTTCATCTGAGTCACTGTGTAAATGTCCAGCTCCTGGTAGGGGTTCACAGACACGAGGAGAGAACCAATGTAGGTCTGCAGGGAGAGAGAGCCCAGTGGGACACCTGCTCCAACCCAAAATCCCAAAGGAGGAACCAAGGGACACCTGCTCCAGCCCAAAATCCCAAAGGAGGAACCAAGGGACACCTGCTCCAACTCAAAATCCCAAAGGAGGAACCAAGGGACACCTGCTTCAGCCCAAAATCCCAAAGGAGGAGCCAGGTACCTCAGGACATTATCCACAAACTGATGACAAAGCTGGTACACAGCTTATTATGACAGAACCAAACCAACCAACCAAAACTCTTCCCAAACCAATACCAAACTTCTTCCAAAATCCCCTTGGTTAGGAGTAAAGCTGAACCATGAGAGCAAGATGGCAATTTAAATGCAAGGATTTGGGATCTCTTGGTGCTTCCAGGACCCTTTTCCTACTAAAGTTAATACGACACAAAATAAAATCCTCAACCCTTCCTAAACCTTTTCCTCTCTTCCTTCAATCACAGCGTTCCCTTTCCATTCCCTTCCCATTTACTGCACACCCTTTAAAGCTTTGCAAGGCAACTCAGAGCAAGCTGAGATTTATTTTCATGAGTTAAAGTAGATAAATTACTCCTGGGTGATCACTCTGCTGGGCACTACCAACACCTTGTTAGATACACAGAGGATACTCAGCTCTTCCTCCTGGACCTGACCAGCAAGGCCACCTCAGGGACATTTCAGCAGCCACAAGGTCATCTTAGGGACGTTTCAGAAGTCACAAGGCCACCTCAGGGACAATTCAGCAGCCACAAACCCACAGCAGCAGCACTCACGTAGATGAGGTTCTCCTGGTAGCGCTTCCTAAGGTTGTTGAGGAAAGCAGCCTCGCTGGTGTGGGAATCCAGAAGGACAAAATCCTGCACCCCGACCTTGTCCCGGGCTATCAGGGCCCCCTCCATGTTGGTGTCGCCGTTCTCATCCACTTCTTCCTTCTACAGCACAAAAAATTGTGGGGTGCAGAGTTAGGAGGGGGCAGAGGGACAAAAATCAGCTTAGTCCCCTCCCTCAGGGACAAAAACCAGCCTTGCACAGCTAATGCCAGGAGATCATTATTCCAGCTTGTCCAAGGATGGCAATTCCATCCAAGCTCTTCCCGGTCCAGACGCCCCAGACACGCTGCTGTGAGCAGGGAGGAAGATCCTGGTTTCCATAAAAACTGAGACAAACTCAGCCCTGGAGATGCAGTCGGGATCTGAACTCAATAACTCAGTCTAAACAGAATTTTCCAGGCACAAAGTTGGAATAAACAGTGGAAGGCACCAGAAAAATCCTTCCTTTTTCACCTTTATACAGATCTAGGTATGAAAATGGAGAATCCCTGGAAAAGGCTGCAAGGGGCTTGACTTGTAGGCAAAAAGGATTAATCCCACAGCACCACTCTGCACAAGAATGTTATTCCCAGCACTTCCCAGCAGCAGCTTCAAGCCAGCTTTCAGTGCTGGCAGCAGATGTCCCCACACGCCAGTGAGAGACATGGCCACTGCTGATAAAACTGATCAGAGAGCGACTTGGGGATGGTTAAACCCTGCCCAGCATCCCCCATCCTTCTCCAAAGACTGAGAGATGCAAAAAAGGCTGTCCCTGACAAAACCAAATCCTCGTGCACCTTCCACTTCTGATTCTTTATGGTAGAAATTGACTTCATCTAGGAAATTCTCACTGCTGAGGGTCAAGCTCGATTCCCAAGCTATAAGAATATATTGTGCTTTTTATTTACTTAAACCAAGCTGCTAATTTCATACTAGCAAATTAAAAAAAAAATTCTCTACATATTTCATATGGATTTGTCTACATCACACATATTTTATGGCAATACTGTGTGAAAGTTGGGTTTTCAGGATTTCCTTTTGGTTTGTTTTTACAGACACCAGATTACAGATTATCAGAGACAAATTCCTATCCTAAGGCATAAATGGACATGAAATGAGTTCAGTACAGTTGGAGCATCTTACCTTGGAGTAAATTGACTTGGAGTGAGCTCCCTTGGAGGGTTCCAGGCTTGGACAATTAGGAGAGGAATGTGGCTGAGCAGCCAGAGCAGCTCCGGAGGCTGTGGGCTGTGCTCACCAGCCCAGCACCTTTGCTGTTCTCCTCCTGCCCTTGGGGACATTGGCTTGTCCCATTTTGCTGCTCCACTGCTCAAGGGGACGTTTGGTTGTGTGTAAGGTTTTCAACAAGCACTTAAAGGACGGCGATGTTCTGTTTGTGTAGGGCCATGTCAGGTTCTGCCCCTCTTTTAAATTTAATTTTGATTTTTTGAAAGCAGAAGCTTTGCAAATTGGAAATAGGCACAAAATAGGATGTTCCTGCAGAGCTCTGGCAAACCCTGACCCTGGAGGGAGGTTTTTGGGATGAGCATGCAGGCACTGGTGGACATTGGGGCTCGGTGGATTTGAGAGCAGAGTTGCATAAAATGAAAAGCAAAGGACCCAACCACACAATACCCTTTATGAATGAGGCAAACTCAGGAAAATCAGCTCTTAAACAGGAATTTTAAGGTTATTCTCGTTTTAGTCCAGCCTGTTCTTTGCATTTATCTCTTTGAGACTGAGCTGAGTTTTGAGATTTATGTTCAGCAGCAACAAGACCACAGCACTCCAGAGAGAAAGATTGCATGAAAGCAGGTTTTTTAAATAAAAAATAAATAAATCAGACCTGCACCCACTTCACACACAAGGAATGCTAATTTTTGCTTTGCTGACCGTCCCCAGCCCCAAGCTGGCAGGATACAGAATTCCTCATTTTTCCTTAGCCAGGGCATGACCTGATTGTGATCACTTCTCTTTTCTGTCAGAAAGTTCCATACTTTTTCCTTTAAATATTAATATCCTTTTTTTTTCCTTCCCCTGCACATGACCACTCTCATCCATTTGTTGTGCCTATCCTTAGCTCAGGCTCTCTTGGTTTGGAAGACAAACTAAAGGATGATTTTTGCTTCTCAAACCAACACCTGGACAGACCCCACTGCCAGTGCAGAGAGGAACATGGAAGGGGGAGAGAGAAAATAAAATAATAATAATAATACTAACAACAATAATAATAGGATTTGTCTTCTGACAGAGCTCGCAGGACAAGCCACTTTTCCTTTCTCTCCCAGCTGGGAAGCAGGAAAGGATCAGCCTGACACTCCCTTGGCATTTGCCTGCTCAGGTTTCCTTAACCCACTTCTCTCACGTGTATGTTAATGGGTAAATGACACTGCTCCCCACCAGACAAAACTCCTGAAGTCTTTTCTGGGCTATTTTGTGCCCAGATTTTCTTGGTATTTTGCTGGCGCTGATAATTTTATGATCCTGGCACCCTTTAGTGCCCTGTCCCCACCCATTTCTGGAAGTTCACAGCAAGTTTTGTGCTCCCCTGAATAAGAGATGCCCCAGGACTCATCAGTGCACATGACCCCAGCAAGACACTGCTCTTTCAAAGGATTATTTCCCTTCCCTCATCACTCAGGAGCCAGGAGATTTCTTTCTCCCCCAAAGACACGAGCTTTATCAGAAAACCTCTCCCTCACTACAATGAAGGGGTTTGCTTTTTTCCCACAGGGATTTGTCTGTCAACAGGGAAACTCCACGGAGCTCTGTGGGATCACAGCACAAATTCCTGAGCTCTGCAACTCCTGAGAAAGTGTCAGAGAGAACAGGCCAGTTTCTTTGACAAAGTTTGTACCAGTTTGAAGCAAGAAAACAACTTTAAAAACAGAAAGAAAGTAACTAGGCAAAATTATTACCTATCTCCACCGGAGGATCAAAACTTCATTTTTCAATTGATGCTCCATTGATGTTTCTTTGGTTTAATGTCATAGAACAAAAAGAGATGAAGGTACAGGGGGGAGAAGGATCACTTATGAGGCCACAGCTATTTTGGAAGCACTGGAAAAGCCCAAACCATGCATGAGCACACCCCGTGGACCTTTGAAAGACTTGCAGCTCGCACCCACACAGAAAACTGCACCAAAAGGTTCAACCCAGCAGACTCAGGTTTATTTGGGCCACCAATTCCACCCACAACAGCAGAAAATCACCTCAAGGATCCTCCAAACCCCCAAACCATCCCAGAGCTGCTGGATTTCCCTTCCAGCAAATCCCGAGGTGGTTTTATGTCACACCTGAGTCCTGCTTTACCTGCACCTTCCCCTCACCTCCTTGTCCAGCCCGTACTGCTTCCACAGAGTTCCCGGGGCTGGAACTGAAGCCCACGGACACCCTGGATCGTATGTCGGGCTGTTTGCTGCTCTCTCCTTGGGCAGGGATGCGCCATCCTCTTGCTTTAATGAATTATCCAAGACCTGTCAGCACCCGAGCCCCGGGAGCTGCCGACAGCAGCTCCAGGAGGTTCTGCCTCTGGGTATGAACCGATGGGCTCTGACCTTCCTGATGGGCAATTTGGGCAAATCCGGGCACAAAATACATCCCATCGCTCGTGGCCAGGGCTCCTCAGCCCCTTCCCACAGCTCCCGACTTGGCTCCCACTAGAGGTCACTGCAAAACCCAGTTTAAGTCGCCGTTTTCCTGGTTTGGTTTGTTTTTGGTTTTTTTTTTTTTTTCCATGTGCAACAGGCAGTTTTCTCCCCTCAAAAACGATTTTTCCTGCTGGACACCAACTCCCACTTGGTGCCAGCTCTTCCTGCCTCTGCGCAGCTGTCAAAGACAACAACAACAGCAACAACAGAGATTTCCCCAAACAATTTCCAACAGGATAAAACCCATCCATTCGGGAAACCAGCGATCCACGAGCAGCACCAAGCAACCTCTCAGTTCTCCAGACGATGCTTCCATGAATTAGGAGCTCTGTATTTAAGGACCTTCTCACCCAAGTCCCACCTCGCTGGATGACAAACTCCTAAAGGGACTCGTGGCTGGATCAGGTTCTCCAGACATGGAAGAGCCCTTCCTGTGCCACAGGATACCTTGGTCTTACAACAGCATTCAGGAATTGGATCTCTTCCCTCATGCCTCAGTGCATGAGCCAGGCAAAGGCATTTCTGACTTATCCTCAGCTAATAAATACCGGTGATGAACAAAACCATCCAAAACATAAAATGAAGCAGCCCTCAATAAGGCACATTTTCACAGAGAAGTGGAAAAAGCACCTGATTATCAGCCAGGTTGTTTAGACCACTCTGTTTCCCAATAGATTCAGGGTTTGGTAATAGAAAGTAAATTCTTCCCACCACCCAGAGTTACAGCCCTGAGATAAAAGCATATTAAAGTGGTGCCACAGGAAGGTGCAGTAAGTGACCATCCCTGGGGTCATCTGGTTCAAAAGAGACACGAGATAAAAAAATAGACATGAGATTTAAAATAGACACAAGATTTAAAATAGACACAAGATTTAATAGAGAGTGTCAGGCTTGCCCAGCACAGCTGAGCTCAGAGCAGCACTGTTAGCACACATTCCCTCGGGAACGTGGGAGCTCTGTTTTGGAAATACTCATTTACTGCGAGTGGCAGCAGCTCCCTGACCCATCCTGCTCCCCTCGTGTGCTCCAGGAATTCACTCATTAACAGTCCTGGGCTGCAGGGATCACAACAAGGAACCCCTCGGGCTCTGCTCCACCCTCGGCTCTCTGGAGGAATTGGCCCGAGGGGCCGTGACCAGGGAGAATGGAAAAGGAAGATGTTCTGCCAGAGGCACTTGGCAGGGTCAGCGGGGGAGCACCGCCACGTCCCGGCAATCCTGGATCTTCCTACGGCAGTGACCTCGAGGTCAGGACTCCAGCGCTCCGTAGGGATGCCCCGTGTCTGCTCCAGGAGCAGTCAGGACTCATCCAATTGTCCCCAAAGGAAATTCAGAGTGTCAGACCTTGGCAGCAGGACTTGGGGTGACACATCCCCACCCAGGAAGAATAGCCAGCCCAGGGAAATGGGAGCACTTTCTCCCTCCTGAGGAAACCTTGGTGTGGCTCCTGAGAATTCATCTGCTCGGTTTAGTTTTCAGATAAACGAGAACCCCATAAAAAAGGGATTAAAGCAGAGCAGATTCCACCACAGGACCAAGTTACGCTCATCCTGTCACAGCAAAGCCAACAAAACAAGATGATTTTTAGATATTTCACTGAGACTTTTCACAGATCTCTGGAAACCTCGTTCAGATTTCTATCAGAACTGGAATGCTGGACATGGACCATGCTTGGGAATGCAGCAGCCATGGAAAAAGGGATATTTTGTGCGTGCAGGGAGGCACTTGGACTGTCTGGCACTACTGTACACGCTCCTCGAGGCAGGAGAATTCATAAATACAATTATACTGTGGAAAAATTTACACATTGTAACCTAATTTCTTTTCAAAAGAATACAGAATAAGAGGGTTTTAAGGTTAATCAACAGCCCAGGGAAACGCCAAGAGTTCTTAAGGCCTCTTGTCTGTCTCCAGGGCATGGTCTGCTATAGACTTGTTAAAGGGTGACTGTCTGTCTTTCTCAATAGAGGAGAGGTCGAGGTGAACCACTTCACTTTCATAAATCAAAAGAAAGAAAAAAAGTGAGAAAATCTCCCGAGTTCAAACATTTCTTTAAACCCCAAACTTTAAATACTAAATGGGCTTCATGGCTGCCATTTTGAAAAACATTAGTTTGCCAAAGGACCCTTTTGATTCCTATTGGAAAAGCGAGCGCTCACAGATAATCCATTGAGAATCCAAACCCCCACAAAAGGCTCCCTGAAACAATCGCGGCGCTGCTGAAGGACAACATTTTTGTGCCCAAAAGAAAACATTTTAACGCGCTACAATCCATGACACATATATTCCTCCATTTCCTTTCAGTAATTATTCATTAGAAAACATTTAACGTCACTGCGGATTTCACACTGGGCAGTCTGCACACAAAGGAGAAGAGTTGGCCCATTTAGAAGGGGCTGAGGCCGCCTTTTCTCATCCCAGGAGCTCCAAGGCGGAGGGGGCTGCCGGACACAAGGGGCCGGCTAAATTGTGCGGTTAACGGTCAAAGCCCCCCTGCCTACTTTGACACTCATTTAAAGATGACGGGGAACAATAGAGATTTGTTCTTAGCAACTCTTTCTTGTGCCACAGGGTCCCCGTCGGCCGCGCCGGGCCCTCCGAGGCCTGCGAGCGGGGCCCGGGCCTTGGGCCCACCTGCCCCCAGAGCTTCCCACTTTAACACAACGAGACAGGTAAAGAATATCGACCAAAAAAGAGCCCCATTCACCACGTCAGCTTCAATAAAACAATGGCCTGTCAGGTTAATGCGAGCAGCTCGGATTTTGGGTCGGTGCCAGCAAGCCTGGCCCAGGTTAGGCCAATGCTTTCCCTGGCCCCAGAATTCCCGGTTCGCACCAGTGCTCCCAGGTTACAGCAGGCACCCAAGCGTTCAGGCACCTGACTCAGAGCATAAAATATTTCTTTAAAGCATTTTTACTCGTAGGAAGGGCCCTTTTGCTGTCTCAGCTTGTTTCATACGCACAGAGATGCTGCCCAAAACTCCATGCTCACCCCTGCACCTCAGACACGCTGGATGAGCGAGGAAAGCAGCAGCAATTCCACCTCCCTTGGGAAATTTAGGGCCAGGTAAAACCCAGCTCAAATCTCGTCTGGCCAGAGCATAGACACTGAAGTGCTCATTCCCTCAGTTGTTGGCTTTTAGGTCTAAATTTCAGAGTTTTCTTCATGCTTAGATTTACTGCCACTGCTGGACCTGAGACAGCTCCTTAATGAATCCTGAAACCTTAATAATTGCAGAACAGGATGGTTTATTAGAAAACATCAATTACTTATAAACTCCGTAGCTAATCTCTGTATGCTCCAGAACATTCCCCAGCTGACAGAGCACAGGATTTCCAGCTGAAAAACTGAAATTCAGAGTTAAATATCCTGGGAATACAGCAAGGCAGATTTATTCAATTTCTAGGAAAGAGAAGGATGGTCCTGGAGTATCTGACAGTCCCTAAGGTACAGGGAGAGGAGCATTTAACCACAGTAAATTCATGTATTCCAAGTTAAACACACCTCCAGGGTGTTTACAAGCCTTCAAGACTGAACAGAACCAGAGGAAAACAGTCCCAAAATCACATTTATGGACAGAGCAAGAAAGCCACTGATAAAGCAGGGATTGGGATCACATTTCCCATAGGAGTGTTCCAACACTCCCCAAAGACCAAACCCTTTGGGCACCAGGCAGCAGAAAGGAGCTGCCTGTGTGAACTGAGAGCACGTGAGACAAATGACACCTGGGACAACAAATCCCAGTCCAAACCAAGATTACAACTCGGGTTCCCACAGCAAAAGGTGGTTTTTAACACTCCATAAGAGCTCCCCAAAAGTCAGGGGCTGCTTCCATAACATCTACACACCAGAGACTTGCAGAGGCTGCAACACGAGGTCTGATTCAGGAACTGCAGCCAAGGTCACCCAAAGCTCTCTGTGATTTAGGACAGGCCTTGCTCTGGCTCTGCTCCGTCAGGGTTGAGGGGACAGCAGTGCCAGGGCTGCAGTTTTGGGTGGGAGGAGCTGGAGGGGCAGCAAAGAGGCTGGATGGGCTCATGGTCTGGCTGAGGATTTACTGGCAGGGCAGGATTTCAGCCAAGCCTGGAGACACAGCCACGATGGGAATAAAGAACAAAAACCTCCTCACCTCCTCCAGAAAACATCTTCATCTGCCATCCCCTGGCTCAGGTTTCCTGGACTCTTCACACACAAAGCACGTCAGTAACAAGCTTTTAAATTCAGGAGTCAGGCATGGAGACATTATCAGGGGCCACATCAGTGTTTCATTCTGGGAACTGCCACCTGAAGCCACATGAGAGCCCCTGGCCCCACCTGGGAGAGGAGCACCAGACCAGACCTGAGGCTTCAACCAGCAAAGAGCGTCTGTAAAGGAAATAATTTATCTTCTCTTCAAAATCATCCCTTTCCTACCCCTCAAGGTACCTTGCAGTGCACCAGAACTGTTTCTGAGAGTGGGAAGGTTGTTGGCTCTCTGATCATCCATCACTGCCTGCAGCTCTGAAGCCGAGGGAAGGGAAAGGGAACACTCTGCTCTTGGCTTGTTACAGCCACAGGGACAGAGGAGGGAAATGAGGAGCCACAGTGGCCCCCTCCGAGAGCATCCAGGTTCATTCTACTCCAGAGCAGGAATAGAAGGTGGGGGACATCTCCAGCATTCCAAGTGTAGCAGGACCCACCCATTAGGGCAGGTCCTCTGGGTCTGGGTTTAAGCAAGGATCAAGATTCCTCAGGCAGTCACAGATTTCCAGGCTCTGGTGTTGCCAGCCCCTTTCTTCACTGCTCAGAAAAAATTCCCTATTTTTCACGAGGGTGAAAGTCATCTCCTTTCCTCCTCCTTTGGTCCTACCAAAATTCTCTCCAAAATACCCCAAAATTCGTCTGCCTCTGTTCCTTGGAGAAGGACAACAGCCACTGCTCCNTTTCTTCACTGCTCAGAAAAAATTCCCTATTTTTCACGAGGGTGAAAGTCATCTCCTTTCCTCCTCCTTTGGTCCTACCAAAATTCTCTCCAAAATACCCCAAAACTTCTTCTGCCTCTGTTCCTTGGAGAAGGACAACAGCCACTGCTCCCAGTCAGGTCTCAGCTTGCCATTATCCAGAAATTCCCAGTTTAAAGTAAGTGCTCATTAGCATAAAACCTTAGGAAAAGCTCTGAACTCACCCCACTTTTCCCCATTGCTACAAAAAGGCAGCTTAAGGCAAGCCAAGAAGGAAAGAGGGAAAAATTAATCCCCCCCACACCTTCTGAAGCTCAAAACTACTCTTTCCATGTGGGATGGAGGGCAGAGCAGAGCAGGTAGAGGCAGAGGGGACTCAGCTGAATCCTAAATGGCTTCTGGATGGCTGACAGAGGGAAAGGTCATCCCCTGAAACAGGGAAAACCTGTTAAAATGGGTCAAAAAGCCACATTTTATTGGCTTTAGGTGCATGTTTGAATCAGAAGTTGCTATTCCTTGAAATTTAAATGTACCTAAAATCAACAAGTTCCTTTTTAAAAGTCTCATAATTCTTTATGAATTATTTTTATAATAAATAAGTTTATAAGTTTATAATTTATAAGTTTTTTATACTTGGAGCTAAATGTTATTTGAGGAACTAGAAATGACTGCAGTGATTTAGATGGAAACGTTTTACATATTAAAAAATAACACAGGAGAGCTTTGGAGGAAAGAGGTGTGTCACCTTTATGAGACTTCCCTGGAAGAACTCCTCACTGAGGACTATTTACAGGGAATGGAAATTATCCTGGCAGTCAGATGGAGAATTTCCCTGCTGCTGGATGAGAAGCAAAGTGAGGATGTGGAAGAAAAGCAGGGATGTGAGGAGAAAGGAGAAAGCAGATCTTGCAGCCAGTGCTCTGTCCACGTCCTGGCTCTGCAGTGGAACAATTATCCCAGTAATTATCTCAGTAATGAATGTGCTCATCCTGTTTGCTGGAATTCTGCCTCGTGCCATTAATACAGTAAATAGTCAGGGAGTCCCATCTGAGGGGGAAAAAGGCCCCTCCAAACCCAAGCCTTCCTGAGGAGGAATTATTTTTGAGCCTCCTGAAACCACTAGTGAAAAGAAATTCCCTCATTCCTCTATCAGCTGCGAGCCCCAGTACCAAAGTCCTTATCCCAGTGGATGGACCATTCTCCTGCTGAATTTTGGATCCTTGAGCAGGGGGATCCACCACCTCTGACCCAGTCAGACCATGCACAGAGCAGCACCACATGCAGAGTAAAAATCCCATCCATGCTGCAATAAGGAAATCTCCAGGGATTTCCCAGGATTGTCCCACAGCCAGACACCCCCAGCAGCTCCAAGTTCAGCCCTCAGGACTTCAGCTCCCTGAGAGACCCCTTTGCCTCCCTCTCTGATGGGACCCACCAAAGCAAACCCTCCGTTACCTCCTTTCACTCCGTGCTCTCACCCGACTTCAGATGTGGAAGGAATTCATTGTGGCTAATTAAAAATTAAATCCTCCCTTGCCTTCGGTCACTGTATTTCTCTCTCTGCCTCAGCCTGTCACGCTCTGCCTCTGCCACCTTCTCTCTGGAATAATTTCCTTCCTTCTCCTTGGCCTCCGCATCCAGCTCTGCCATCTGCCCTGAGGAGCCCGGCTCCCACTCTGCTCCCAGCTGACCACCTTGGCTGCAGCTCCTCTCCCAGTGCCTCAGAGTCACTCCTTCTTTCCTTCCTTCCCTCCAGCCCCTCCAGCTGCAGAGCCTCCCCTCCTCCTGCCTCTCTCCAGCCCAGTCTCTCCAGGGAGCAGCTCCCTGGGAAGCTTTTCCAGCACACTTGAGCTGCTGCAGGACTGACCTTCCTGGGGTGAGCGTGGGCTCTCTGTCCCTCCCCAGCACTGAGCATGGCTTTCCATGGGAAGGGGAGGACAGGAGATGCCCAGGGAGCCTCTTGCCTCTGAGCAGGTCCCACCACACTGATGCTCAATAAATAAACCAAGGATTAACCAGGTTATTTTGCGGCAGGTGGAAGGTTTGCCGAGGAGACCACGGGAATTTCACCCTCATCCAGTTCCTCGGGAGGCAGCCCTGGACAGAGAATGTCAAGGTTACCTGGATGTCTGTCCTGCAAAAGCCATGCCCAGGTTTTGTGATGGGGTTTGATGGAGATTGCAGAGCAGCACACCAAGACTGTGACCTCTGTCCAAAGAGCTCAGCTCCAGAACCTTGGGAACATTTAGGAAAACTAAACTGGACTGTTTAAGAAACCAGCCTGCACCAGTGTTAGTGGTGCAGTACTGCAGAATTTTCCCTGGAAGTTTTCCTAAAGTCTGTGATGAGAGAAAGCCATCAGCAGACACCAAGAAACCTGCACCTTAATTATAATTTGTTATAAACCTTCCCATTTCAGTATCTTGTTGGGGGAAAAAAAAGTAGCTGGATTGGTCCTGGAGTTCCATTTGTCATCTCCTCTGTCAAGACTTCATTACCATGAAAGTGAGATGTCATCCCAGTCCCAGCTTCCAAGATATTTCTGTGTTGAAGTCCAAAAATGCCATTAGCCAGCAGAGAAGGAAAGGGAGCCTTTAGGAGTGCGCAGGAATAGAGGAGAAAAGTCACTCTTACCCCTCATTGTCCAGGATAAACTCAATATATGTTTCTGCACCAGGAAGTTTGGGAAATGAGTCCTGATATTTGTGACTGAATTGAGTCAGTTGTGTGCTTTATAAAAATACAATTTTCAGATCATTATCCCATCATTTAAGCTACAGAAATTAGAAAAATTAACCACTCAAATACATACTAATACAGATAACAGAAATCTTAAAATCCCAGAGTGATTGGGTGGGAAGGGACCTTAAAAACCCTCCGGTTCCAACCCCCTGCAGGAAATGCCCCATGGAATAAACCTCTCTGTTAATGCATCTCCCACTACAGCCATGATAATTTAAGTTACCTGGGTGTCCATCCTGGCTGCTGTTACCAATTATTCCAGGGAAACCATTCACCGGGGGCTTTGAACCTGGGTAAGGTCCTTTGGAACTCTGGGCAGCCGGGCAGGCACGACGTCCTCACCCGAATTGAGCACCTTAAATAATTTACTGGGAGCAGGGACTTGGGCCTATGGCACTTGCATCCACTTAGTGGCCACTTTTCCAAGATAAGAACTAGAAACTGTATCTTCCTCGAGATTAGGTTGCACCCGGGATCCTTGAGGAGCTGGTGTGAGCGTTTTGTGTTAATTACAAACTACCCAAATTAGGGAGGGCATCCTTTGGGTGGATTGAGTTGGAGCCAGCCCAGTTTGATGCCACCACGGAGCAGGAGGTAAGTGCTCAGCTGCTCCTTCAGAACCCAGAGTGGCCGAGGCTGCAGGAGCTGCCTGGAGCTGGGAGCTTTAAGGTTAATAATGTATATTCCCTTGGTTATAGGATCTCCCTTCCCCAGGCTAAGACGTGCTTAAAAATTAACAGTGCAGATATCCCACAAAGGAGGAGCAGGTGCTAAGACTCCACATGAATCTTTCATGTGATTCCAACTCACAGAGGCAATTTTAGCAGCTTCCCTGAAGCCTTTGGGATCTCTCCACCTCACTGAGACAGGATCCAGGGTGGGTACAGACTTACCCTGAAGAAATTGGAATAAAACTCTTGTGGAGGATGAGGGCTCCACTCTCACATGCACATATTGAATTCTGCATTTTTTCCTCCCCGGGGTCCTGACGTGGTGTAACCAGATCTGGGGAGAGGCTGCTCCACCTGCACCTCGCCAGCCTCACTCAGCATCAGCTGGTGAAAAACTACACTCCGAACTCTGAGCGATTCCTACAGCTGCTTCAACAGGGAAAATATTCATTAAATTCACTCAGGATTAATCCCATTCATTCCCTGGTGCCTCTGAAGTGTGGGGACACATTGCTGTGGGTGTTTGAACTCCAAACAGAGGGCAGGGAGCACTTACAGGACTGAGCAGCACCAAGACTTGAGAGTAAAAATCCCAGGGGTGAACTTCTGGGAAATGCAGGCCAACACTGCCAAGCCACTCAGTTTAGATCCTGGGTACCTTCCAGGAAAGGGACAGGAAAACAGAGAAATTAATATAATATGAGATGGTCTAATACAGAGATGAAAATCATATAAATGTATGTTATTGACTTTGGGGCAGAAACACTGAGGAAAACTCATTAATTCATTCCAGGATGTGTTGGAGCAGAGCTGAGGGTGTCACTGAGAGTTACAAGAGATGGAAAACAAAGGGTGCTCGTGGGCACTCAGGCTGTCCAGGTAGGTCCAATTTATCCCTCCCAATCCCTTCTTTTGCTGACAGTAAATCCCAAAGTCCTTGTCTGGTTACACGGACAAGGAGGATCTTTTCAGTGAGCTGGCCTGGACTGTTGGATGTGCCATGGACATCCCTCATCCACCTGGACTGTTGGAGATGCCAAGAAGGTGTTACCCTGTCCACCAGAACAGCTCTGTTCTCTCTCACACAATTACAACTGTAAGTTGGCACCAGCTAAAATAAAATCCCAAAGAGATCTTTCCATGCCTTCAGTGGAAAGGGGATTACTCTGGGAATGCTGAGGAATTGTTTTGCACGGAGTGGGAATTGTAGAATCATTTGGGTTGGGGAAGACATCCAAGATAGAGTCCAACCTGGTCCTGACCTTGTAACCAGCCCAGAGCACTGAGTGCTACATCCAGTCCTCCCCTGGACACCTCCAGGGATGGGGACTCCAAACTTCCCTGGGCATCCCCTTGTAGTCCCTGACCACCCCTTCAATGGAGAAAGCACAGAAAAACCAAGCATGGAATTAGAACAGAGACAGAAATGTTGTTCTCTGCTGACAAATGCAAAATAACAAGTCTGTAGCTGGAGCCAGGGTGTTGTGATGGACACATGGGAGCTCTTCAAACACTCCTTGCAACTCAGGCTTGAGACTTGAATCCAGAATCTGCTTTCCTCCAGCAAAATCAGGGAGCTCATTTCTACAGACAGATCACGGGATGGATCCCAGGAAATCATTTCCCTGTGTCCTGTTCTCCCTGGCCCTCACTCCAGCACAGCCCCAGCTCCTGGCCTGCTGTCAGAGGGACATTTCAGCAGCTGGCACTGGCTCCCTGTCACAGCTCCTTTGTGTACAGAGATCACCTTCAGCGATTATTTATTGCAGGAGTTCAGATTCCTGCCTTCCTGTGGCATGATGAATGACTTTTAAGTAACATAATATCTGGTTTCCTCCTCTTTCACACACCCATTTCATTGCCAGGTGTCTTCAGTGACCAGATCCAAAGGGATTGGTTGCAGTCAAAAGGGAAAGAGAAATCCTTTACCACGTGTCCAGCCTCCTCTTGTTCATATTTAATGGAATTCTTGCTTGGGTTAAAATGATTATCAATTATTCACCCCTGATCTCAGTAATTCCAAACATCCCAAGTAATAAATAGCACTCCTCTACTGCTGTTAAAATTCCTAAATATTTTTGCTTTCATTTTTTAAGCTCTTCTTCAGGTACTTGCAAGCTGGCCAGTGAATTATATAATATGAATGTATACATTAATTAAAGAATAAAACAGGTTAGCAGGCCAGGAGTGTCAGGAGGCAGCACAGGGCAGATCCATCAGCTCAGGATCCGAGTGTCTCCCATCACTGCTGGGAACAGCACTGGGAACAAAGTCCTGTCCTTTCAAACCAGCCCTCAGACCTCTCTTTCAACCTGTTTTAACATTTGAAAAGAGTATTTTTTGTCTGGCTAAATTAAATCCTTGACATCTTTTGTTTCTAACCCACATTCTTTCTCAAGCCGGTTGAGAGGAAACAAAAACACAGCAGACAAAAAAAAAAACAGGAAAAAAAAACCTACCCTGAAACAACACAGAGGGAACAGGAGATAATTTGATCCTGATAAAATACATGAAAACCACAACCTGCTCTCCATGAGCTTCTCCAAACCCTGCTGCACCTCTGGAACAGAACAGTCACACAAGAGGAAATTCTCTCATTGTAAGTTTGGAATTTGAGATTTTTACATTGCATTTAAAGCCCAAACAAGGTGGGGATCAGTCACAGGTTAGACTGGATGGTCTGGGAGGTCTTTTCCACCCTCAGTGATTCTGGGATCAATCCAGCACAGCCATGACAATCTGTGAGCTTCAGGCAGTACCAAGGTGGTGTTGCACAGGCCATCAGATGATGGATTTATCCCATTAAAAGTTCATATTCACCAGGCAAACGAGGAATCAGGGAAATGTGAACTTTTCTTAAAATGAACAAATCCTTCTGCCTGCACTTGAAATTGGGGTGAATTTCTCAGGATGAGGATTTAAAGTTTCTTCCTAACAGGAAAACATCCAGACAGAACTTCATGGAGCCAGCAATGCTGTGCTCTGACTGGGTAGCTGGAACTTACAGAATTTCTACAACTAATATGGGAGTAATATTTTTGTTAACTCTATTCTTCTGCCAGCAACAGAAGGGGGAACTCTGAAACCCTTTAGCTCTGGTGTGAATTTTCCCCCAAAAAATGCTGTACAGAACAAGTACATGAACAAAACCCAGCATCCAAACCACTCCAGTCTCTCTCACCACAATCTTCCCACAAAAACACACCCCCAAAACTTCAGCTCCACATCCACAACGTGGCTGACAATCCTTCCTCTCCCTTGCGTGGCTGCAGGGAATATTCCCAGCAAGGCCCAAATGCTGACGTGCAAGAGCCATAAAAATCCCAAATTCAGACACGTGGGATCATGGAAAGCTGCCATAAATCCTAAATACTGATGTACAGAGGTGTGGAAAGCTGTAATAAATCCTTTTCAGTCTCACTCCTCACACAGGTCACTAAATCTGGGCTATAATTTTGGGAGTGTGCTGCTCACTGGGCACAGACTGGACAAAGGCCTTTTCTCTCTAAGTTCAGTCAAAAGGACAACAGCACATGACAGAGCTCTTGTATCTCCTGGGATTTTAGGCTGTCACAGCAGGGAAGGGCCAGGGAAGGAGGAGGGGGGTTCTGCCAGCCAGGATAAAGCCAACAAAAACACCTAAGGAGTGGAAAAGCTGAGAAGTTCATGCAGTTGTCTGGCTGGAGTAGCATTTCCAGGCTGGCTGTGGGCATGTATAATCATCCCACAAGTGCTATCACATCAGCTTCCAAGTGAGTGGTTGGGCTGAACAAAACAGCACTGTTTTGGTGCTATTTTTGGAGCTATTTTTGCTTTCCCACCAGAAGTGAGAGCCTCTGTGTCCAGCAAAAGCAATGCCAGGAGAAAAGCTGGAGATCCAGCATGAATAGGCAGCAGAGGCTCATCCAGGAGCTTCTCCACGCTGCAGGAATTCCCTGCTCCAGAAAAGATGCCAGAGGCAGCAGGAGGAGTGAGGCACGACTGACCTGGGGCTGGGAAGGGTGGCTGACACCAAGGAGAGCAGTTAGGAAGGAGCAGGGACTGTACAAACATTGGGTAATCCTTGCTCATTTTCTCCAGGACAATCCCAGCCTCCAGGCCTGATGTCATAGAATTTCCATGATTAAGTGTCTGTTAATTAAACACACAGTATATAATTACTGATGCAAACTGCCCAAACTCTTAAGAAGAGTAGGGATCCCACTGTTCCAAACTGAAGGTTCCTTGTCTTGGATTCCTCAAGACTCATTGGATGTGTTACTTCTCATGGGGAAAGTGCTGTAGTTTGTTTATTTGACCTTCAAGCAAAGCTGAAGAGAAAAGTACAGAAAATACAAATATATCAAAGGAAATGTCCTTTAAAATGAATGTTTAACCTCACCTGTTCAAAGGAAAATCCAATATTGAATCAAAGCCTTCTGCAATTAGAAATCTTGGTTCCATGAGTAATCCAAAGAGTTTTGTGATGGATTAACTGCTTTGAGAACTCTGGCAAAGTTAAAGATTCAATAATAAATAACTTGTTCTGACTCAAAGAAAGAGCAAAAGGAATGATTTACCAAACTGATTTTCCAACTCTTGTGTGGCTGAAAACCACCAGAAGGGTGAGACAGCTCCTTCCTCAGCATGGACTGGAATGTTCCTTCCCTAAGAAAATCCAAGACATGAACATTTATAATATTTACAGCAACAGGATGCTTCAATTCCTTCTTTATTCAGAGCTGTCTTCACACAAAAGCCCCACTGATAGTGATAAAGATGTTCCTCCATGGCAGGAAAAAGCTCTGAATGGAGCAGTAAAAATGCCCATGTTGAGGTATTGAGAGGTATCTTCCCTTTAAATTCTGAATAAAACTTCCCACAGGAATTTGGGGAAAACTTTCAGCAGTTTCTCTGTTTGCATGACAGCCCTGCAAATCTGTTTAAAACTACCTGAACCATATGAAGCTCTCACAGGCAGTCGGGGCTGATGAAAGGCTTGTTCGTCACCACCCTGGGCCCACGTTTGGATTTTTGGTATAAAAGTGTAGAGAAAAGGTCCAACAGGTGCAGGGCCAGGTCAGGTTCTAATTAACAGACGTGTCCTCACACCCCAGGCAAGTTTTACACAACGCAGAGCTCAAAGCAGCCACACTCTGCAAAAGCAAAGCCCGCAAACAAACCCCGTCGTTCCATTAAACTTAAAATACAATTTGACTCTGTCGTAGCCATGTAGATGAGCTATCTTCATTAAATTGTGTTTAATTTAACTCTAGAACTATAGGGCCCAATTAAAAATAATGAGGCCTGTCTCCAACTGTCAGGCTCAATTAGAGATAATGGGAAGTGATAGCTCCTGGAATAGATTCATTTTTGTCTGATAGACGAACTGGGGCAGGGGTCTTGGCAGGGGTCAGTGGAATAGACCCGCCAACAAAACACGGGTCAGTCAAGCTTAAGGAGTCTTAAGGAACCTAGTTATTAAATAAGGAAGTAGGAAGTAAATCAAATCCAAAAGCACATGAATAACCCCAACAGATTCTTTTTTTCTGTTTTGTTTTGGTTTTTTCCTGTTACATCCCCATATATCAAAATTCATCTGAGCATTAAACTGCCCATTCCAAATATAGAAGAAATAAAGGTTAAACCTCTTTGGCAGGGCTAAAGGGGGACTCAAAAAAGAAGGGCCCAAATTCATATTCCAAAGAGTTTAGCAGGATCACTATTCTCCTGAGGTAAAAAAAAATTGTAGCAAAACCACTGAGCTTTTATTTATAAAAAATAACCATCAGCAATGATGATTTGAATGCAGAAATAAACCAAGGTGTTGAAGTAAGAATGCAATAAGAAACCCAACAAGGCATTCTGTGTGATGAATTGATTGCTTCGGGCAACAAAAACTGGAAAAATTTGCCAAATTTTCCATCCAAAACCGCAGCAGAGCAGTCAGACCGGCTCAGAAGCGAAACCACTCGCCCTCGAGGAAGCACAAATGGGTGACAACTCTTGGTCAGCAGACAGTGGCTGTCATTTTGGATGAGTAATTGATCCTGAGTGGGGAGGGACGACGCAGAGCCCAGGGCCCATGTGGGACATTCCGTGTGCATCCACACTCTGGGCACTGCAGGAACAGGACCCTGTCCTTGCCCGCCCAGCTGCTGTCCCAGCAGTGCCTCTGGAGCTGGTGTTGGGCAATCCTGACGTTCCCACCCGGCCTCTCCTTTTGTTTGTGTGGGAAGACACTTTTTTAATCTAATGATATCTCTCTCCATGTCCAACGCTGCTCGTGCACCCGCGCCCGCGGCTCCTCATCCCTGCTCCCCTCCCCCCCTGGGCAGCCCAGCCTGCAAAGTCATGCTTTGAATTTAAATCTCTGCTCTGGGGCTTCTGAGGAGGGAAAGAAGAGGGTCAGGGTCTGGCCTTCTCCCCAGCTGTTCTGAAAAAATGGGCAAATTTCTAATTAGAGCCGTTGTTCCTCCTCATCCTTCCTTTCTCGTGCACCCAGAACCTCATGAGGGGACGCAGAAGGACAAAGGTGTCACTGCTGAAATACAGCAAAGGGTCACTGGCAATAAACAGGATCAATGTTATTCCTTTCCTGCAGGGTTTCATCAGGTTTGAAGGTTCTAACAGACCCTTCTCATCCCAGGTCTGGGGGAAAACCTTCCTGACTTGCCCCAATGGATGTGCTCAGATGAGAATCACCACAGGCAGGAAAAGCTTTTTGAGCCACAACTCTGCAGCTGTGTAAAACTCAGAAAAACAGGGAGTGAGTCTCAATTTCCACCCTTAGGTGTGATCTAGCTTTAAAAAAACCCTGTAAAGATGTCTCCATTTCCTCTGAAGGATATCCAGCTCCTGTCGTGCAGCACTTGGGATTTGGAGAATTCTGATATTTGAATTCAGTACAAAAATTGCTCCTAGGATTCACAGCTGAGTGCTCCTGGTGGGAATTCAGGTGTGTGAGTACAATGCCCCACCCCTGGAAGTGTCCAGGCTTGGAGCAGCCTGGGATAGTGGAAGATATCCTTGCCCATGGCAGGGCCTGGAATTGGATGAGCTTTAAGATCCCTTCCAACCCAAACCATTCCAGGATTCTCTAAGTACAAGGATGTGTGCTCTTAAGAAAACCCTCCTGATTACTTCATATCTTAAAATCTTAAGTTTGGAGCACTACATAGAATCAACTGAAATGTTTTAAGCTGTGCTAGAGACAGTTCCAGCCATGGAGCAACGACCCTGACCTTGTGTGTCATGAGTGTGGCAAAACGAGAAAAGCCAGGAAAATCAGATTTAATGTAGGGATTTGTAAGGTTGGCCAAGGAAAATGTTTTGATGATGAGTAGAAGAAAATAAAATCAGTTTTTCCATGCAGCTTCTGAAATTGTAGAAAACCCCTGTGTTCACAGAGCACTAAAGTAAGAGCAAAGTCAAAGATTCGAATTTCCACGTGTCAAATCCTACATAGAAGATAATTTTATTTATGGCTCATTCCGCCTCCCTCATGGAGCCAGAGATTGTTTTACCTTCAGTGGCCAGGAACAGGCTCTTGTTTCCTTTGGAATCTCACAATAAACTCAACTCCATGGTGAGACCTCTCCAGAAGGCTCAGGACGGGTTCCTCCAGCAAGTGCATCCCCGAATCAATCCCCACTGCTCCACAGAAAGCCCTTAATTTGCTGTAAAGGCTGAGATGTTGCTATCACTTAAATCTGAAGACTGTCACCAGCACAGTAATCAGACGTTTATCTTACGCTGCCGTTTTGCAGAGAATTCCAAACACAAAGAAACCCAGCAGGCAGCCGAGGAATCCCCGCCCCGGGGCTCCTCTGATTAAAAAAGAACCTTACGGGAGGAAGAGAGAGAGACACATAATTCATCCTGAAGATACCAGGGGAGGTTTTCCTGCTGAGTGGCCCTGGTTTTGCCCAGGAGCCCAGGGAAGCACCGGGGTCGTCCAGTTGCCCCTTGGTCACTTGTTACTGTAGCAGAAAAATCAGTTTATTCTCTTGTGACAGTAACCCGGGGAACAAATCCATGATGACACCGTTCCATGCATTCGTGAACTTCGTGGCCTTGTAGGTCACTGGACAAATCTCTCTAAACTGAACTGTTGACAGTTCTTTGCAGGGTTCCCCCCAGGAAACTGAAGGTTAATTGACCATTCTTTCAAACCATGAAATGCTTTTGAAAATGTTAGTTTTAAGTCTCGTAGCCTTAAAAGCTGATGAAGCAGCGTGTTCTGTACTGGGGTGTCTTCTAATTACTGGAATGAAGAGTTATGGCCGGGGTAGGTGCAGAAATGGTTTAATTAGACTTGTGTGTCGTGGAAGCAGGAAACAATATTCACTAAACCATGGGGTTGGTGAGGGCAGAGCTGCTGAGGGAGCAGGAGAAGCTGCTCATAATGGAGCTGGCGATTTCTTGGTTATGTTAATGTGGTGACAGCCTTATTAAGAGAAGGGATCTTAACTTTTCACTCTTAAAAACCTCACAAAAATCTTCTCTTTGCTCACTGAAGGAACAGTCACTGCTGGATTCTGATGGATGCTTCCATCCAGGAATAGTTACACAAATCCTCAGAACCAGGAGCCCCTGAAAACACCAAACACTCTGGAACACTTGGAAAGTAGGGGTGATATCCCTCTTTTAGGAGGGATGATGGATGGGTAGAACCAATATTCACCAGAGAATTGCAGAAACCAGGAAGAAAATGGAAATCCAACCTTCTGTCCCTTCTGAAAGGATTTATCAGACTGAATTTGGGCTGTACACATTTGGATGTTACTCTGACATCCTGTGGGTGGTGTTTTTTATTTGAGATAAAATGTGTCTGTGACACGCTGAAAATATTGCAGAAATAAAAACCAAGAAAAATTTGTGTGTTTGCTATTAACACTCTCCTCCACAAGCTGTGGATAATGTTCTACTTGAGTATCTGCAGTCCTGCTTGATAACCCTGATGTCATCAGGAGTTTTGAGTTCTGCAACATTTCCAGTCCCAAACCAGACTTTGGCACGCTCTGTCATCTCTGTGGTTTTGTGTAAGAAATATCAGTTTAAATATGGCCAGACTGGGATCCTCAGACCATCCCTGTCCCTGTGCCAATGGAATTCCCTTGCTGGGAAGCAGAATGGGCCCTCTGAAAGTTGTGCTCCAGCTCTGGGTGCAGCAACTCATTGGATTTTTCATGAGCTGTGCCTCCAGCTGAGGCCACCTGAGCCCTCAGGGATGAATTTCCCATAATTTTTCCGTAGTCACTCAACATTTATTGCTCCTACAAAAAAAAAGTCATGCATTTGCCCAAAGATGGAAGCAAAGAGCTCCAAAATCTGCTATTTTTCTTCTTTTCTTTTCACCTACAAGGAGGAAAAACTTCATGTGAGCACAGAGACAGAAAAAGCGCTGATTGCCATTATGTGCATGACACAATCCATGGGGATTTGCTGAAACAATAAGGGATATTAATTAGGGAAAACCTCATTACTGTGATGAAGGAATAGGTGAGACCTACACAGGATTCTCTGCACAATTCCTCAGCTGTAAATAAACCACAGGCTACAAAAGAGCAATAGAGAGATCAGAAGTGACAATTTTGTGTGCTCTGGGGCTGAAGTTGTCTCTTCCAATGACAAACTAAATTAGGAATTACATCCATCAGCCAACAGCATATCAGTATCCTTCTGTTTTGGGGGAAAAAATAAATTTCAGAAGTATTTACTTCATCCCCTAAATGAAAAATAAAAGTATTAATTCTATGCTGACATAATACACGGATTTGTCCTAATTTCATTGCTTCATATTACTATATATTATACCCACTGCACAGTTATAGCACCTATAAACTCATTTTGACTAGACATAAATCAGGGCAAAACATTCTTGTAGTTCACTCACAGAGGTAAAAATTGTGCTAAGCTTAGGTTTAACCGCCTAAATAATAAATATATTGTCAGGCTTTGTGTGTCTTTGTGGGTTGGGTCTGGGGTTCTGCCAGCTCTTAAAGCACAAACAATCCTGGCTCTGCAGGATTTCTGGTGCAGGGGCATTTAGAAGCCCCAGGCCCATTTTTTTCCAGGCAAGTCATGGAATCCCAGAGTGGTTTGGATTGGAAGAGACTTAAATCTCCTCTTGTTCCACTCCTGCCATGGGCAGGGACACTTTCCACTATCCCAGGTTGCTCAGAGCCCTGTCCAGCCTGGCCTTGGACACTTCTAGGGATGGGGCATCATACTCACAAACCTGAATTCCCCCCAGGAACAAGCAGCACGATGGATTCTGTTCCTAAGAAAGAAAAATTTCACATTAAAATCAGAGAGCAGCTCAGCTGGCAGTTGGAATTTCAGGGCTGTGCAGGGCAGCAACATCATTTCACAAGGATAAAGATTCATTTCTTCCAGGCCAGACTTCCAGCACTTCACAAGCAGGACAACATTTCCCCAGAGGGATAGACAGAATTAATTTTGGGAACAAGAAGCTGCCAGACTCTGAAAGGAATCCCCATTTGTTGGTGTTTGCCACCTAAAGATGCAATAAAACAAAACAAGAAAAAAGTAGTTTAGGCCTTAGGAAATAAAAATAGGATTTTAAAGGGAGTCAGAGCTGGTTTCCCTTTGTTTGGGAGACATTGCAAAACTTTTCCAGAGCAGATTTTCCAGGACAGCTCTCCCAGCAGGAGCCAGGCTCTAGGACCTCCGGTGTTTTCCTCACCTTGGCCATGAGGAAAAGCTTTCTGTCCGTTACATCCATGCATGTAATCAGGGATTGTGCCTTTTGTCACACTCCCAGCCACCATCTGTGTGCTCCCGAGTGGCCAGACGAGGGCTAAACCCCCATCCCGGTGGGATTAATCTGCAATTTCACACCAAATGATTTTTAAGGATAATTTGTTAGGATACAGTATCCCAAAATAAAACAAACGGTCGGTGCTTTTGCAGGGGGATAAAAGGAGGGAGCTTGTAGAGTTTCCTGTGTTTCCAGTGGCTTGGACAGAATCCATTTGCACATTTTCATTGCCCTATGAATGCACAAATCCTGGGAAAAGAGCCTGTGGGTAATGGGAAGAGCTGCTTTTTATTTCTGGGGGGTGAGGATGCAACCCCAAATCTGGGCACTGGAAAGGGGATGAAGTGTAACCAAATTCTTATCTCCATCAGGGACTGGGAATCTGAGTGATGACGTTGCAGTTTGAAATGTGAATAGAATATTTCACTTCTGCAGGGATAAATTAAAATGAGTAAGAGTGGAGAAGCTCAAAAATCCAATCTTTCCCATAAAACAAAGCTGGCTTGAAGTGTGCAAGGAAATTATTCCTCTCTAAGAAGCACTAAATGCTTTGAGAGCTGAATTCATGTTAGTATTTTCCCCACGTGTTTTAGATACTCAGGACAAGAGGCATGAAAACCATAATTAGAAAAAAAAGCCAAGTGAGGAGCAGGAAGATCCAGGGTCAGGACACACCGATGTCCTTTCACAAAAAGCAAAAATGAATAAACATGAAGCTGCTTTTCAGCCATTCTGAGTTCACCACAAAAACCCCAGTCCAAACTGCCTGAGGTGGAGGAAATATTTTGATTTTCCAGCCTGACAAAGAGGTCACCAAAATCTTCACAGAGCTCTCATCAGTCTCTGCTTTTGAAGGTTTCTCAACTCTCTCTTGCTTTTTCTTTTTCCTGCTCTTCTCCTAAAGCAGTGGAGAGTGTGGAAAATAAACCAAACTTGTTTTATGATGACCTCAGCTGGTAGTAAAATGAATTCAGTTTGTCATGCAAAAGAAATTCCTACCATTTAAAAGAAAATCTATAGAAATTAAAGATATTTTAGGAGAAATACACACACAAGAAAGTGAATGCCTTTGAAAAACAAATCCCTGTTTTACCTCTATTGTTACATTGCATTATTTGTTCACTACAGAGTTGTTCATCCAAAGAAAGGAAGAAGTTAATTGCTGAACAATGTTAATTTAAAGGCTTTATGTGATTTTTCATGCCACCAAATAAATCAGACAAAGATTGGCTCAATGGAAATACCTAATGCACATTTCTCTGCTAATATTTGCTGTAAAGACAACTTCACTTGTGAAAGGTGGATTTGAACTATTCCTTAACTGAGATAAGGATAACTACAAATACAACCAGAAACTGTCCATGTCTTGTGTTCTTGTATTTTAAATCACAGAAGGAAACAGAGCTGATGGATACCAGGAGAAAATACACCCCGATATTTCTTTCCATGCCATTCCCATTGACAGCATCATTTCTCCAGCCTGACAGGAACTGGTGAGAAAACACCGAAAACAAGGAAAAAAAACTTAATTTTTTTAAAGTCCAACCATCAGCCTGCAGTTCTCCTGCAGCTCCAGCTTGGAGCTGACCTGATGGAATACGGAACAGCTGGAGCTCCCTGGGCTGTGGAAGGGGCTGAAACAAGATGAGCTTTCAGGCCCTTTCCAACCCAAACCCATTCTGTGCCTCCATGAATTCCTCAGAGCTCTGTCCTGTCCAATTCCAGCACCTCCAAGGGCAGGGCCTCAAAACCTCCCGGTGCCCGTTGCAGTGTTGGACTTCCCCCATTGTGAAAACGCTCCTTGCACCAATCAACTGGAATGTTCCTTGTTGGAACTTGCTCCTGCAGGTGTTTTGTTTGGAGAACCAAGCCCTTTATCCCTCCCCGTTGCAAGTTAAGCTCCCCGCAGCGAGCAAATGGGGCAGGAGCCACCCTTTGCTCCTGGCCTGGTGCAATCCTGCCCTTCCAAGGTTTGCAAATCACCTGAGAGGGGAAACCAGCCCGTGCCTGGAATGTGTTCCTGCAAGGAAAGCAGCCAGGGGGGAAAAGCTCAGCACAATGTCTTGAACAGGCTCCAAGGAGACCTGGAAGGAACGTTGTGTTTTATCCTCACCCCTCCTGCAAATATTCACCCACAGGAGTGCATTTTTTAAAGTTACAGGGTAAGGATGTGACGGCTCTGAGATGACCTTTTAATAAGTTACAGCCCAACGTTAATTAATGCAGCCTGTAATTAAGGGAAGACTTGCGACCGTGCAAACTCCATGCCTGAGGCTCTGCCAGCGCTGAGACTTTTGCTCTTATTTCAGTTCTCCAGAGGTGCCTGATAAAGGCATTGATTCATAGAAGCATTGATTAATCTCCACTTCTATTGACAGCAATTAACAGAGAGAGAGTTGATGCTCATCAAAGTGAACAGATTCTCATTAAGAGCAGGAAAAAAAAAAAAAAAAGCTCTGTCTTCACATTTCATCCCCTCCATAGTCTGTGGTAAACTGGCAAGCACGAGGAAATACATTTATCAAGGATCTTGTGGGCTTTCGTTGTGCAAGGATATTGGGAGTATTTCCACATTTCAGCTTTGCTGTGTAGAGCCCAAAAGACCCGGTGTCATCACTGACTTCAAATTGCCTCTACTTAAAGGCCACTTTCCTGACGGAGAAGGTTGGCCCCTGTTTCGGTGATGGGCTTATAGGAAATAAAACCTGGTCTCAAGAAAAGACCTGGACAGTCCAAGCCAATATTTTCTGGGGCTGGATCTCTGCTGATGTGGGATTTGACCTTGGCTCAGAGGTTTGATCCACGTCTCTCTGGTACTTTTAGGTACCACTGTCCCAAATTCGTGTCATGATCATCAGATTTCACTCCCTGATGGCTGAACCACATTTTAAAAGCCTCTGGTGAAAGAGGAGGCAGAATTATTGTGCTCAGAATGAATGAATCTCTTTCTTCTACCAGATTGCTCCAAACCCTGTCCAGCCTGTCCTTGGACACTTCCAGGGATCCAGAGGCAGCCACAGTTTCTCTGGGCACCCTGTGCCAGGGCCTCAACACCGTTCCATCCTCATCCTTCCCATCCTCATCCCTCACCTCCCGCAGCGCTGAGGCTCAGAACGGGTGCTGCCTGCCCGGGGCAGTCCCAGCTCCGTTCCCGCTCCCGTGTCCCTTCCCGCGGCCATCCCGGCACCGGCAGCGGGCGGGGACAGCCGGGGACAGTCGGGGACAGCCGGGGACAGGCGGCTCCGGCCGCTGCCTTCGCTCCGCTTCCCGCAGCACCGAGCGGAGCACCGGGCACCGAGCACCCGGCACCGACCGCAGAGCATCGGGCACTAAGCACCGGTACCGGGCATCGGGTACCGGGCACTGAGCACCGGTACCGGGCGTTGGGAACCGGCTCCTCCGAACCCCCCCGCGGTTCCACTCTCCTCCCGCCGGTGCCCGTTTGAACGGACGGATCCCTCCCCCCTCCTGTCTCCGGAAAGTTGCNCAGGCTCTTCCATCCCCGGAGTCCCGATCTCCCCCTGAACCCCCGAGGCAGCAGGTGTTGGGTCTTTCCTGGCTCGCTCCACTCCCGCCGAGGTTCTCCCTGGCTCCCTCCATCCCTGGGGCAGCGGTTTGGGGATTCTCCCGGACTCCCCTTCCATCCATAGGGCTGGGAACCACCAGACTCCCTCCATCCGTGGGGCAGCGGTTCTGGGATTCTCCCGGGCTCCTCTTTCCATCTCTGGGCGTCTTGGGCTGGGATCTCCCGGTTCCCCTCACCCCCGGGCAGCCCGGACCGCTGCAGCTCCCGCAGCTTTTTCACCCAAAATACCACGGATGCTGTTTGGGGTATAAGAGCAGCCCGAGGCGGGAGGGCTCCCCGCTGCTCGGTGTTCCCGGTACCCTCAGCCCCTGCCCGTAGCTGTCCCTCCCTCAGGAGTCCCTGTTTGGGATGGGATTGTCCCCCTTGAGGTGTTTTCCTGCCTTTCCCGGTGCCACCAGCGCACCTGGGGGTGCCGGTGCCGGGCTGTGCCGTGCCCCGGTGCCGGGGCTCGGGCGGGGTCGGTGGCTCCCGCCGCTGCTGAAGTGCTGGATAGCTACTGCTGCTGACCGCTGCCTTCTGCTGCTTTCGCAGGAGATGATAGAGAGCGATATCCCGTCCATAATGTCAGGAATTATTAGGAATTCAGGGCAAAACCACCACCCCTCGCAGGAGTACAGGTGAGATTTTATCCGTGTCAAAAACGTGCACTGCAGCTGGCACAGCTGCCAACTCCTGTTGCTTCCTCCTTGTTTCCTAAAAAATCCTTTTAGCATGTAGAAATCCACTTTTCTTCTTTTTCTTTTTTTTTTTTTTAAGCTATCTGAATTATTTCTCCACTCTAAATAGATTTCTAAGGCTGATGACTGGTTACAATGCATTCCTTGTTTAGAAACATTCCTGTTTGAAGTATTCACAGTGGTGGCATTTGGATGAAGGCTGGGCTGGATAATCTTGGAGGTCTTTTACATCCCTAATCATTCTATAATTCTATGATTCTCTGATTTTGATACTAACCTATATTTGATAAATACCCCTCCAAAACCTTGGGCTGACCTCTCTATAAACTGTCTGCCCCTTGTGAGCATTGCCACAGAAGGATGTTCTGGTTAAAATGTAATAATTTAAAAGTTCCCTTGCAGATCACTTTTTGCATTGTTATGGAGCAGCCATGGAGAGACTAAACAAGTGCAAGAGACACTGGAGGAGTTTTTAATTAAAAAAGCCCTCCAAAGCACTGACACGTCAAAGGGCTTTTAATATGGGTGGGAACAAACCTGGCTTTGCCAAGAGCCTGTCATAATTTAATTTACCTGCAGCACCGTGCTTCCATTTATCATTTCAAAGCATTGTTAGAGCTTACAGGAGGGTTCTGCATGAGTTACAGAGCCCTGGGTTATGTTAGGTTACATTTTGTCACATGACAAAGCTCCAAGCTCCAAGAAATACAGAACGCGCACACAACACGTCCCAGCTCTTACAACAAAACATAAAGCAAACCAGAAGAAAATTAATTTCCTTTTTTTATATATATAAAATGAGCATTGAGGGACTCCTTTCCTCCCCAGCCTGAAGGGGTTTGCAACCTTTCCTGGGGCTGCTGCAGGTATTCTTCTCCTGGCCTCTCTCTATTCAAAATGCAAACGCTGCAGCGCAGCCTCTTGCAGCTCAACAAGGGATTTGTTTTAGTCCCTGCAGCCTCTGGGGAAAAGGTTTGTGGCTCTGGAGGTTTTTTTTTTGTTGTTTACCAAGGCACTGTTTGCTCTGGGCATTTTTCTCAGCTACGTAAATATTGGTGAAGAAATTATTTGGGATTTAAGGAAGGGTGTGGGTGAGAGGGACTTCTGGGGATGTGGATTTAAGGCTGGATCTTCAGTGCCCTGCAGAACTCACCACCTTAACAAAGCCCTCTTTTTAGGGAGAGAACTATTCTTTAACTCAGAGCTGCAGGGGGAAAAAAAAGGCTTTTTTGGGGAGAAAGATAGGATTTCTCTTACTGCAGTAAAAAAAATCAGTCATAACTTTCTTCTTTTCTTCTCTTTAAAAGCCAGTTTTGGGTCCTCCGTGAAACATTTTGAACTCAGTTCTCTAAAGTTTTTCACCCACTTGCAATTTCTTTACCGCGGCTTTTAAAAAAAATTATTTGACCTCGTTTAATAGCAGCAAATTCTGATAAAAATGCATAAAATCTGAACTGCACCATAAATGCAGAGCAGTATTTGTCCTACTTCATGAGAAAACACTTTGGATTATGTAAAAGAAAATCTTTTAGACTGAATGATTTTAAGAAAAGAATAGACCTGTCAAATTCTATCAGCTCTGTTTACTCTCCTGCTGTCACCACAGTCCAAGACTGGAACCCACAGTCCCGAGTTCTCCATGGGGGAGCATCAAGGCTCCACAAAATGGGGAATGGCCTCCAATTAGCGAGTGGGAGGCTGGGGCTGTGCTGAGAATACTCTTCTGTCTCATTTGGAATCTTTCAATGGGACAGTCGGACTTGGAGGAGCCCCGGCTTTGCCGCGAGGAGGAAAGGCTGGGAAGGGAGGGGATCAAACCCATCAGTTTGCAGGCAGATTATGCTTACAGCTGGAAAACTTGGGATTTTGGATTTCTTTTTTTCTTTTTTTCTTTTTTCTTTTTTTTTTGGTAAAAGGAATGTGGGGGAAATCTGATCTTAGCAGGTCTTTGAATTGTGCAGCCCCAAAGCATCTGCAGTAAATTTGCCGTGGCTCGGGGTGGTGATGAGGCTTGGGCTGCTTTTGGCTGCTGTGTGAAATCCCAGAAGTTTTTGTGCCCCAGTAAAATTATTTTAGGCAAATACCTCTCCCACTAGTCCAGCTGTGGAGTATAAAACAGCACTGAGGGCCATCAGATCTCCTCCACTGCCTGTTTTTGTGGTGCTTTCGCTGTCNCTGAGGGCCATCAGATCTCCTGCACTGCCTGTTTTTATGGTGCTTTCGCTGTCCGGCTGCAATGCAAAGTAATTCTTTATTTTAGCAGCTGCCTTTCTTAGTTTCCTAGAGAAAATACCACCATATTCAATATATTTATCCTTGTAGGGCTGACAAATATTTCTAATGATTCCATATCACATTTAAGGGAATGAAAGTGGAGAACTGTAACACAATGGGATTTTTTAACCCTTAGCACTTCATCCTTGTTAATCATAATTAATAACTTAACACGTTTTAGTGCCAGTAATTTGATTTTGAATCACAGCACAGGCAGATCACAAGTTTTATATGCAGTGGTGGCTTGTGGTTGTTTCAGCACAGAGCTGTGCAAATTATAGGAGCCAGCTCCAGGCTTTTCCCATGGAATTTATGGGCTGATTCCTGGGAATCCAGGTTCTTCAGATCCTGGGTACTGTGGCCTTCAAGAAATATTTTGAATTGAAATGTGGTATCTGTCATTTTGATTTTAAGCTCTGATTCAACAATATTTGACCACATTTATATTTTTTTCCCTGTGTTATTATGTATTTCCAGTTCACAGAAGCCTGGTCAGGAGCATTTTGAAGGCCTCACAATGCATTTTCTATATGTTAATTGGGAATTAAGCTTTAAATAGACCTATTTTTCATCAAAAGGTGTTAATCATTAATAATTCAATATATTAGTGAATTATATTGTCCTTTACCCCATTTTAATAGTCTCTTTGATTCTTAAAAAATTGCCTATATTCATTAGCTCATTAGTCTGATCATTTTTTTGCCATAATTACTTTATGTTGCCATAATTTAGAGTAAAATCAGATTAAGAAGCACAGGACTGCTGTACTCTATAAATTGCAGATATGACAGCATTCTAGTGGGGGAAAAGATGACAAATCTCTAATTTGAGCACATTTTAGCTCTGAGTTGTTGTGTCATATCTGGGGTTTTTTTTTGCACTGGGGCTTCTGGAAAGGAAGTGACACCTCTGTCCCCCAGGATGGATGGATGGATGGATGGATGGATGGGAGTGTGCACACAAAAGGTTACAAATGCATCACTAACAACACCCTAATTGTTCCTGGAGAAAATGCCAGTGCCCATTCCTGTGACATTCCCGTGTGTGTCTGACAGGGAGTCAGATAATGACTCCGAGTGCCGCGGGAATTCCAGCACGGGAGTTGTTTCATT
>VXBB01009117.1:229357-253355 GCA_013399915.1 Illadopsis cleaveri | reverse complement strand
ATATTATTATACTTATTATTTATATTATTAATCTATAATATTATTATCAATATTATGTATGTGATATATTTGTATTTCTCTCTTATTTATATATAATTTGCCCCCTTATTTGTAAAACTTCTTATTTATAAAGAAATGTTTTTGAAGCTTTCAGGAGCTTGGTATTGACAAAATCAACCGGAGTTTTTTTGCTACAAAATCAGTGATAAATTACATATTATTTGTTTAAAAGCAAAGGGGCCATTGAAACATCAGGAGTTTTTTGTACTTATTTGGGAGATAAGCAGAATCCTGAGTGTTCCTCTGAGCACAGAGTTCTGCAGCTGGAGGTGAGCTGCCATCAGGGGTGGCTGGGCTGCTGTGCAGTTTCACGATCATTTCTTTGGCTCAGTCAGGGATAACCATGGAAGTGGATTTGGGGCGAGAATTAAGCAGCATTTCTTTGCTCCCTGCGTGGTCACAGCCTGTGCAGGGTCTCACACAGTGAAAAGTCAGTTCATGGCATAAATGTCATTGTGCTTTGGGCAGTCCTTACTTGAACAAATGGGTTAAAGAGTCTCTTTTCCTCCTTGGAATGGGCAGAAGAGCTGGACAAGCTGATCACTGACAGACCCGAGAGCTGCAGGCGGCCCAACAAGCAGGCAGAGCCTGAGGGCCCCGCCCTGGGCCGGATCTCTGTGTCCCAGCTCCAGCCCCAGCCCATCATGACACTGTCCCTGCAGTCCCTCCCCCTGCACCACCAGCTCCAGACCCAGGCTCGCCTCGCCCCCAACTCTCCAGCACCTGCACAAACGCCTCCTCTGCACACCCTGCCTGACATGAGCCACAGCCCCCTGCCCCACCACCCCATGGGACGCGCCCCGGACTTCCCCAACGTGGCTGTGGACATGAGCACGGAGGTGGATGCTCTGGATCCCAGCATCATGGATTTCGCACTGCAAGGTACAGGGGAAGGCACTGGGGGAGGGCAGAGCAGGGCTTTATGGGTGTGTTTATCACTGAATATCCAAGCAGGATCCTCAGCGGGATGTTCTGGGATGAGCTAAGAACTGGTGCTGGGTGTTGGTATCTGATTTCCTGGGTCACCCTCAGTGGATTTTGTCCCTGTGCCAGGTGGGACAGCAAAGAACCTTCCTGGCCCCAGTGCAGGCACTGCAGGGGGTGGGAGCAGGGGTGTCCAACCAGCTGGGTCTGGGACACCACATCTCTCTGCCCCTGGGAAAACAGAGCTCTGCTCGTGCTTTGGGCTTCTCCTGCTGTGCAAGTAGAACTTCCCTGTTTTGTGCCCTGCCTGACATGGTCCTGGCTAGAGCACAGGTGCTGTCTGGGAAGGTCTGGAAGCAGAGGATTTGGGAGATCAGACACACTTGCTGCCCAGAAAGACCTGGACTCACCGGATTTGGTGGGGGATCAGACACACTTGTTGCCCAGAAAGGTCTGGAATCACAGGATTTGGGGGATCAGACTTGCTGCCCCTTGCACCACTGTGGTCCCACCCTCAAGCAGTGAATGAAGCCCTTTAGTCCCGGCCCCGGGGGCTGGGGATGTGCTGCTGTGAGCAGGATTCCATCTTTTTTTTCCAGGGAACATTTGGGAGGAGATGAAAGACGACAGCTTCAGCCTGGACACCTTGGGTGCCTTCAGCAACTCCCCCCTGCATCTGTCCGACTGCGAGCTGGGCACGCCCGGCCTCACGCCCGTGTCCAGCGGCAGCGACCGCTCCTTCTCCGACCTGCAGGTCACTGGCCTTTACACCACCTACACCACCCTGGACAATGTGGCAGCTGCTCAGTACATGAACCCCCAAGGCAACAAACCCATCCCTCTGCTCTGAGCTTGGCACCGTTCCACGGATCCCGAGGGACGGTTCTTCCTCGTGGTTAAAATCCAACCGGGAAGCTCCCCAAGAGCTCATCCCGCTTTGGGATGTGTTGGCTGCTTCCAGCGTGTGAGGCCAAAATAAATCAAGCTGGGACTTGGTAGAACCACTTTTCCCCATGGCAAGGGCATGGACATACTTCTTGTGGGACTGGGGAGCTCTCCAGAAGGACCTGGAAGGCAGCAGGAACTTTCACTGGAATGTAACTGAGCTAAAAATCACCCAGTTGAGGGAATTAAATTTATTCCACGCCGTGGTGGAGCTGCTGTGTCACCACTGTCATGGAAGCCACCACAAGCCAAGGGGCTGGCCAGCCCCAAGTTGGTTGATTGTGCCCCTGGTGTGTCATTTTTCTTTAATTTGCCAAATTGGACAAAGACTTCCCCCAGTTCCTGGAAACGTTTGCACCACTAACACTTTTCTGATGTAACTGTTGTTAATTTATTGTTAGGAGGTAGGAAAAAACAAGCAAAACCACTAAAAAAGGAAAACTCACCTCCCTAGCAGATCACTTTTATATCTAGATTTGTAAAAGTCCTTACCCCTGAAGGAAGTGGTACTACTGAACTATTAAACTGATCACTGGCTAGAGGATTTTAGGAATTATGCCAATTTTTAGGATTTTTTTAAAAAATAGAGTTGTTTATAGTCTTGTGTATTGTGCTTCTGTCTATTCTTGTGCTAGGCAGTATTACTATTTGTAAATTTATTTATATTTATTGTTATGAAAAGAAATTATGTGAACTGAGCACTGTTCCATTTGTATAATGCTGCAGTAACCTGTTTTACAGCCACTAAATTATTCATCATCAGAACCACAACCATCTTATCACAGTTTTTACACTACATTTCTTTAATAAGCACTTTTGATACTGTGAAACTCATGCTTTTTAAAAAATTCAGAGACCAAATATTGCCACTGTACCTTTCATAATAGTCTTTGCTAATTAACTAAAAAATCCTGATTCTAATGTAGCTTTTTAAAATATTTTTCAAACCCTGCTTTGTACTTGTTAACATACACTGTGAATAATGTGATGAAACATCTGAAATATGTTGAAACTTAGCATTTAGTCTAGTTATACCTCTATGAGCAAAAAGTGATATTTATATCTTGGGTTTTGTCTGTTCCTGTTCATTCAGAGAATTTCCCAGTGCCGTATCCAGGTGCTCCCAGGCTTTTCTCTCCCACACTCATCCATGGATTAAAGCTGGAAGGGTGCAGGATGCTGGAGTGGCCCCAAAGGGCACTTTCTTGCTTGAAAATATGAAGATCAGGGGCTTGGAAACATCTGTGCCTGTATCCTCCCAGTGCATCCCTCCATGGCAACCTCTTCCAAAGGGCACCATGATGCTCCACGTGATAATTTATTGTCCAAGGACAAATGTGATGAATGATCCTTTGCTGTGACTGGTGTCACCTACAATGTCTTTGCTTTTTTAAAATAAATATTTCTTAGCACTACACCTGGGGCATTCTGGTTGTGCTGTGTGGTGCCTGCTCTGGTGTCACTGTGCCGGCTCTGGTGTCACTGTGCCTGCTCTGGTGTCATGCTGGGCTTCCCCAGGCTTCATTCCCTTTACAGACCCGGTGGCCAAGCTGAAGGTGGATCCTTGGCTCAAATCCTCCATGAGAATAAGAGTTTACAGGTATTTACTGTAAGAATTTACAGGTATTTACTGTAAGAATTTATAGGTATTTATTGCAAGAGTTCCTTCTCTGTGGTGTCACCCTGTTCCTGAAACCCTCTGAAGTGCCTGGAAAAGCTCTGGAGTGGGGACAGGAGCTGGCAGGAGGGATGCTCAGAGCTGCCCCACCCCAAACAGGTCCTGTGCCACAGGGAAGGGACTGCCCAGTACCAGAGACACCAGGCCCTGCTCAGGATAATGACAGAAGACACAGAGCTCAGGGAGTTCCCTGGAGCTGAGCTCACTTTATTGCCTGTCAGCAGTGACATCTTCCAGCCAGGAAGCGACTCACAGGACCCTTCCCATCCCCACCCCAGGACAGGGAGACCTCCCACAGACTGTGTGGGATCCCCCAACCCAGTCCCAGGAGATATCCAACACCTTCACCCAAGGGCAATACCAGCACTGCACCTGAGCCAGGTGTCCCACCTTCCACCCATCCCACCTCCTCCTTTTGAGCCCAAGGTAAATCTGTGCTGGGGAAATGACACAGCCAGAGGCACTAGAAAACTCTGGATTTCCTCTTCATGACCAAGATGATCAAAGGCTACCTGAGCAGCAGGGTACAGGTCCTAGCAAGTGACAGCTCCCAAGGAGGAACCAGGGCACTGGAGCCAGAAAGGACATGAGATGGATGAAAGGAACAGTCAGGTCAGCCAAACCCTGGTGGATCCTTGAACATTCCCACAGGAGCAGCTCCCAGATTAGATCACTTAGGTCTTTCCTGGGCCATCAGCTACTCATGGCCACATCTAATTTTGCCCCCCCAGCAAGGAGAAGGATGACAGAAATTGCTCCTCACAGTTTATAAAGCATCACTTGGAGGCTGCTTCTCATTTCCTGTTCTTGGTGCTTGGTCTTGGTCAGCTTGAACCCAGCCAGCCAGGCACTGGCCCTGGCCAGAGCATCTGTGCCTCTAGCTCTGTCCAGTTTCATCAGATATGTCTGACCTTGATTTAAAGGGCAAGGCCAGGGCTGGCAACTAAAACAGGAAAATATTTTGGATTCTTTTTAAAGCCAAGTTCTGCACCAGGTCCAGATTCCAGGCTTGGCTCGGGACAAGTTCATCTTCTGCCAAGCTGCTCCTCTGGCAGCACCTCCAGTACCAGAGGGGACTCTGCATGGATGGCAAGATCATCTTCATAGCTTAAAGTATTTAAAAGTGCTGTCCTTTATTTAGGCACACGAGGAAGAGTCCAAGGCTTCAGTTCAAGTGCTGAGGAACCAGGTGGGCAGGTGAGGTCTGGTTGTGTCCTGGTGCTTCTCCTACCTCGTGGTGACTGCCCAGCTCAGGAGGGATCATCAGTGTCCACCCTGGACAGGAGATGGGCAACCTGGGCCTTCTGTGGCCCGGTGATGTGCTGAGCCATCTGCACGATGCAGTCCATGGTCAGGTCAGGGTTGGCCTGGAGCAAGCTGCAAGGCACAGGGCAATTTCCTTAGAGGCCGAAGTGTGAACTGCCTGGTGTCCACCACCTGCTGTTCCCATCCCAGGGATCAGCATCCCCCTTCTCATCCCAGCTCCCACAGGCCCTCACCTCCGGATGTGCTTGAGGATGTAGTCCCGTTTCAGGTACTTGATGTTCTCCCTGATGGCCGACTGGGTGCCGTCCTCCTCCTGCATGTGCTTCTCCAGCCACTCCACCACCACCTGGTTGTTGTCCCAGAGGTAGCCCTGCAGAAAGCAGCACTGTGGGCAGGGGGTCCTGCTGCCTGGACAGCCTGAGCCCCCCCTTCCTCCTGGAGCCTCAAATCCAGGCCGTGGGATTTTTCTTTCCTGTCCTGCACCTATTTGGGGGTACCTTCTCAGCCCCTTCCGTCTCCATGAACCAGCGCCGCAGCATGGACTGGATGTGGATGTGGCTGAGCTCGCTGTTGGCCTTCAGCACCTCCCCCTTCACCATCTCCTCCAGCAGCAGCCGCCGGAGCCGCCAGTAGAGGAAGGAGCGGGCGCTTTTCCACTCCAGGATGTCCTGGGGAAACCGCAGCACGGCCCGGGTTTGCCGGCGGCTGCTCACTCCCGGCTCCGGCGGGATGGACGGCAGAGAGCAGCCCCGGGGCAGCGATGTCACAGGGAAGGGATTTTCCTGTCACCTTCCCTGTGCCCGGCTCACCGTGATGACCCCTTTCTCCTGCATGCGGCCCGGGGTGTCGTGCAGGTCCGCGAAGCGCACGGCCACCTGGTGGTACACGGGCAGCAGCAGCTCCTCCCGCGCCTTCAGCTGCTTCTCCAGCTGCTTGCGCTGCGCCTCCGACAGCTCGGGGACCTCTGTGGGACACAGCGGGCTGAGCAGCCCCCCGGTGATGCCACCAGGGCGTCCCCTCTGTGCTCCCACATCAGCCACCACGCCCAGTGCCACGGCTCTTTCTTTGGCACATTGACACCAGAGCCACACAAGCCATGGCCACAAAGAGGTCACACCACACGCAGTGCCTGCCACATGAGAGGGGACGTGGCATTTGCAAGGACTTTGTGGGACCATGTTGTAGCAGGCTGGAGGGACATGGGGGCAAGGAGCTCCCAATGCATCAGGAGCCAATTCAACATGGCCATGGCCATCCTTCATCTCAAAGCATGGGAGAAGACCTCAGCCCCATTTAACCCATTGACAGAGTCCCCAGGAGACACAGGTGTCCTAAAGCATCACCACATCCTCTCAGCTCCACCAACAGAAAAGACATAAAGAGTTTTCCCAGAAGGACACTAAAGGACTCCTGGTGGTTGCCACCAGCTTGAGCCTCATGTTTAACTTACCAATACCATTGTCCACAACCCAAAACTCCCTTTCCTTACCCAGCTGTTCAACAAGCTTGGCATAAACTGTATCAATCCTTCTCATTGTCTTCACCAAATCCTTCTTTCTGAACTTGATCTCCACTGTTCCTCCAGGCTCCAAAATGCCTCCCCTGGAAGGGAAGTTTGGTAAAGCAAGGACTGGTCTGCATGGGAGAATAAATCCTAGGACAAGATGTCCATGCAGCTGACACACACAGGTGTTTTGGGTGACACAGGTGTTCTGGGTGACACATACAGGTGTTTTGGGTGACACACACAGGTGTTCTGGGTGACACACACAGGTGTTCTGGGTGACACATACAAGTGTTTTGGGTGACACACACAGGTGTTCTGGGTGACACACACAGGTGTTCTGGGTGACCGGTACCGGTGTTTTGGGTGACATACACAGGTGTTTTGGGTGACACACACAGGTGTTCTGGGTGCTGACCTGCTCTCCTTGTCAGCATAGAGCTCCACATGCAGGGGGTTGATGGTGGGGTCGATGACCACCCAGGAGCCGCCGCGCAGCTCGGCGTGAGGGGGGATGTACACCNTACAGGTGTTTTGGGTGACACACACAGGTGTTCTGGGTGACACACACAGGTGTTCTGGGTGCTGACCTGCTCTCCTTGTCAGCATAGAGCTCCACATGCAGGGGGTTGATGGTGGGGTCGATGACCACCCAGGAGCCGCCGCGCAGCTCGGCGTGAGGGGGGATGTACACCAGCACAGGCTGCTTGAAGTCCCGCAGGCTGTCCACGATGAAGGCCCCGAACTTCAGCATCTGGTCGTACATGTCTGAAAGCCAAAGGGACTCAGGGGTTGGGTGCCCCAATTGTCACTGCCCCAACCACCTCCCAGCTGCCTAAAGCCACCTTCTCTATTGGAGAGACAAAGAATTCTGCAAAACCAGCCAGCAGGAAGCCACCAACCCCTGGGACCTCTGCCCTGTGATGCCCCATGATGTCCCCAACCCCACATCCCAGACTGGTGCATACCCTGGTAGGCTGGGCCATCCCAGGACTCTGTGGGGTGGCAGGGGTGACAGAGGTTTGTCACATCATGGGAATATGGGCATCCTAAGCACAGGTACCTTTCATGCCACTGGAGAAGCCTCTCCAGTTGGCAAAGATCATCAGCGGGAGGTGTTCCCGGTTGAAGTCCCGAATGGCCTGGGCTGTTTTAAAAGCAGAGTCTGGGAACCAGACCTGTCCAGCCTGTTGGATTATCTGGAAAAGACAGTGAGCAGCTGAGACTGTGCCAGTTCTTCCTGGCATGCTGCATGAAACAGCTGGAAGAAAACAGACTGCCCCAGCACCCTTGATTTCACCTGAATTACGGAAAACCAAGATATGCCCAAGGATCATGCTGAGCTATTCCTCCTCCCTTCCCTCCAGCCTCCTCTCAGATGCCACCTGGGCCCAGGTGTACCCCACTCACCTTTGCCTCTGAGTCCAGGTTGGCAGGGTCAGCGGGTATTGTCACCTCCACAGTGCGGGTCTCAACAGCAATGACGCCCACGGGGAGACCTCCCAGCCTATGGCAGGGCAGGGTGGGCTCAGCAAGGCCAGCTCCCCTCTACCCCACCCCCACTAGAGAGCTGCTCTCTCTCCACCATCCCAAAAGCAGTGCCACAGCCAGGGCTTGAAGGTGAGGGGCCACATGTGCAGGATCCCAGCTCCATGCCCTGCTCCAGGCAGTACCTCGCTCTGCCAACCACAACGGTCTGAGCCCACGGCTTCATGATCTCCATGAAGCTGCCCTGGTCGAAGAAGCCACTTTGCCAGGTCCCTTTGAGAGCTGTGGAGCACAGGAAAACATGGAATGGTGCAAGGGCAAGCACTGAAGGGTCCCTGAGCACCAACCCACAGCCAAGAGCATCTTCTGCACCTACAGGATGCATTTGGGAGCAGTGCTGCAGAGGTCTTGTGTTGTTCTCACTTACTTGGATGGGGTCTCCCTGCCAGCATCCACCTGGGGTCATAGGGGACTTTGGAAGGGACAAAATCAATTTCTCTTTCAATAGGGTCACTTATGGCAACGACAGGCACCGGGCTCTGGTTATCCTGTAAGGGAGACCCCAAGGGTGGGTCACCAGCTACATATGGGTGACATCCCCCACCTCCATACTGCAGCATCCTCCTACCTTGGGTATGTATGAGAGCCACTGCAGGATGGTGTAGACTCCCTCAAAGTCATCTGGGACAGTGACATGGGAAACGCCGTTGTTGTGCATGATCTGCACTCCTCCCAGCTGGTTATTGGATGTGTAAACTTCCCGTCCCAGCACCTAGACAGAGTTCCCAAGGAAAACACATGGAGCTCTGCTGACACACGAGCTGCTCCCTTGCTCTGTTTGTCAGCCCAAACCTCTGCACAGGCAAATTTCCTCAGGGCTGAGGCTGAATTTTCATCTCTGTCCAGGCTGATGTTCCATGGGACAGAAAAAAAGCCCACACAGGTAGAGGTGGGAAGGACAGTGCCATGGAGGACATGCAGGCAGAGCTTGGTACCTTGTTGAGAGCCGTGACACCCGTGAGGATGATGTGGGAGTTCTCCACCTGGATGACGCGCTGGCCCAGTCTCACCAGGTAGGCACCGATCCCGATGGCACGACAGGTCACCTGGGCACAAAGGGACACCTGGGGTCACTGGGGCTGCAGCACAGACCACGAGCACCTGGAGATGATGCTGTGAAGGGTTCAACCTCCTTGTTGCATCACTGTTGCAGTGACTTTAAGAGCCAGTAGGAGAGAGGAGAGGAGCAGAGAGGGGAAGAGCCCCAGCTGTACCATGCTGATGGTCACTATTTCGTCGTAGGCACGGGAGGACTCCCCAGCAATGGTACCAGCAGCTCTCAGGTTTTCCACCCCAAATCCATTGTCCTTCCCAATGATGTCCAGCAGGACATATCTGCAGGGAAAGTGGAGCTGTGCTGTGGGAAGCACTCACCTGCATGATGTGCCTGGCAGGATGCTGAGGTGGGAGCTGCATCCTGGTGGGGTGTAGGGCAGAGCTTGGGGTGGCTCCGTGTGTCTCATGGGATATGGGACTCACCTGGACTCGCCGCCCTCCTCCACGTGCTCACAGCGCACCGAGTTCATGGTGCTGATCCTTGTGTAGTCCTGGGGAGTCAGGTACAGGTACCTGAATCCCTGTAAGTAAAGAGGAGAAGGATGATATCCCACACATGCTCATGTGGGACATGGCCCTTTCCCAAACCATGCTGTGCAGCAGCTCAGGGACCAGAGCTGCACAGAGCAGCCATGCCAGCACTAGCACCTCCACCATTTGGGAGAAGCCAAAGGAACTCCCCCTATGGTGCTGGGTGCAGGTGTGACCTCACCCCCAGCTCTGATCCCACAATATGACATCCCAGTTTACCTCAGGTCATCCCTTCCCCAGCTAATCCCTGTTTTCTCCTGTGCTGGGAGGTGCCCACACACCTTGTGGGGCTCGGCTGGGTCCACCCAGGCCACCTGGAACATGTGCTTGATCTCGTCGGCGAAGCCGATGCGGGCACCACTGTTGGCGGCGATGTAGATGCGGGGGATGCCCTCGGCCCGCGCCAGCTCCGAGGCCCTCAGGAACACCAGGTCCTCCTCAGGCCCAAAGGAGCCGATCTTGTGCGTGATGTCGTTGCAGATGAGCACAATGTCCCGGCCTTTCGGGTACTCGGGGGTCTTCAGCTTCATTTTAAAAGCAACCATCCCCACCTGGCTCGAAACAGCACAAGGTTACAGGGCAGAATCCTCTGGAGAATCACAGAGTCCCAGAATCACAGAATTAACTGGGTTGGAAAAGACCTCCAAGATCATTGTGTCCAATGCTTGACTGATCACCACCTGGTCAACTAGACCAGAGCCACTGAGTGCCACATCCAAGAGACACAAGGGCTGAGCTGCAGGTGGCGTCAACCAACAGACAAAACGGTTGAGGAGCATCTCCCAAGCTTTAAACACAGCCAGACTAAGCCACCAACCATTCCCACCTGTTTCCTCTGCCCAATTCCAAATCATTCCCTGCTACCTCATTCCCTCCAGGGACCCTGTTCATCTGCACAAGGTGCCCCTGTGAGTCCAGGACCAGCTCAGTGTAGGTCAAGATGTCCTTGGGATACAGGTCCGAGAAGCCCCACAGCTTGAAGAGAGCCTGTGGAGACACAGCACAAAGCTTAGAGTGGTTTGGCTTGGAAGAGACCTTAAAGACCACCTAGTTTCAGGAATTCCAAGAGCTAGGAATTGGCTTAGAAATGTTTCATACAACCAAAAATGTTGGGGCTTGGGCTCTTTTTGTTTTCTCATTTGACAGCCCAAGGAGAGGGACCTTTTCCTCATGTGAGAATATTTGGGGAGCGTGAGGATGAAGAGCAAACGCAGTAATTTGGAGCCTCTTTCTGCTCAGCCAGACTCACCTGCCTGATCATCTCTGGGAAGTCATACACGTAGGTGGTGCCCAAGGACTGTGCCTGGAACCTCTTGGCCTGAAGCAGGTCCTTGGTGACATAGGGGGTGTTGATGAGCATCCCATGCTGTGGCCCCTGCTTCTCCCCATACGACTGGAACATGATCTGGAGAGGAGAGCAGAGCGTTGGTTGCCTTCCCTGGATGTCATGGTGACCCTTCTTCTGGAGCACTGCTGAGCCCTGATTGGTCAAGGTGATTTTCCACCCATTTTTTGCTATTGAGGGGATTGTCACATTGGTGTGCTGCCAGTATTAATGACACCCTAAGTGACCTTCACCTCCAGCACTCAGAACTGCCCAACTTCACATCAGCACCACCCCAAGGAACCCAAGTGGATGCAGACAGATATGATGAAACCAATCCAGCTGTGGGAATGCTGTTGGAAGTCTGGGGGCTCTGGGCAGACCAGCACTGCAGGTGCATAAGGAGTTCTGCAGAAGCCCCCTCCAAAGACCTGCCAGAGCCAGCCGCACTCAGGCAGCCATGGTTGGGTTCCTGCAGTCACTGCTGGGGTTACTCACGCTGCCGGTGCCGGGGTCCCTCACTTCCTTGTAGAGGCTGATGTCCAGGTAATATCCAGATTCGTTGGTGAGGAAGAGGCGGATGGGGATGGCGGTGGCAGTGGGCGTCAGGCGGATGTTGATCTTCACCTCGGCCTGCAGTACCCGCAGCTTCCAGAGGCGGCTGCCGTAGCGCATCACCATGGAGCGCACCGACTCCTCGATCTGCACAGGAAAGGTTGGGACCTCAGGGACAACTCTGAGCATGCAATGCCAAGGCTGGAGCAGCCCTGTTGTATGTCCACCCCAAACAGCCATTCTGATTTGCTTTGGGTGAGCCCCTTCTGTGTCTCCAAGCCTCCTGGTTGGGCCTGGTGCTGATATCCACCCTCTCCACTGGGCACAGGGAGGGATGGTGAGGAGTGGCTGCCCATCTGTGCAGTGGTTCCCGAAAGGAACTTTCCCAGGACAGAGGAAGCAGGACCCCAAGAAACACACCTTGGACGGGTCCATGATGACGGTGGGCACGAAGTTGAGGAAGATGTGGTTGCAGTCCGTGCGCACGTTGGTGTTGTTGAAGGCCACCTCCAGCTCATCCATGGCCTCCAGGAGCCTCCGCTCACCCTCATTCTGCAGGTACTCGAAGGAAGCCTCCTGTGATGGAACAGCTGGCTCAGCAGGGGCCAGGCCACCCCTGCACCCTCACTGTGCCCCCTGGGGGCCCCTGTGCCACCCTGCCTTGGTGATGAGGTCGGAGTGGCGCACGATGGCACGGATGAAGAAGCGATAGTCGGTGGCCTCGGCGCCCGCCTGCACCTTGGCAGCCCCCAGGTAGAGGTGCATCCTGTGGTTGGCACAGGGGATGGCCGTCAGGTCGAAGTTGCGCATGCGGCTCAGCTCCAGCTGGAAGGCGAGCGCCGGCTCCAGGTGCCGGTAGATCCGATCCTCCGCGAACTGCCGGGCACAGCCGTCAGCCGGGGCGGGGCCGGCGCCGCGCCGACACCGCCCCCACTAGATCTTACCTCGTCCCTGGCTCTGAACGTGAAAAACTTGGGGAATTCTCTCTGCAGCAAGAGGGAGAGAGAAGACAATGTGAATAGGCCTCGCTAGCAGAGGATTGTTCTGATTCTTCATTAAAAAGAAAAAAAAAACCTTGCAGGATTTGTTCTCCCCCAAAGGGAAAAGGGCTAGGAGGGATTCATTAGATTGGATTTTAGGAAGAAATTGTTCCCTGTGAGGGAGGTGACCCCTTGGCACAGGATGCCCAGAGAAGCTGTGGCTGCTCCATCCCTGGAAGTGTCCAAGGCCAGGTTGGAAGAGGCTTGGAGCAACATGGGATAGTGGAGAGTTTCACCCCATGGCAGGCAGTGGAACAGGATGAACTTTAAGGTCCCTTCCCACCCAAATCACTCTGGGCTTCTAGTCTGTGATGGCTTCTAAACACAGCTTAAAGCTATGGAGTAGCTCTGCAGGAACCACGTTACTGGAAACATGAGCAGGAGAAAGGATGATACAGGAGATTAATCACTCAATGAATTACTCATTAATTCCCAGCTCCTGAAGCACAGTGGGTCCATCCATCACTCAGTGCTGTGTCTATAAGGCATTTATAGATGTCAGAGGCTCAGTTGCACTCACCTGCTGGGCAATGAGGAATGTGATTCTCCGGAGACCACATTCAACGAGGATATTTTTCTACACAGAAATAGAAGATGCCACCAATCACAAGAGCTTAAACATCTCCACTGAGGGAGCAAACAAAACCTAAACTGCAGCATTTTGGGGTACCCTGCATGGAGAGGAGGCAGTGCCTTGGGGTACAGTGTTCTGGCTTGCAGGGTTTACAAAAAGAGGGTCCAGCCCCAATGACAGACCTTGGACTGGGCAAAGGCTCTGAAGATGGGCACCAGCTTCTCATCTTCCATGTGGTCAGCTGAACAGAGCGCGACATTGAGGATGTGGATCGGCTCCTCATGGATGTTCTGGCAACAAAACCCCACAGTCAACCCTGGCCAGCAGTATCAGTGCTGTCTCCAGCACCACCTGGGGGTATCAGCAGCAGCTTCATACTTACCTTGGTGTCCTCATCATAGGTGGTGGCCTGTGCCTCACTGAGGAGCCCACTGTCTGATGGGGAGTTAGCAAAGCACGAGATCACTTCATCAAAGTTCCTGCCCAAACAACAGGGATGGGGTCACAAGGCAGCACGTTGTGCCCACCCCCTGCCTGAAGTGACAGCACCAGGGTCTCACTGTGACAGTGTGACAGGGACACAGCACAGCACAACAGCCTCACCATCCCACGGCAAATCCACAGCTCATGAAATGCAGCTCTGAGCTCTGCTGTGTTCATGTGCAGGAGTTTAACCTGGACCATAGAAGCTTTCCCCATGCTTCACATGTCCCCAAAAGCCACCTCATGTCCCCACAAGGTAAGTGCTGTACTGAGAATACCCAGTCTGCAGCTACGGTGGGAACTGGAGCTGCCTCTAGCATTGCCCAGCTGCCTCAGCTGTGGCTCTTCCATCCCATTTTTCTCTCCAACGACTGCAGGGGCACCCAAAATGCAAAAACACTGGCCAGGCATGTCCCTGCACCCCCACCTTGTGAAGTCCTCAAATCTGCGGAAGGCCACCATGACTCCCATCCGTTGGCTCGCGGGGCAAAAGCCGCTGTCCATGAAGAGCTCGGTGCTGTGCCGGGCCAGGTCAGGGTTGGAGATGCTGATAGGGACAGATATCCTGCCATGGGGAGCAAGTGTCAGCCCTGGGGGAGGCACTGTGTAGGACCACACAGCTCCCACAGGGGACCCCGACCCAGAGAGGGCTCATCCTGCTCCACTGGCAACGGGACAGCACGGTGGCAGCTCCCGCTTTGCATGGAGGGGATGATACAAACCCCACAGCTCTGTGAAAAGAACCATGTCCAGAGGAGCATCACAGGTGTGTGGGAGGGATCCCTGTACCTGTTGGGGTGGGAGGAGGGCAGCATGAACTGGAACTCCACGAGGCAGGTGCCATCAGAGAGCTGTTGGTGCTGCAGGCTGTGCAGCTCGTAGGCGATGTAGCCCCGCCGCACGTACACCTGTGAGGGGACACAGGAGGTATCATTGTGTCCCTGTCACCCCTGGGCCCCCCATGCCACTCTCAGGCCCCCTCTGTGCCCCCCAGGCCTCACCTCCAGTGCTGCCATGCGCACCACCTCGTTGGTGTGGTAAAAGAACACAGGAAGCACATCAAAGATGGAGGTTTCTGACAGGATCAGTTTCTGCAGGAAGAAAGCGGAATTTAGGGGAAGGATGAAGTGAGACCTCCCTGCTCTATTTAGGGAGTCCCTCCATGTGGAGCTATGCAGGACTGGTCACTAGGGTGCCATGGAACATACAGCCCACCATGGGGAAACCCCTAGAGCCAGACATGGATCCACACATCTATTCCTCTGCTCCTCACAGCCACTACACCAAGGCTTTGAGTGATTTTCAGCTGTTTTTAAGACTAAACCACTTGCAGGCAGACCCCTCCCCGAAGCCACCCAAATTCCCTCTAGAAAAACACACAATTCCCAACCTTCAGGTTCTCAGGGCAGTACTCATGTCCATACATGTCGATAGCAGAGATGAAGATGGACTCAACCTGGTTGTGCCGCAGCTCATAGGAGGGCATGTGAGAGGCAATGAGCACCTGCCAGGGGAGAGAGGAGGTGGGAGCCTGGGGAGCCTGGGTGGGGACAGGAATGGGATGGCACTGCATGGTGCTGGCTGACCTGCCGGGCTCTCAGTGCCACTTTGGAGTGCTCAGCCTTGCTGAGCTGTGTCAGCTCATGGAGGATGCTCGTCAGCTCATCTGTCAGCGTGGGGTCACGGCCACACAGCTGGTCCTGCAATGTCACAACCACCATGGCTTAGCTCAGGCTCCTCGCTGTGTGGGATGGTTTCATCCTGCACCCCCAGCCCCATGCAGCCAAAGGGGACAAGACCAAAGGCACTAAAATGGGCTCTCTTTGACCCAAGCATAGTCACACAACACCATAGAGGGGAGATAATTAAAACAAAGTGATAACGAGGCAGGAATGGACACTTCACATGATGTGGAGCTGCCTTGCCTCTTCCCTGCCACCAGCCTTTGCTCCTGGAGTCTCATGCACAGGCTGTACTCACAATTAATGTGATCACCAGCTGGTTCTTCTTGGCCACCTGGGCATGGGAGAAGATGCTCTCCAGCACGGGGGTCATGTCAGGTTTGCATTGCTCCCTCAGGCTGATGACACACTTGTCATAGTGAGCTGTGGGGCAGGATCTCATGAGCCCTGAAGCAGTGTGGCTCCAGAGAGCCCTGCAGCTCCCCCAGAGAGCCCCAAGCCCTCACCATGCTGGAACTGTGTCTCCACTTGCAGGTAGCGCCTGAGCAGGTCCAGCACCACTGCCTTCATGTAGCCCCGGATGCCGCTGCGGTACCTGGGGAGCAAAGAGCCCATCTTGATGTGAGGAGGTGGCAGTGGGGGGACAGGGGAGTCACACACAGCACAGGACCCACCTCTGCACCAGCTGCACCAGGCTCTGTGTGTTCATGAAGAAGACCTCCCGCTCAGCCTTCCTCTGCAGTGTGGCTGCGTGGGTGTCCAGCACGCTGGCGATCTGTGGGGAGAGGGGACAGGGTCCAGGGTGGCTTAGGGGCACAAGGCTGCCAGCTCCCCCTCTTTTTACTCCACCCAAAGCCTTTCCCTTGAAGGGTTGTTTTTCCCCAAAGTGAAAAATGCAAAGTGACAAATGAATATAAAAAGCAATGCACACATAGAAGCAAATACACACATAAAACCAAACACGCATAGAAAATGTAAACCTCCACGTATTTCCCTCACTCATTTCATTTGTTATAAAATCTTGGCAGCACAAATTCAGGCAGGAGCTCCCAACTGGCTGCAGTTAAGAGGATGTGAGGCCCCTCTGGTACTCACCTGCTGGCTGGGGAAGCGGCAGAGCACGGAGGTGATGTTGCTGGCGTACTGCGCCATCACCTTCCGGATGGACTTCTCCACGGCCAGCGGGATTCTTCCCGAAATGCTCGTCATGATCTCCTGCAGCTCCAGCAGGGGCAGGGCAGGGTCCCTCAGGGTCTTCATCAGCTGTGCTACCCATTCCTTCATCTGCAGGAGCACAAGCTGGTGCTGCTGGACTTGCCCTCATGGCAAGTGGGTGAAACACCTGGTGCCTGGCACCCACCTTGGTCTTGAAGTAGGGCTCGGGCAGGCAGTAGCCGTTCATGACGTTGGTCAGGTTGTCCAGCACGTTGCGGAGAACCTGGTGCTGCTTCTCACCAGTGATGGGGAGGGTCTGCTGGGCTGGGAGCCCCCCTGTGAATGGCTGTGCCTGGAGAGGGCACAGGGAGGTGGGCTGAACTGTCCTTGTTGACAGGGACAGAGCTCCCGAGAGCTGCAGCTGCCCCAGAGGAACCAGCACAACCCCTGCTTTGGGTTAGATACAGAGGAAGTGGCTGACATTCAGTATGGTAGATCTGCCGGTGTCTCATCATGAAAATAATGTGGAAAAAGTGGAGATTTTAATGCTGTAAATGCATGTTTTTAATGCATGTGAGCACCTGCACAACGAGGAAGCAGAGTTATCCATGTGGAGCAGCACTTGAGCCCAAAGACAGCCCAAAGACACGGCATGAGATCGGTGTGATGCCCCATCACGGCAGCTCCTCCATTTTGACCCCTAGGGAGCATTCCCAGGATGCCAGCTGGGAGCTGGCAAGAGGGGATGGCAGCCCCCAGGAGACTCACAGGCTTCACTTTGGAGGGATCATCGAGCTGGAGGCGGGCGATGACACAGCCGGCCTCCAGCAGCGCTCCCGGCCGCTTGTTGTAGTGCAGCCGCCCCGCCTCCTCCACCGCCAGCGTCATGATGATCTTCATCACCTGGGGAGGAGGGGACACCGTCAGCGAGCCAGCAGCACCCGCGGGCTGCACGTCCCACCAGCATCACAGCAGTGCCGTGGGGTTCCGCCCTTGCCGAATGCTGTTTCTGCAGCTCTCCTGCAAAGCTCACCTCGATCTCCGCATAAACCTTCCCCTCGTCCACGTGGCCGCCGTCCTCCACCGAGTACTGCAACAGCTTCCCCGCGCAGGGCGAGCGCAGCACCGTCGGGTCCTTCTCCTTCTCGAAGGTGCACGTTTTGTTGCCAATAGTGATGCGGTACCTGCGAGAGAGGGAAAGGTGTCACCAGCCGACTGCTGGCCATCGGGGAGAGGAGATGGGGGCCCTGGCAGGGGGTACCTGTCGATCTCCTCTTTCATGTAGGTGGTGTAGCTGCAGCCGTCGTAGGAGAGCAGCAGCCCGCCGTCGTTGAGCCGGTGCACGTCGATCTCGATGTGGGTGCGGTTCATGATGACCACGTAGGTGGTCAGCGACTGGCGGGCGACCTGCGGGCAGGGGACAACCTCAGTGCAACCCCAAAACACACTGAACAGCGAGGCTGGGGCCTGAGGGGGCATCTCCCCATGCTCAGTGCAACGGCTGCTGCCACAGGGTGGGGCTGTGCTGGGAAGGCAGCAGGCACAACCTCATCCTGCACTGAGGAGCTGTCAACTCTGCCCAGAGGTGGTTTAACTCACGGCCCACAACTGGTTTAACACACAGCCCAGAACTCAACTCACAGCCCAGAGCTGGTGCAACACATGGCTCACCTGCCACTTTCATTGTGAGTAAGGAGTTTTGCATGAAGTCCAACTAATTTGGTTTAAAAGCAAGAAAATGAAGTTCCTTAATAAACTCAGGGCAACAGGTTGTATGAAAATGTCTGTCAGGTTAGGACAAGGTTATTAAGGTTATGAGGTTATTAATCTCATTTTTATGTTGCCAATTTTTAAAGGACAACCTTGTATTTATTTCACTTTTCTCCCTTGGGACAGGAGCATATCCCTGACCCCTTGAGAAGCACTGTGACTGGTTTGGGAGGAGCACAGCCCTGCCCTCACCTGCAGAATGTACTTCACACCCTCATAGATGAGCTCCACATCGACGATGTTCAGCAGAGAGGCTGCTGGCAGCACCTGGCCCCTGAAACACAATGGAGGGATCAGGCCCCACGGCATTCCCAGCCTCTCCAAGCGTGTGGGATGTCAGCAGTGCTCCCAGCCCTGGTGGGGGGGCATGACGGTGACCAGAGGGGACAAGTGTCAGCTTTAAGTGACCCACATGAGCACCATGCACAGCCAGATTTGGAGGGAGGTCAGGCACTGGGAAAACAATCAGATAAGGTGTATGGGAGAGCCCTGGGAGTCCTCCAAGCCTGGAGGAACAACCTTGATATTCAACAACAAAGCCACTTCCCCTTGAAAGCTGTTTTCCCAGCCATGGGAAGCCTTTCCTACTGTCCAGACAAAGTGATAGCTGAGGAACCAGAGCTGTGAGCCACAGCACATATCCCTGTGCCTGCCTGTCACAGCATTACTGTCACTAAATTTGCAAAGCAAAAATGGAAGGAAGATGTCCCAGAAGAACAACACTCGGGTCTCCATTGTGGCTGCCCCAATCCTGGAATTGCTCAAAGCCAGGTTGGATGGGGCTTAGAGCAACCTGGCCTGGTGGAAGGTGCCCCCCTACATGACTGAGCCCCACCCTGGGCAGCCCCCACTCCACACCTCTCCAGCGTGTGCAGGAAGTCAGTCATGCACGTCCTGAAAGCAGCATCCGCCACGTTCAGGGCACCACAGACAACCCCCAGCATCGTGTCTGGCTTCTCTGCCTGTGGGGGCAAAACCAACAGGGTTTGGGTCTTTACCCCAAGGAAGGGGAGTGGTGACCCCAGGGCAGCAGCCCCACCTGCACTTTCTCAGCAATCAGGTGGTCCAGCCAGCCCGTGTGTATCTCGTTGTTCTGGAAGCTCTCCGTCTCCAGCAGCTTGATCAGATATTCCACCGTGGTCCGGAAATCCCCACGGATAGACAGCTCCTTCAGGGCCACCACCATGTTCCTTTTAGGGAGAAAAGCCCTTCATGAGTGACTGAGAAGGTGGCACTTGGCTCTCAGCAGAGGGAACTGGGGAGCTTCAGGGCCTAGGGCAATGAGCTCCTGAGGTGATGAGCTCCTGAGCCCCCAGCACTTTCGCATTGTTTGGGTTGAAAGAGACCTTAAAAATTCTTTTGTTCCAGCCCCTGCCATGGGAAGGGACACCTTCCACTAGACCAGGTTGCTCCAAGCCCCATCCAACCTGGCCATGAAACAGCCCTGAATGAAACTACTGCTCAGTTCCTGAATGGACACTGCTGCTCAGGGCACGAAGCAATGCTCAGCAGATGACTTCAACACGTCCTTGAGGGTCAGGTGGATGAACTGGGGCCATAGCATCACCACAGTCCAAAAAATTCTGGCTTTGGCCAGACAGCCAGGTGCTTAGCACAGCAGCACCATTCTGGTCCTGTCAGATAAAACCACTTTTCCCAGCTCACACACCAGTTGTGACTCTTCCCAAGGACACACGCCCTCCAACTCATCCCACCACACTCACGAGATGGCCTCCTCTCGGTTCTCTCCCCATGAGAAGCAGTGTCCAAACTGGGAATCTGCAAATTCGTGCAGCCCCCCAGCTGCTGCCACACTGAAATACCCCCAGACATTCTTGCTGCTGCGGAAGTTCAGCTCCTGCACCGTCCCCGAGCTGGGCTTGAAACCCTGAGCCAAAACAGAGCAGAGATGGAGGAACCAGGACTGAGATTCGTGCAGCCAAGACAGGGAAGGGGAACCCCCATGGGTTGCATCAACCCCATGAACATTGGCTGGGGAGGACCATGCCCAGTTCAGCCCCACAGGTGACCCCCAGCTCACCTCCTCGGGGTTCTCACTGGTGATCCGGGCAGCAATGACGTGGCCCCTGGGCACGGGGGGGTTGGAGGGGCTGTGGAAGGAGATGGGGGTGTCCCCCCAGGGGCTCTCCCCATACAGCACCCGGATGTCTTTTATCCTGTGCAAGGGGATGCCCATTGCAATCTGCAGGAGAGACAAAGGCCTGAGCTGCCAGGGAGACACCGACAGAGAGTCCGAATGGAGAGTTCTCAGTGGGAAGGCAGAGTAGAAAAAAGCTGCCACACTGCTTTCACCGGCAGCCTCCACACTAGGATATGGGGCAGCTTCCCTCTGCCAGGCTCTATCCCAGTGCTCTTCCCTAAATGCCCAAACTGCTTCCTCTAACACCCCTGGAGTGATCCATGTGTAAGTACCTGCAGCTGGGCAGCCGGGAGGTTCACGTCTGCCACCATCTCCGTGCACGGGTGCTCCACCTGCAGCCGCGGGTTCAGCTCCAGGAAGTGGAAGCTCCCGTCCTCCCCGTACAGATACTCCACGGTGCCTGCACTGACGTAGCCAACCATCTGGGCCAGGCGGACAGCGCACTGCGGGAGAGGGAAATCCCTGGATCGTGGAATCATGGGGTATCCTGGCTCGGAAAGGACCCGCAGGATCAGCATCCAACTCCTGCTTGTGCAGAGGACACCCCCAAAACCCCACCAAGTGCCGGAAAGTCCAAACGCTGCGTAGACTCTGTCAGGCTTAGGGCTGTGATCGCTTCCCTGGGGAGGCTGTTCCTGTGCCCGACCACCCTGGACAGGGATTGCTGCTCAGCTCAGGGGTCCCTCCCTTCCTTAAAACCCCAATAAACCCAGCCCAGTTTCCCACTAAAACCTCGTGCTGCCCCTAGATCAGGCCACCCACCTTCTCCATCAGCTCGGTGACAGCGGGGGCAGCGATGGTGGCCGGCGCCTCCTCGATGATTTTCTGATGGCGGCGCTGGATGGAGCAGTCGCGGCTGAAGAGGGAGATGGCGTTGCCGTACTCATCTGCCAGGACCTGCACCTCCAGGTGCCGCGCGTGCTGCGCCAGCTGCATCAGGAAAATGGGGGATCCGGGCGCCTCCGCCTGCACCTGCGGCGGGGGAGAGGGTCGTGCTCCAGCATCACCCCCGAAATTCACCCCAGGATGGAGGCAGAGTTGCGGCAGGAGGTGTCCCGGGTGGGAGCAGGACCCTGCCGGGATGGGACGGGCAAAGGATGGGGGTTCCGGGCACCTCTCACCTGCCGGAAGCAGGCACTAAATTCCTCTGCTGTCTCCACTTTTCGGATGCCTTTGCCCCCTCCACCTTCTGCTGCCTTGATCATCAGGGGATAGCCGATCCCCATGGCCACCTGAGAGGGTCAAAGGCTGGGGTGACTGTAGTGTTTTGGACCCCAGCCCACCACCGTGGCAGCCCACACAACTCCAGGCATCCCTGAGCAGGATTATCCTGAGTGACATTCATTCAGAGGGACAAACTGCTGCTGGCACAGCCTTGTGTCACTGTGGTGTGTGCTGGGGGGCCAGAAGAGCCAGGGCAGGCAGGCTCTGAGGAGGAATCATGGTGGGCAAGAGATGAGAAGCTGCCTACAGGCTCAGCTTTACCTCCAGGCCTTCCTCCACATCCTTCACGCAGCCCTGTGCATACGTCTCCAGGGGGATGCTGATTGCCTGCTGATGCTGCTGGTCCTCCTCGGACCACTGGGCCACCAGACCTGCACATATGGCCAGGGCTGTGGTCACCACCAGGATGGCACAGCTGGGTGTGCCCAGGGAGCTGTGGATTCCATCATTCCCCTTGGTTCCACGCACCCCATCTCCAAAATCCCCCTGCCCAAATCAGCTGCTGCAATGGGGTGCCCCAGTATGTGTGGCCAGCTAGGCCAAGGATCCCAATCCTGGTGCTTGTTTTGGGGGGAAGGAGAGGCAGGGAGGAGGAAAGAGGGGAGCAGGGAGGGTATGGGGGCTGTGAGGAGGCACTCACCACTCCCACTCCATGGCAGCGTGGGGATCTCCAGGGTCTGAGCCACGATGGTGGAGGCCACTTTGTCCCCCAGTGCCCACATGGCATCACTGGGAGGACCTTTGGAGAGGGAGAGAAGGGCTGAGGGGGTGCCCAACCCACCAGCCCATCCCCACATCACTGAGTCAGTCCCACCAGCCTTCTGCAAGGACTAAGGATGCAGGAACCTAAACCCACTGCCCTGCTCAGGACAATGCTCAACCCTTCTCCAAGGAGAGCTCAGGCAGGGAATCCCACAAGGTCCCACCCAATGTTCCTCTGTGAACACTGCATCAGCCTGAACATTACAGGGAAAAAATCCAGCAAACAGCAGGATTCCTGGGAATGCCCCAGAAAACCAGCCTGAGGACTGCCACTCCATGGGCTGGGCATGCCAGAGGCACTAAAGGGGCATTCCCAGTGCAGTGTCCCTGGCAGTGACTGTGAGTGCACACACCAGCCCAACAGCCAGCACATAGAAGCACTGAGACCTTACCCAGGAAAGCTATCCCGTTTTTCTGCAGCAGCTCTGGCAGCTTGTGGTTCTCCGAGGCGTGTCCCCAGCCAGCCCACACCGCCTGGCACAAGGAGAAGCAGCAGTGGGAGTGTCACCCCTGTGCTGGCATCTCCCACCGTGCCCAGCTCCTCAGCACACAGGGACATCACTCCCTCCTGGGGTGTCCCCTCTGCCCAGCAACAGCCCTTGGCAAGGAGGTGGGAGACACAAATGGCCACTACCTGGACCGGGATCCGTTTGGAAATGTCCACTATCAGCTCCACATTGGCGTAGTTGTTGTTGTTGGTCCCTCCAGGGACAGGCACATAGTGATCTGCCATTTTGATGTACTCTGCAAGAGAGCACAAGGAGTGGTGGGAGCCACATACCTGAGTGGCACCCCTTCCCAAATCCTCCATCGCGGGGAGGCTGGAGCAGGGAAAAATCATTTACCCCTGGATTTGGCTGCGTAGGAGGAAAGCGTGTGACTCCAGGCTGTGCAGAGCCCTCACATGCCAGGCAGGAAAGGTTCAGCCTCAAGTAGGGAACTTCCTTTTTGGGGTATTTTCAGGAATTACCTGCGTTGGCCTTGAGGTCCTCGGGGGTGACCATGACCACGAAGCGAATGGCGCGCTCGTTGCGGAACATCTCGTAGGCCCAGCGGCGGATGGAGCGCATGCACTTCACAGCAGCGATGCCGTTGTTGGCGATGAGCACCTGGGGGGACAGAGACGGGGGTGGCAGGGCGAGCCCTGTCCTTGCTACCCCAAGGGATGGCAGTGCGTGGGCAAGGGATGGGTGTGGAGCAAAGCAGGGGGGATGTGTTAATCAGGAGCTTTCTGTCAGCTGGCTGTACATCCCAGCAGAGCATGAGACTCCTCAAGAGCATCTCTGATGTCTGGCACTGGGGATGACCAAGGATGGGGCTTTGGCCATCGTTTGTGCAAAGCTGCTGCATGGGGTTCCCTCTCCCAGCCCATGAGAGTGAGTGAAGCCATGGAATGAACAGCTCTGGGCTGCCATTGCTCCAAGCCTGGCGGACACAGGACATTCGGGCAGTGCTCAAAGATGTCCCTGTGAAAAGCAGTGACCCCCTACCCAGGTGCAAGAAGGGGCATGTGGGGACAGACCTTCTCGATGACACGGTTGCCCCCAAAGCGGGTGACGAACTCAGCTGGGGAGGCAACGGAAAAATCCCGCTGCAGGTCCATCTTTCTGTGGCTCCTCTTCGTCAGGTTCAGTCCTGACATGCTGGGCCTGTGGTGGAATGTGGTGGCTGTTACTGAACCCAGGGCCACCCCAGAGAGCCCAGAGCCACTCCAGTGAGCCCTCTCCCAGCCCCAAACCCCCTGCAAAGCCCCAAA
>VXBB01009117.1:204901-217623 GCA_013399915.1 Illadopsis cleaveri | reverse complement strand
CGTGGTTAAACTGCCCCGCGGGCAGGCGGGGGATGGAGCCGGCGGGAAGAGGCCGCGGCTGGAGGAGCCCGGCCCGGGGCGGCCGCCGCCGCGGGAGATCCGCGCCGAGGGGCTCAACTGTGATTACCGCATCCTCTTCGGCAAAGCCGAGGCGGACGAGATCTTCCAGGAGCTGGAGAAGGAGGTGGAGTATTTGGAAGGTATATTCCTGCTCTGTGAGGGTGCCGGAGCACGGACTGTTCCAGGGAGGCTCCGGAGGCCTCCCAAAGGGCCTGGGCAGTGCTCTTGGAGACCCTGCTTGGGCAGGAGGGTGGCCTGGATGACCCCCACTGGTCCCTTCCAACCTCAACCCTTCTATGTCCGGCTCTGTTCCCCTCCATATCCCCTTTACCCCTTCCCAGTGAAGCATTTCCCGGCCCAGCCCACCCAGGTGAGCCCCAGAGCAATTCCCAGGGCCCGGGCACGGCTTGCAGGCACTGGGAGATTTCTGCAGCCGCCTGGTGTTTGCACAGCGTGGCCCTGAGCAGCCAAGAACACAAGTCCGACTGCGCAGGGTCGGTTTTGCTGGGCTGGAAGTGTTTGCCAAGGGATAATCCTGGAGTGGTGACTGGAATTTGTTGGAGATGCAGTGTGTGAGATACGTGATGGGGTGCTGGTCCTGTTCATCCCATTCGAGGGGGAGAACAGGAGTGTCCAGCTTTGCTGGGACACAAACCCTGGGAACAGGGATGGCAGCTTTTGGGTTGACACGAACACTCTCATTCCCATTTGGAGATTCCCAGAAGCTGTAGATCCAGGGGAATATTGGACTGTGCAGAGACAATACAGAGCCGGGTTTGATCCTTCCCCTGTGTTGTTTAAACAGATGACTTGACGAAACTGCACGTATTTGGCACGTGGCACAAGATTCCCAGGAAGAAGGTCACCTACGGAGACCCTGGCTTGTCCTACACCTACTCGGGTGTCACATTCTACCCTAAGCCATGGATCCCGGTGCTGACCCGGATCCGGGAGCGCGTCACGGCAGAAACGGGACACACCTTTAACCTGGTCCTTATCAACAGGTACAGCCCCTGCACCAGCAGCTTTTTCTTCAAGTGAAACCCCAAAAAAACCCCACCAAACTTGTGCAGCATTTGAGTTGATTTGATTTAACTGGAAAATAAATGTTATGTTTAATGGTTGTGTTTGTTGTGGTTGTGTTTGTTGTGTTTATGTTTGTTGTGTTTATGTTTGGTATGTTTGTTGTTATGTTTGTTATGTTTATGTTTGTTGTGTTTGTTATGTCGTATATCAAATCATATATCATATATAATGTTATATGATATAATAATAATAATATATTATCTTNNGATTATAATATAGATTATAACAATGTTACTATAATATTATCTATTACAAAAATATGTGTTATATATCATGATATATTATAATTTAATATATTATGTTACATAATGTTATGTTATGTGTAAGTAATTGATGGCAGTAATTAACAGAGCTGTGTGCCCAGGTACAAAGATGGCCTGGATCACATCGGGGAGCACCGGGATGATGAGAAGGAGCTGGTTCCCCGCAGCCCCATCGCTTCCGTGTCCTTCGGAGCCTGCCGGGATTTCGTGTTCCGGCACCGGGATCACCGGGGGAAGGGAGGGATGCCAGGCACGGGCAGGATCACCCTGCAGCTGGCCCACGGCAGCCTGCTCCTCATGAAACACCCCACCAACCTGTACTGGTACCACAGCCTGCCCCCACGCAGGAGGGTGCTGGCCCCCAGGGTCAACCTCACCTTCAGGAAAATCCTGCCCGGGGCCAAGCAGGGAAATGTTCAGCCATTGGGCTCTGAAAAATGAAGTTTTAGTTCCTGCTGGAGCTCTGTGGATTCCCCTGTGGTGATCCAAAGGACTGGAGGAGCAAATGGACACGGGAGGTTTGGTAATTTTGCTGCTAAAGCCTGTGGCCGCTGATCTCAATAGCGAGGTTTTTTTTCTCTGGGAAATGATGGTCTGGTCCTGCTGATCCCTGTTTTTGCTGATTGCTACCCTTGTTTTGCTGGGGAAGAAGTTTGTTCTCAGCTGATCTTTATCTAAGCATTGTTCCAAGGAGATGAAAATGCTGCATAGCCTGGAGGCAGCAGTTCATAAAAACTGTGAGCCACAAACTGTGATCGTTTGAAGCTGATACTCTACAGGTGACACTTTCTGAGCTCTGGTTTGCTTGGGGTTTTTTTTAATTAAAATAAAGCAAAAATGAGCCTGACATGGAGAAGGGGAGTGCTGAGGTGTGAGGACAGGGAGTGCAGTGTGGCTGGATGAATGTTTGAGTCACTGTGACTCCTATCTGCTTGAATTCCTCTGCTCCTGGGGGAGGCTGCTCTTGCAGGAGGAAGCATAAGATTTTTCCTCCCTCAGGTCCGTTGTACAAAAACCAGGCAGTAAAAAATGCCTTTGTGGGGAAGAGTTGGGTTGTTCCATTTCCATTGGAAGGCTGTCACTCTGAGAGTATATTTTCCTAAATAATTCTCCCTAGGGATCCCATCCTGGCTCCCTGAAAGCCATCACTTCTCACACCCACAGAGAATCCTACTGACAATGAGGGAATTCTGCCCAGTCCCCAAGAGATCTTGAGACATCAAAGAATGGTAAGTTCTGGGTGGGGTTTTTTTTCAAATCCTGTGTGACCTGGCTACAGCCACTGGAATTAGTGCTGGGCTCTGGCCTTCAGTGGTGGGTCCATTATTCTTGTGGAATTAAGGCCTGTGCAGACAACTGGGAGTTGGTACTTCCCACTCGCTGCCACTCTGAAATATTCTGTGGAGCCTGAAGAGCTCCTGCAGAAAATCCTTCTTATCCAGGGCTTGTGAAGTGTTTCAACCCCTTTAGAAACTCCCAGCTTGGTGTTTGTTTCAAGACATCCCCACACTGATTTTTCTACCAAGTTTGTTCTTTTATTGCTACTGTACAGTTACAAAAATACCCTGAAGTGGGGGGGGAAAAAAAAAAAAAAGCAACTTCCAACAGCAGTGCAGTGCTTGGACTGGAACAAACATTTTTAAATTAACACACAAAATAAGACAAGAATAATCCAAACACAGAGATGTCATCTTGGAGCTCTTAATTCTTTACAATTTATTAACATCTTCTCCACCATGGCAGCTTGGGAGGGACGAGTACCAGCATTGAAGCCTTGTGGCTGCACAGAGGGGAGGTTTGGCTGGAAAACACAGAGCCCTGGGACCTCCAAAGGGGAGGGTTGGCTCCCAAACACCTGCAGAAATTCCAGTGATCTCCACAGGTGTGGTTGGCTGGAAAACAGATCCCAGTGACCTCCAAAGGGGAGGATGAGCTCCCAAAGCCCTGCACAGATCCTGTGCTCACAGGGGAGGATCTGGCACAGCTCAGGGCCAGGACTGAGGTGCTGGGATTTGCTCCCTTCCTCACCTGAGGAGCTAAGCCAAGCCCATCCACTCCTCCCCACCAGGCAAAGCCAGAAAAAAGGTTCAACCCTCCCCTTGACAGCCCTTGAGGGAGATCCAGAGTCAATCCACAGCCCAGGGAAAGAGCTCTTGGCAAAAGAAAACCTGCTGGCTGTGCAGGAAGGGGTGACTTTGTCCCAGCTGCCAGATTTCACATTTCAGTCCATAGTGTGCGTGTCCCCTGCCCCTCCTCCAGCACAACTAAGCCAAGGGGCTGCTCAGCTGAACTCCCAAATCCAGGAAAACCCCCCCAAGCAGAGCATTGAGCATGGATAATGCAGGACAGCCACTGCTGGCACTGAAAATGGTTTCAGTTCTGAGGTGCAGGGGCAGATCTGCTGGAGGGAGATGTTGGGGTGATGGATTTAGATGGCTCCCAGTAGGGAGGGCTGGCTCCTTCTCCAGCTCTGTCAGCTCTCCCTTCAACAGCCAGGGCAAATTTTTGGCATTTTGCATCCTTCAAGGTATTTTTTTTTTGTTTCTTTTCTTGGTTTTCTATAACTTAAAATAGGTTAAAACCAAGCTACTGCTCGTGCAGCACAGCCAGGAACCAGGTCCCAGCCCAGCAGTGGATTTATCCATATTTGTGTACTATGAGCATTACCTGGGCCAGGAATTGTGCTCCAGACTCTGGAATGATGAGTTGTGTAAAGAATTTTGCATATCCACCCATTTTACCACTCCTGCTTTGGCTGGTTTGGAGCCTCTCCTGAGGAAGTGTGAACACCCCCGAGCTTTGGGCAGCACTATGAATTCATGAGGTACAAAGTTGCCCTAAAAAAACCCTATTTAAGACAGCTGTTACTTGAAAACTTCACACTGGAAAAAAAAGCTTGTTTGATGAGGGCTTTTTCTCCTCCAAGCTTACAAGGACAGAAAAAAGCTAAAAACAACCTACATATTTTATTCCTGGTCATTTAAAAGCAGGTTTTTAAAGGAGGATTTTTGCTGCTCCCTCTGTGCTTTGGGATTTTTTTTTCTTTTTTTTCACATCAAACAATCCAGAGCAGCAGAAATCCCCTTATTTCTACTTACAGGGCAGCCTGAAGCTGATGCAGGATTCCCAGATTTCTTCATGAGACCAGTAAGTGCCCATCATTCCTAGCCCTGTTGTTTATATTTCATTTAACAAGGCCAGGGGCTGCTCTACAGCTCAGCTGCAAGCCAGGAGCATGGATCCCAATGCTGGGAATAGCAGATTCCAGCAATAAAATGGGAAGGGCAAGTCTAGAACAGTTACAGCAGCTTGGAAATCACAGCATTAAAAGTTGTATTTGATGCTACAAAACAACTGGATTCAACAGTGCTGAGGGAAATGACAACACTGAGCACTAGCAAACATCTCCATGTGCTGATTCCAGCTATATTCCAAAGGTATGGTGCAATAAATTAAGGTTTCAGCTCTTAGTAAGATACAAAATTATCTCCTGGATAAAGCAATTTAAGTCAGGAGAAGGAGTTTATAAAGAAGGAAAATCTTGTGGACAGGGAAATCTTTTGGACCGGGGCCATTAGTGGAGATGCCTTTACTTGATAGGTCAGGAGAAATGTGATTCCATGAGCTCATCCTGAGCTTGTGAGGCATTCCCAGGACACAGTGGGCATGCAGAGGGCTGGGCCAGTGGCAATGCAGCTGTTCAGGGAAGCTCAAGGCACTTTGTGTCTTCAATCATTTCCTTTGCCAACAGCAGCTTCCCCATTGCCCCCTCCCAGGGCTCCCCACTGGGAATAGAGCCTTGGGACAAAATCCCTGCCTGACAGACAAAGGCTTCTCAACACATCAGGGCTGGAAATTGGAACAGCTCCGGGAATTTTGGTACAAAACACAATTCCCAGCCATTGCCACAGGGAAGGGAACCAGGAGGGGCTGGTGCATAATGGAGAGGTGCCAGGGCAGGGATTGGGAGGGGGTCTTCAACAGCAGCTTGACATCAACCCTTTCCAGGGCTCCCCCTTGGGAAATGAAACGTGGGGGATAAAAGCATCTCCCTGGGAAAAGTGCCGTGTCAGGACATGGAACAGAGCCTTGGGACAAGGCAGGAAAACACTCCTGAACACACACCCCAGGATGCAGGGTGCAGGAACAGCAGGATTGGGGTACAAACCACAATTCCCAGAAGGGAGCCTGGAAAGCGGGGAGGCTTTGCATAACGGAGAGGTGCTCCTGGCTCTGAGGGCTCTCAGGATGATCCAAGGGCTCCAGGGATGCTCCGAGGGCTGGGGATGCTCTGAGGGGGCTCCAGGGATGATCCCAGGGGGCTCAGGATGTTCTGAGGGGGCTCAGGATGCTCCAAGGGCTCTGGGGATGCTCCAAGGGGGCTCAGGATGCTCTGAGAGCTCTGGGGATGATCTGAGGACTCCGGGGATGCTCCGAGAGGGCTCAGGATGCTCCGAGGGCTCCAGGGATGCTCCAAGGGCTCCAGGGATGATCCGAGGGGGCTCAGGATGCTCTGAGGGCTCCAGGGATGATCCGAGGGGGCTCAGGATGCTCTGAGGGCTCCAGGAATGCTCCAAGGGCTCCAGGGATGCTCCCAGCTCAGTGCTGGGCCGGGCTCTGGGGCTGGGCCCTGCCATGCACTCTCTCGTAGAACAGCAGGTAGGCACTGGCAGCCAGCACCTCGTGCAGGCTGGCCCTGCGCACGGATTCATCCGAGATCCAGAGCCACTGGCTGCCGCGGGCACCCGGAGCACGCCGGAAGGTGACAAAGTGTCCCGAGTGCATGTCCCCGTGGTGAACCACCACTGCCATCAGGCGGTACAGGTACAGCGGGGCCCTGCAGGGGGACACACACACACACACCAGAGCAGCCACAATTCCTGCCTGGAGCAAGGCTGTGGCTCCCTGGGATATACACACACACACCAGAGCAGCCACAGCTCCTGCCTGGAGCAAGGCTNTCAGGACCGTTTTGGGAAGACACCAAAGGCACATGAGGGAATTTGGGGGGGTCCTAAGGGGGTTTCTAAGTTCCCTACCAACCCAAACCATTCTGGAGTTCTGTGGAAAAGGATTATCAGCAGAAGCCCCAAGGGTGATTTACCAAATGGAACCGTGGCAGGTGCAACTTGAAATCAAAAACATCTGAGAAAATAAAAATCTATGGATTTCTTCCAACCATTTGAAAATGAAGGAAAAGAAGGGCTAGAGGAAACCAGCAGCAATGAGATCATGGCTGTTCAGGAGGATTTACTGCACCATGAACCAGAGGTTGGAGATTTTGAGTTTTGCTTGTAACTTTGCCCTAATCCCTTTCCCAGGACTAAAAATCACCCAAGAGACAAGCACAGGAGCTGGGACAAAGGTTACCTGCTGTGACTGGGCAGCCTCAGGACAAGGACAGAAGAAAGGAAGACAATTTGAAAGACAGAAATGAAGAGAGAGAGTACAAATGTCTAACTTACCTGCATTCAGGGAATGCAGCAAGTGGGAAAGTTCCTGGGGACATTAAAAATGAGGAAGAGGAGGAAGAGGAGGCACCATTCAGGAAGAGAGGTTTGGTACCAGCTGGTTGTTCTGCATCTGCCAGAGGAAGGAGAAATTCAGGGATTTAACTTTAATGCTGTTGCTGAGAACAGCACCCCTGCTCCTGCAGTGCCCTTCATCATGGGATATCAAGAGATTTTATTGATTTTAACATTCAAAGGCAATGGATATTTTATTCAAATCTGTTTTACATGACAAATATGGAAATGCCCATGTGTCCAAAATCCCAACTAAAGGAATATTGAGCTGCCTAAGGACAGAACTCCTACAGCTGGATTTTCCAGCTGTTTTTGAAGAATTCACCATTCCCAGCATTCCTTCTCTGCTTGTCTGAAGCCCTGGAAGAGAGCCCTAACAAGAAAATCCCTGGGACATCCCAAGTTCAACACACCTTTGGACATAAAATATGTGAATTCTGTGCTGTGTTTTGTAATTTATTTTTTTAATATATATTTTGTAGGCTCAAAATGAAATTATCCAAACTGAACTGTAAATTTGGGAATGGCAAAGGGATTTCTGCCCTCTTTGCAGACCCCCACATCAAGATACTGCTCATGGCTTGATCCTGCAGAGAAAGTTTGATCCCTGAACTGCAGAAAGAGCTGAACTATTTCATTGGCAAAGGAGGTACCTGAAGGTTTCCCTGCTCTCCCATCCTTTATTCCAGGGGTTGTCTCCTCAGAGCTTTTCTGGCTGAGCTGCTCCTGGCTGGATTTGGGACCAGGAACTCGATATTTGTAGATGTCCATGACCAGGAATTCGTTGAACTGGACGTGTTCGTGTCTCTTCAGGGGAGTGCCTTGGTTTGACCAGCTCAGCCTTTGCAGGTGGATGCACAAACACTGGGGCAGCTTCAGGAATGAGTTCAGGGAAGGAAAATCCACATTTTTCATGGAAAGAAACAGGTGGTAAGTCCAGGGAATAAGGAAATGCATTTCCCTTGTCTCTGTGTAAGCTCAGTGGCAACGTGACAATAATTCTTGTGAGATTCCTGATATTTCCTAATCCCCAATCATTAATGGCTTTGCACAGGGAAAAACCAAAAACATGAAGTGTTATAAAGAGCTGAAATTCAAAATCATTGCTGTAGCAAGAAGAACATTATTATTACTATTATTATTATTACTATTGTTATTATTGGCACCTGAGGCTCCTAATTACACACTTGGCCTTTGCATGACAGGATTACAGAGCAAAAAAATGAGTTTTCTCATAGAAATCACACCTGATGTTTACTCACCAGCTGTATTCAGGATATTTTAATTTCTCTGAAATGTGGAATTGCTAAAGATGCTACAAACACTGTAAATACAAATTGATCTGCTCACTGAAGAATGAATGTAAAATCTAAGAAATGACACTGAGCCAAACTCACATTTAAGCTGTTTTGCTAAATAGCAGGAGAACATTCACATCCTTTAAGTGTTTTATGTTTGATGTTCTGCTGAGTTGAGGCCTCAGTGCCCACAAATATTTGCCAGGTGAGTTTACTTTGAAAAGTGAAACATTTGTGGTCTAATAGCAAGAAATGGACACAACCAGCCCAAAGAGAGAAGTCACTGTGGAACAGGATTTAGGAGATTTGGAGGGGTTTTTTGCCTCACCTTTCCTAACTTTAATTGCTTAACAAATGTAGTTTTCTGGTTTTCTATGCTCTGTCCATTCAGAACTCCTTCTGCCTGGATCTGGAATGAAAAGGGGAAAAAAAATGAAGGCACCTGCAGACAGGAGCAATTAATTGTCTGTTTTATGCTCAGTGCATTAATCACACCTAGTAATCCTCTTCAGAATTCCTAAAGGATCCAAATTCTAAACCAAATTCAAGCAGAAATGAGCATTTAGAGAATTCCATTCACTCAGAACTGCCTCTTCTGTTGATTTTTAAACAATACCAGAGCCAAAAAAATGACCCCTGGTGATACCTGGCAGCTACAGAATAAAATATTTGTAGATGTTGTAACAGCAGTACTAAGTAAAGCCCCAAATATTCTGTGAGGTAAGAACTCCCTGTTAAATATCTGAAATCCCAGAGGCTTTCCCCAAGTCCTGAAGAAAAAAGGAGGTGGAAAGTGAAGCCAGGATTGTGTCAGCAGGCTCAAAACTGAGCAGGGAGGTGACAGGAATTAAAGTGACAGGAATTAAAGGGACCTACTTTGGTGCAGTTGTCACACACAACATCCTTCACAGACTCTGAGGAGATGAAGTGATGGAGGCAATGGTCCAATGTCATGGGACGACCCTGAGTGCCAAGAAAAGCCAGAATTATTTGCAGGAATTTTAGGGTGCATTCCACTGGGTTTTGGGAAAGGATTTTTAATAATTTCTTCCACAGGAAAACTACAGAACTGCAGGTTTATTTCATGAAAGAACTGACTAAATGGCTTTGGGTGATCATGTAACTGTGGGGATTCTCTCTTAGCCTGGATTAAACGTGGAGAACTTTGCAGCCTTTTGATAACAACAGCAGTGATTCCCTGTGTGAACACTTCAGTGGGGTTTTAAACCACACATTCCTGTCCTGTTCCTATTTATCTCTCATTCCAGCACTTCAGGGGTCACTTTATGCTCTCTGGCCCCTGTCATGGGAGAAATCCAGCTTTTAATGGAATTTAGGCTTCCCTCTTGCCCTTTCAAGGAGNACTGGGTTTTGGGAAAGGATTTTTAATAATTTCTTCCACAGGAAAACTACAGAACTGCAGGTTTATTTCATGAAAGAACTGACTAAATGGCTTTGGGTGATCATGTAACTGTGGGGATTCTCTCTTAGCCTGGATTAAACGTGGAGAACTTTGCAGCCTTTTGATAACAACAGCAGTGATTCCCTGTGTGAACACTTCAGTGGGGTTTTAAACCACACATTCCTGTCCTGTTCCTATTTATCTCTCATTCCAGCACTTCAGGGGTCACTTTATGCTCTCTGGCCCCTGTCATGGGAGAAATCCAGCTTTTAATGGAATTTAGGCTTCCCTCCTGCCCTGCCAAGGACTGGATAAAACAAAACACAAAGAGCAGAAGACGTGTCCAAATCCCAATCCTGGCTGTCCAGGAGGGCACTCTGCAAGTAGGAATCACAATTTCCATGAGTAGCAGTGGAAAGAAATCACTACCAGCCATGAAATAACAAAACTAAAAAATATCCTACAGATGTTGCCCCAAAAATCCACAATGTTTTGTCATTTGAAGTTCGTCAAGAGGCAGAAAGAAATGGAAACAATTCCCAGTTAAAATCACCCGCTGGAAAAGGCTGGATGGGGTAAGGTGTGAGCTGCTAGGGGAACCCCAGCTGAAGGACACCTTCCCAGGATGGGAAGCAGCCCTTGGGATATGATCTGAGCTCTTCAAATTCCACAGAAAAGACCAAATCCTCCATCAGGAGAAACAGAAATCTCTGGTGGCATCACCAAGTTCTGTTTGTTGGGCTCATCAGAACCTCGCACCACCCGCTGGGGGGGAGGTCCTGCAGCAGCACAGGATTGTAAAAGGGCAGGAAAATCAAGTCCCAAAGTAGCTCTGAATGTCCTGCACAGCTGAGAAAGGCCCTGGGAAGGGCTGGAGGGATCAGGGAGCAGCGGGATACGTACCCACACGGCCGCTGGAATGCTCAGGGAGAGGCTGTCAAAGGTGTCGAACCTCACAGGGCTCTGCAAGAGAACATTCCAGAGCCAGGACTGAGCTCAGTGATGCCTTAAGTTTCAGCTTTCATATCTTCCAGATTCTGTACTGCATTAGCATATAACTCTGAACTTCATTTAGAGTGTTAGCAAGTTCTCCTCACAGTTCAGTCAGACAAAACTATCCTTTTCCAGCCCCAGAACCAAGAACACCATTGCAGCTTCAGGCCCAAAAAGTATCAACAGCAAATTGAGGAGAGCAACCTGGGAGGATGGGACTTCATTACCTGAAGCTGTAATTGGACAATTAATTAACTCCAATATGTAAATGGACCAAAACTTATAAAAGTGTGAAAACTCATGACCCCTGGTCCATCTTGGGTGCAGCCTCAGCCAGGCTCATGTACTGCCCAAGGCCTTTTTTTAATAAATATACATTTCATTCCTTTAACACTGTCCAGCCTCTGTCCTCTCAAGGCATCATCAGTCCCCAAAACATCCAACCCAACTCTCCCAAGATGAGCCTGTGCCCCGTGCTGTCCATAATTCCCTGGTGGAACAGGATCCAAACCCCCTCAGTTTCCCAACTGTGCAAGTGAACACCAGCAATGTTCTGCTCAGCCTTCTCCTGCTCTCTCCAATTTGTTTGCAAGGTTTTGGGAAATGAAATACAAATGTTCTCTTGGTTTGGGCTATAAATGAGGTTTATTTTTGGGTTTTTTTTTTTTCCCCTTTATCCAGGTTATCTTCATCTCCTTACTTGGGATAACTGGACTTTAAAGTGCCTTTGCAAAATGTGCTGAATGAGCAGCGAGTCCAAAACTCACCCATGTGAGTGGATTATCAGGTAATATTATTAATTAATTGTTAATTCAGTAACAGAATAAAAGATCCATTATTCTGTTTGATGAGGCAGCTGTTACCCCCACAAGCTGCATCACATGAATTTTTTTCAGTCTATTCAGGGGTAAATGCTTGTTCATCACCAAGGGATCAGCACTCTGAGTGTTGGATATCCCCTCTCACATGACACAGACATTAATAATAATATCAAATATTCTCTATTTCCACACCTGGTGCTCACAGTGTTTGCAGACCATGTTGCTGGTCAGCCTTCCATGGAAAGGGTGTTGAGATTTCCAGTGGTTGGACACAGGGGGAAGAGATCCTGCAACACAAAACTTGTCCATAAATTTTCCATCCATCCAGATTCAGCACTCCAATCCCACACTTTTGCCCTGCAGGAACAAAATTAATGCCTCCAAAGCACATTTTTGTCCCTGTGATTTATAATTAATGGAGATTTATTTATATTTTTTTGATTTCTATTTCAGTTCAGTACAAAGATCAATTAATATTATCCCCTTAATAAACAAAACTACCCTATGAATATTCAGAATACCCAGAAGGGATAAAATCCTACCTCTTGTCCTGCAGCTTATTTGCTTTTGGGTTATTTCTGGTTGCTACAGAAAGAGATAAAAACATTTCCTTAACAACAACAGCAACATAGAACAGATGTAGCAATTTAATACATGAAGTATTGAATTTCATTTCTAATTGGCTTTTCTGGCATTGCAAAAATTGTAGAAATCTCAGTGGCTCTTTATATTTGAAAACAAAAAAAACCTGATACAAAACAAATTTATGATTGACAATTGCCTGTAAAAGGAGTCATTAATCTGCAGAACTCTGCCTCAGAACACTAAAATAGGAGATTGTGTCTTTTTTTTGGTCTGTATTTTAGGCAAAACCAGGTATTTTCTATCTGCATCAAGTTTATCAGCAAGCGGGGGGAGAAGATCAATTTTACCTCCATAAAACTCTTCCAGAAATGCCCTTTTTGCAGTTTTCAACCCTTTTTTAAGGTGGGAACTACAGATCAGAGTAACTAACTTAAATCCCTACATCCCATGGATTCAGGGATGCAAAAACCCTCAGGAAAGCAGGAACACTGGAAATCCAAAGATATTTTCTTCAGAAAACCCCAGAATTATTTAAATTCGACTTATTGACGAGTTCCTACCAAAGGATTAAAGGACAGCTTTGGGAACAGAATCCAAATATCCTAAACAGACACTTTCAACTTGGGAATCTGGGCAGATTCCAGGGATTTCTGCTAAGGAAATAAGTGGGATCACCTCCAGGGAATGCA
>VXBB01009117.1:189552-199762 GCA_013399915.1 Illadopsis cleaveri | reverse complement strand
AAACAACAACAACAAAAAAAACCCCACCAAAAATTAAAAAAAAAAAAAAAATCCCACAGCCCAACCCCAAACCTGATAAAATCTTCGGTGCCTTTAACCCCAGGAATTCCTTCCTTTCCCCTCAATTCCAAATGCTTCCTTTCAAACCGACCCCGTTTTCCCTAACGCTCCATTCTCGGGTGTTTTGCAGCATATTCCTATTTATAAATCACGGGGCTCCGCGCGGCGCGGGGCGAATGTTTCGAGTTGGGTGTTCAATATTCATGAGCTCGTGTCAATGACAGAGCGCCCTGTCCCGTAACACTCCGGAGAAGTTGGGGACACGGACATGAACTCCGGCTCTTTTCCAGTCCTCCGTTAGGATGCCTTCAGCTGGTCAGGGAAAAGAATCAGAGGTTATTTTATCGAGCTTTTTCCCCCCTCGTTTTTAAGACCAAAACCTGGGAATACCTTCCAAAGGACCTTCAGGTGTTTCGGTGCTGGGAGATTTTGCAAATAAATGCAGCAGCTCCCTGAGGTGTCCCAGATGTGGAAAAATTTGACAAGTGTGGGACAGAAATTATCCCTGTGGAGGTTTTTTTCCTTTGTTGGTTTCATATATCCCTAAATTAGACACCTATATTTTCATTTTCTGTGCTGAGGAATGTGGCAATAATCCCTGCCTGGATTTGTGATTCTCAGATTTTGTAGGATCTGTCACCTCCAAAGCTGGAAGGATCTTTAAGGTCCCTCCCTGTGGTTCTGTGATCATTTAATCTGTTTCCAAAACGATTTCACTTAAATCCAAGGGATTTTCACTTTCCAGGGGGGAAAAAGTTCCCTTGTGTTGCTGATAAAGTGAAGGAAGTTTGAGGGATCTGTTCCATTAAACCTGGTGGATCTGTTCCCAAATCTTTGGCCACAGAAAACTTCATAGATGGGAAAAGAACCTTCTCTGTGGGAAGGGAGCAAATCCCTCTGACCAAAACATCAAAGCTGTGTCAATTTAGCAAATTCTGGTCTTAAAATACAGATATTCCATTAATTTCATGACATTCCATTAATTAATTACAGAAATTCCATGGTATTAAATAATTCTGTTTAAGATGAAAGCACAGTCACAGAATCAGCATCCTGATGGAAAAAAAAATGTCCATCCATTCCCTGAATGAGCTCAGTTAATTGCATTTCACTAAATAATATTTCAGGTTCTGGTGCATTTCAGGAGTTTTCACTTCTAATCACAAAAACAACTCAGAAAAATGGAATTTGTGCCCTTCCTGCCAGGAAAACAAACCCCTGAAATTCAATGACACAGCAATGCCTAATTTCCAATTAAATCCAGGCACACAAAACATGGATCTCATTAAATATGCATCATTCCATCAGATTTTTATGAGCCCTGTGGTTTTATAACTTTGTGGATAGCACAATAACAGCCGAGACCAAGGATTCTATCCCATCCCTGACACCAGATCCAAACACAAACCCCGGCATTCCCGGTGGAGAATGGAGACAATGAGATGTGAAACAGAGCTTCAAGGTTCCCCAAGCCCAGCTGCCAGCTGGAAAACACTCCTGGAAGGATCCATCCATCCATCCCTCCCGGNGAGAGAGTTCATTGATCTTCTGGTATCAGAAAAACTACCAGGCACCAACTAGGACTTTTATCTAGTAAAATGCTAATTTAGCACAATGGGGCAAGTTTGGAAGGAAGGGGGACCAAAACCCAAAAGGACATCTGGACTCAAAGGAATGTAAAAAGTTCATCCTTAAAAACAAGGATTTCAAAGGAGTGATTATGCTTTCTGGTGAGCCACCCCAGCTGGAACTATTGTTTTTCTGTCTCCTAAATTGTCTACTTTTGGTTTTTTATTAAACTTATGAATTTTTCTAAGAGAGTGAAACTCGTTTTTCACATCTTCATCCCAGTCAGTCTGGGTACAGGGGGGTTTGGAGAAGTTAAGGAGCCCAGATAAAAATAATAACTCAAGGAAATTCTGTCAGAGCTGAAAATTGTGGTTTGATCAGCTTGTTGCCTGTGGGATGCTGTCTGTGTTCTTTTTGGTGTCCCCAGTGCTGGATACTCCTGTTAGGGAGTTGTGGATCCAGCAGCCAGCCCCTGTTCCATGCTGGAATTTACCTGAGTTCCCTCAGCAGCTCCACCTGGCTCTCCTTCAAGGCTGAGATGAATCTGAAGAGTTCCTGGCTCCTTTTTTCCTAGAGGATAACAGGAATGTCCATCTCAGCCTCTGCTTCCTGCCTAGAGGCATCACTGCTTTAGGAGGGATGAGAAATATTGAATTTGTCTTAGCACAGTGTGAAAATTTGGTATTAATCTTGTATCTGAACTTCTCTGCTGTGCTTTATCCCTTGGATTTTGTTTGATTTCCTCCTGGTTTTTGTTGTTGTGGGGATCTCTGAACCAAATCTTTCCTGAGGAATGTCCTTTTCAAACTGATGCAAATGTTAGAACTGTGAGACTTAAATTGATTTAAACCACTCAAATATCAAAATGTGCTTTTCTTGGCCGTTTCATTTTGCATGTGAGCAAAGGAATTTGAGACATCTCAGCACCTTCAGCTGGAACAAACTAGAGAGGTCATGGCAGTGGGTGGGAAACAACCAGCAGCATTTTTGACAGAAGCAGGTTTAAGATTTGTGTGTTTTGGCAAAATTCTTGATCGAAATAATGAGAGGTTGCACTGAAATATTCCCTGCAGCTCCCAGCACTGCTGTGGGCTGGGGCAGAGCTGTTTCTCCCCACTGAAAGCTGCATTTCAGTGCCTGGAGGAGTCACTCCCAGAAGGAAGAGGCTGAACATGGGCTGGATTTGTGGGTGCCACACTGATTTACCTCCACATGATTAAAATATTCTCAGAATAATTCGAATTATTTTGGCTTTGGAAGAACACAGAGATTTTCCTGAGTAGGAATTGTGTAATAACTAAGTAGCTCTGTTTCATATCTGAGATCTCAGCAGATTAGCCAATTAATCAGTAATTAAACCAGGAAATTCTCTCTCAAGGGCTGGCTTTTCTAAGGAAGGAGTCCACTGGAATTGTTTCTTGTTCCAGATACTTTCATGGTGGAAGATGCGGTGGAAGCCATTGGATTTGGGAAGTTCCAGTGGAAGCTCTCTGTCATTACTGGATTNAGGTGATCTGTGCAAACCCAGGAGTGTTGAAGGGAATTAAACAGTCCTGACTGAATCCCTGTGGGAAGGGGCTGAAAGCTGGAATTTGCTGTATAGAAATTACTAAACCTGTGCCACTGACCAGCCAAACCTCCTCAAAATCTTTAGATTTAGCCCTTTGGATCCTCTCTGCCAGAGTTTCTAAACGTGCTGACAATCAGAAATAAGTTTAAATGTTAAATATTTTTTTTCAACTACAAGGTGGGAACGGCACAGAAACGTCACCAAAGCCTTTTATTGACTCCTAAATCCACCTGATTTGCAGGCACTTGTTGATTTTGCTTTCTCTTCCCCCTGCAGATGGCAGATGCCATGGAAATGATGATTTTAAGTATCCTTGCTCCTCAGCTGCACTGTGAGTGGCGCTTACCCAGCTGGAAGGTTGCATTGCTCACCTCGGTAGGAAAAATACCTGACAGCTCCTGTCTTCCCTGAGGTTTTGCCATCATTGTTTTCCAGATATTTTGCTTTGTATCCCCAAAATTAAAACTCCTTGTGGCCTTTGCAGATTGCTTTCAGTTTGGAAGTTTGTAGGAGTTTTTTTTAAAAAAGATTTATGGGGGTTTTTTAAAAGATTGAAGCAATGAAATTCAGTGAGAACTGAGGGCATTTGGCAGGTTTCAGGCTCGAAGTTTCATGTACTTTCCAGGAAAACCTGTGAATTCACTCAGATTCATCCTAAAATTCAAACCATTGGATTAATTAAAAAAAAAAAATTGGTAGATTTTGATTATCTGGCTTGCAAATCTTTCTCTCTCCCCACATTTAAACTCTGACAGGCTGAGAGCCCTGTGAAAGAACAAACAGTTGATTTTTGAGGTTGGACTCAATCATATCAGGGGTCTTTTCCAGCCTAAATAATTCTGGGATTATCCAGTGATCTTGGGAAGCAGAGATCTACAACACCACCTCCAAGATTTTTTTTCTTACTGTTCCACAGGTGGTGTTTGTGGGAATGATGTCCAGCTCCACACTCTGGGGAAACATTTCAGACCAGTATGGGAGGAAAACAGTAAGTCTGCAGCTTCTGCTGGGATAGATCCCAATATTTCTGCAGCAACTGGCATGGGGTGGCTGGAGAAGCTGTGGCTGCCTCATCCCTGGAAGTGTGTGAGGCCAGTTTGGAGCACCCTGGGATAGTGGAAGGTGTCCCTACACATGGAGAGGTGGAATGGGATGAGCTTTAAGGTCCCTTCCAACCCAAACCATTCCAGGATTCTGTGTTCCCAAATGTCCACGTGTACAAAGCAGCATTAAGCACATCCAGAACTGAGCTCCTGTGAAATAGAAGGCATGTGAAGCTCTTTTTTACACTTGAATTTGTGTTACAGTGATTTTTAACTCTTGCTGAACACAGGGCCTAAAGATCAGCGTGTTGTGGACACTCTACTATGGGATCCTCAGTGGATTTGCTCCCATTTACAGCTGGATCCTGGTGCTGAGGGGCCTGGTGGGCTTTGGGATTGGAGGAGTGCCTCAGTCGTAAGTAAATATTCACAAGTCCAAAGTTCCTCATTTCTCTTTCTTTCTTATCAAATTCTCATGTCAGACTGAAGTCTTGTTTCTGTTCAGCCACCTCAAACCTTGGTCTTGTTGCAAGGCAAGTCCTGCCCTAAACTCCAGCATTTAGAGGCAGAGCAGAGCCCTGACTCTGATTGTAAATCCCCAGATTATTGTTCAGTCAGAGCCTGAACTTCCCCATCTCACCCTGAGCTGGAATTTCAAACCCACACAGCCCAGACCTGGAGCACTGGAGATGCTGGGATGGCTCAGAAGGAAAAGGAAGTGTCAGGATATTTCTCTGTCATTTCATTGAAGAGAGGGATCCATAAAGTTTCCACCTGCAATAAATAACCCTGCTCTGGGCTTTTAAGTATAAATGTAAAGAGAAGGGTACAGCCAGTCTTTCTCTCTGTAGTCTTTTATCCTTACCAATAATTGATATTTTTGCCTCCTGGAGGTGCTACTTTGGAGCAGGCAGAGCCTGGCTTGGACTGATGGCACACAGATTCCTTCCTAAGGCAAAGCAGTGGCTTTTCTGTGGCCACTTCCAGATAAGAAATGCAGAGCTGCAGGTGCAGCCCAGCCAGGGCCACTTGGCTCACTGAGGTTCTGTGGCTTCCTGAGAGAAAAAACAGAGCCAGTTACAGATCTTGAGTCTGTTTCCTGTTCTAACTATAACAGGGATTTATCTGACAGAGGGGTAAACATGGATGAAGCAGGAAAAGTAGCTGCTTTCTAATATCCTTAAGCTGTGTGATTTTGGAGGTGAGTGCCTGGATCTGCATGGAATGAGTGTAATTTCCTCCTCTGGATTGGCTCCAACAATTCCATGTCCTTCTTTTGTTGGGGTCATTCACCAGCTTCTGTTCTCTCTGCACTACAGAGGGACCTGAACTACACTTTAAGATGTGATTTAAGTTCTCTAAATCTCTGCTTGAACAAAATATTGTGTGAAACTTTATACTTTCCATGAACTGGGCAGCTCCTCAGAGATCAATCTACTCCTTAAATTAGTAGGAATTTTGTCCCAAACCTCAAAGGAAGCCTGAGGAGTTTGGAGGCAGGAACAGGCTGAGTCAATGGAATTCAAACAGAGCAAAGCCAAACCTTACCAGTTTGAAGGAGATGACAAAGCCTGGACTGGCTGCTCCCTAAATTCCTCCTTAGGAATTCCTCCTGGAGAAGCTTTGCCATCACTCCTTGGCACAGGCATGAAACAAAGCCTCAGTGGTTGCTCTTTGAATCCCACAATAAAAGAATGCAAATTATTTTATACCAGTGACATGAAAGTTTTTCCCACTTGGTGAACTGAACCCTGGCACAGGAGACAGATGGGAATTCTCTGAGCCAGTTGAAAAGCCCTGAAGAAATTCTTTATCCAGCAGGAGTTTGTGTTGAATTCTGATGGACCACACTGAAAATACCAGATAAAATGGTGTTTTCAATGGTCCTCCTGAAAACATGAGCATCAAGATCAGCATTTAACTGACAACTGACAACTGTGGGGTCACAAAACCACACAAAAAGAGCAAATTGTGTCTTCTCTTGCAATGTTGAAGGGTTTGTTATGGGGTAGAAGTGGAGTGTGACCAAGTGTCACAGCCTGTCTTGCTCTGGGGATAAGGGAGAGCTTTGAGTTGGTGCTCTGGGTTTGGCAGTTTGATTAAAAGGCAAAAGGGATGTTTCAACTTCTGTCTGCTGTGGCATTTCCCTCTCTGTGCTGACATTTTCCTCTCTGTTCCCTCTTTCAGGGTAACTTTGTATGCTGAGTTCCTTCCAATGAAAGCCAGAGCAAAATGCATTTTATTAATAGAGGTGAGTGGGTGCATTCTGATCCTCGTGGGACAAATCCTCTGGTGGTCACATCTCTTCCATCCTCCTGCCTGGAAATCCCCTCAGAGCTGCAGCCAGCCCTGGCCTGTCCACCTTGGTGTGGAGCTGAGTCACTCCTGAGCTCTGGTACCAGCCCAGCTCCAAAAGCAGCAGGATTTTTTCCTGTCACACTCCACTTTTCGTGTTGAATTTGCCTTTTTCCAAATTATTTTGCACCCAGGGCTGCAGAGTGAGCAGGAGAGGGGCATTGGGGGGCTCATGATTTTGTGGTGAAATGCATCTGAGTGATGGATTTGGAGAGCTGACAGCTCCACAAATTCAGTGCTGAATTCAGCTGCACATCTTCATCCAAACATGTAAAAGTCACACAGGGCAGGAAGATTTTAAGGCAGAATTTGCACCCCTGGCATCTCCAGCCATCCCTGGTGAGCACAGCCTGGAATGTTGCAAAGAAGAGGCCTTGGGAGCACTCCATTCCTCATTTTTCTGTTGGTTTTCCTTCTTGCAGGTGTTCTGGGCCCTTGGGACTGTGTTTGAAGTGCTCCTGGCAGTGGTGGTGATGCCCACGCTCGGCTGGCGCTGGCTCCTCATCCTCTCTGCCCTCCCACTCCTGCTCTTTGCTGTCCTGTGTTTTGTAGGTATTCCTCAAGGATTCATGTGAATTCCTGCAATTCCCACTCCTCTACCCCATTCTGTGACCCAGCTGAAGGAAATCAGCACAGATCTGAGCTCTCTGGTGGTGTCTTCTGTGAAATAACTGAATTAATGACCAAAAAATGCAGTTTCAACAGGGTGCTGGGAAAAACATTCCAGGGAGAGTTGTGTTGATGTGACTGTAATTGACTGGAGGACAGTGGAGGGCTGGAATTTGGTGAAATCAGGCCTGGAACCCTCTCCAATTTAATTACTTTGTTTCAACTAAACTCAGTGGAATCAACATTTTATCAAAAGCTGTTGCTATTTCCCTAAATTCTCTTTCAATTTTGTCACTTTTAGAATCAATTTCCACTTAAAAATCCTCTCAAATCAGAGATAGAATCTGCAGAGTGCAGGTCAGATTCCAAAAGAAGTTAAACCTGAGCTTCAGTGATATATTTTATATTTTATTATTTATTAGGTGATATCTTTGCCAGTTAGTCTCCTCATAGATAAATGTCTTTGTCAGGTGGTTTAACAGCCCTTTTTATTCCTTAGTTGTTCAGGAATATCTCCAGTTATCCAGGTGTTCACAAGCTTGTTCTGAATTAAAAGGAGCTTAAACTCATAAATTTTGGAGGATGTTGTTATCTGCCCTGGATGCTTTGCCATTCCTTCACAGAGGGGATAATGTAAAAAACTTGCAAAAACTCCCAACTGTTCTCAAGGAAAAACCCAAAGGAATGGAAGGGAAAGGGTTCTGAGTTTGTGGGGAAAGTGTGGGGCTGCAGTTTTTAAAGCCTGATGAGATGATTCTTGGAATTCTTGCTTGGAATTCTTCAAGCTTATTTCTGTAATCCTTTGTTATGTGAGAATCTGTTGGAATCACTGACATTTCCCCCAAAGGAAAATCCCAGAGTTTATTGCTGGTTGTGACACCCTCCTGTGTGTGTGTGTGTGACCCTTAGTGGCTGCCAGAAAGTGCCAGGTATGATGTGTTGTCTGGGAACCAGGAGAAAGCTCTGGCCACTTTGAAGAGGATTGCCACGGAAAATGGAGCTCCAATGCCCCTGGGAAAACTGGTGGTTTCCAGGCAGGTACGTGCAGGCCACAGGCACCTCCAGAACAATGAAACTGAGGGAGTTTGTGAGCAAATCATCAATGTTCTGTTCAATTTGACTGTCTCAGCTAGGCAGAAAAAACATGAGGTTTGATCATTTTAGGCCTCTTTCCCACTGAGGAAAAGTTAATTTCTCATTTGGAAGTGAAAAGCAGCTTTAAAAGGGGCATTGGTGTTATTTAACCTCTCTGTTGTTAAGAAAACCAAACCTTGAGGCTGTTGAAGAGCTCAGGTCAGAATTCCTGGATCTGAATTCATGAGACAAGATGAAATTTGACACTTTAGCTGTCCCTCATCATCCAACTTCTGCTTGCTCCCAACAGGAGGACCGAGGCAAAATGAGGGATCTTTTCACCCCCCATTTCCGCTGGACCACGTTGTTGCTCTGGTTTATTTGGTAAGAGAAAACCCAAAGGTGCAGTGCCAGCACAGCTCTAAATGGGTTTTATTGAAGGGATTTTACTCAAATACAGCAGCTTCCTCCTCAGAAAAAAACCCCCACCAAACAAAAAAACTCCCAACCTGCATTGATTTGTAATTTATCCAAGCACCCAAGCATTCCTAATCAAATTGCCCTTTGGTTTTCTGAATGCTGAAATGATTTTGAGGTAGGACTTTTGATTGGTGGTGTTTCTTTTAAGTTGGACCAGCTGAAACTTCCTCTCTCATTTGCTTCCTTGCAGGTTTTCCAATGCTTTTTCATATTATGGGTTAGTTTTATTAACTACAGAGTTCTTCCAAGCAGGGGATGTTTGCAGCAGTGAGTATTGCTCCATCTTTTCTTTTTAAATATGTCCTGTTAAAACTGCTGGAATATCTTTTGTTAGATCACCTCCTGCTGGTGGTTTGGAAAATGAAGGTGGCTGAGTTTTAAGTTTACTTTATTTTAAATATTTTCTCATGTCTGCCCAGTGCAGAGAGGTCCTGCACGGTGGTTTTGAGCCCAAAATGTCCAACAGCAAGACAACCTTCAAGGCAGACCTGTTATCTGTTCTTCTTGATGAAAAAAAAAGTGATTGAATAAATACAAGTTTGCAGATTTGACAGCTCTAATTAGTTCTGAGAGACAGAAACTGCTGCTGTGGAGCTCCTGGGTTCTCAGGATGGGAAAACCTGCTGAGAAAAAAGATAATGGTGGGAAATCAACCTCCTTTGTGTTGCAGAATTTTTTTGGGGAAAAAAAGGTGCTTTGACTGAGTTAAGAAGAGGCTTGAACAGTTTGATTCCCCAGGGGAGGAATGATTGCATTCAGAACACTTGTAATTAGGGAAAACTGCCTGGAAGTTGGGAAATTATAAAAGGTGGATGGGGAGTGATGGAGCAGCCCCAGATTCCAGGGCTGAACAGCAGTGATGAGCTCTGAGAGCTCTGACACAGGTTTGCCTCCCCAGAGGAGGATGCAGCCCTTAAAAACCCTTGTTTTTTATAAGGACATGGGGTTGTTCAGTATTCTCAGAGTGTAGGAAGTGTTGGGATCCCAACTTGTGTTGGGAGAAACTGAATTATTGGAGTTAATTCTGTCCTGAGCCCTGGACTGGAAAATAATTCAGGCTGTACAGCTGATAAGGAGGTGGAATTTTCACTGAGCTGAGATATCCTGTCCCAGAAAACATGATAAATGTTCAGTGTTTCCAGGCAAAATCACCAAGCATTTCTCTTCAATTCCCCTGTGACTCTGAATTCCATCCCAGCAGCACATCAGGCATTCAGAAGAGGAATAACAATTAAATCAAAGAGGCAGAATCACTTGAATTTCTGTCCTTAAGCAACTTTCCAGAGGTATTTTATAGGATGGTGGGTGCAGTGAATCCATACCATTCCTTCTAGTCCATCCCTTCCTAAGTTTTAGCAGTAAAAGTGAGACATCCAGCAGGAAGGTAAACAGGGAAGAGTTTGCTTAAAATGTATTAAATATTTGTGCCTTTTTTTTTTTTTTTTTTTTT
>VXBB01009117.1:176862-189500 GCA_013399915.1 Illadopsis cleaveri | reverse complement strand
TTTTTTTTTTTTTTTTTTTTTTTTTTTTTTTTCCCCTGCAGTATCCAGCAGAAGGCAGGAAGTAAAAGCCAAGTGCAGCCTGACCTGTGAGTACCTGACAGAGGAGGATTACACTGACCTGCTGTGGACAACCCTGTCAGAATTCCCTGGTAAGGAGCAATGAGAAGCACCAGTTTTCCCTTGGAATGGCTCAGGGTGTGGGAATGGGCTCTGGCAGCAGCAGTGGAACTGGGATGTCTGGCCTGATGCTTCCCAAAGTACTCAGAGCTCCTTGCTGTAGCTGTGGATCCTCCCTGCCCTGGGATCACTCCAGAAAAAAATCAGTCAATGCTCTGGAATGGCCCCTCTGTCTGTTCCAACCCAACTTCAGGAGGAGGGAAAGCAACTCAGTCAAAGGGGCAGAAACACTGGAATTTCTATCCATAAGTGACTGTCAAAGGATGATGGGTACAGTGAATCCATGGAGAACTTGCTCCCTAAATCTCTGTGTCCAGCCTCAGTCCTGATCCTGTGATTTTCAGGCAATTCCAGCAAATTTCAATGGACAATCTGGCACAGGACAAGCAAAATAATGTGAAACAGCCTTTGATCCTTCAGATGGAAGGGATCTCCTGTTAATCTGATTGAAACAACACCAGAGACAGGGATCAGGATATTTTCACTCTTCTGGATCATAATTTCAGGGCTAAAAGCTCAAGGAGAAGCCATTTAATGAATGATAATTTGCAATTATGACTGAGAAATATGCACAGTCATTCCTAAGAGGAGTGTGCTGCCAAACAATCATTTTGAGAAGGATACCCAGAAAAAAGAGTGGGTACCCTGGAGTGGTGCTGTGGCTGAAAGGTCTGGTTTGATCCCCACACACACTGAGGTGGGAGTGAGAAATATTGACAGGGTACCTCTGGATGTGATGCTGATGCTGGAATAATCCCCACTCCTGCTGTGCATCAGCTTTCAAAAGGATCTGGGAAAATTGCATTGGAGGGAGGAATTAATAGTGAGATTTCCTGAGTTTGATCTATTTCCTATCAAAAAGCAGGGGAGAAATAATTTGGTGAAACATTTAAATAACAGAACAGAAAGAAAATACCACATCCTGAAGAGCCCTTAAATCCAGCAGGGAACAATGGCCAGAAGTTTAACAGAAGTTCTTCCAGTGAGCCATGAGCAGGTGTTTTAGGCATTCACATCAGTAATCCCTGGATGGGAGTGTGGATTTGTGGATTGTGTAGCAGGACTCAGCAGCTGGGAGACAGAATTCCTGTTTTCACATGACACCAGTAGCAATCCATCCCACAGCCCTGCCTGGGGCCAGCAAAGGATTGGAGAGAGAGGCTAAAATTCCCAATCTGAGCCATCTAGGCTGTGTGAAATCTGCTGCAGCCCCTGTTTGCTCCATGCCCAAGGGTCTCCTGGCCTCTCCCCACAGGTGTGTTGGTGACCCTGTGGATCATTGACCGCATCGGCCGCAAGAAAACCATGGCCCTGTCCTTCCTTGTCTTCTCCTTTTGCAGCCTCCTGCTCTTTCTCTGTGTTGGAAGGTGAGTCCAGCACAGGGAAGCACTGGAGTAAAGGATTTATCCATGGTTGTGGTGGGAGAACTGGGAGTGAAAAGCTGTGGGATGGTCGCGCTCCGCTGGAGAAAGATTCAAGGCTGGGGTTGGGTTTTCTCAGCAGAGTTTGGGAGGGAAGTAAAAGTGAAATCCAAGTGAACCCAGCAGATTGTACTTAACATTGCCCAACTCTGCTCTCCTCTTTCTTCTCACAGGAATGTTCTTACTGTGCTGCTCTTCATTGCAAGAGCTTTTATTTCAGGAGGATTTCAGGCTGCCTATGTTTACACTCCTGAGGTAAGGGGGTTGTTGTGGTGATGGGAATATTCAAGGGGAGTGAGAACAGGGTGGGAAAGTCATTTTGATGGCCTGTTCCCAATGGACCTCACCCCAGACTGGAGCTGTAGATCCCATTGTCCTTGTGTGACAGAATGTGCTGTGGCACCACTTATTAATTCCCATTGATTTAGGAGTGGAAGGAGGAAAACTTCCCACTGGGATTGATGGGATGATGTTTTTTCCACAGGTTTATCCCACAGCCACACGTGCTTTGGGCCTGGGAACGTGCAGTGGAATGGCCAGAGTGGGAGCCCTCATAACCCCGTTCATTGCACAGGTAAATCCCTTCTCCTCTGAGACTGGAGGCACAGGGGGGTTGGTTGGATGATCTTGGAGGTCTTTTCCAGCTTTAGCACTTCCATGATTCTATGAAGGTGATGTAGAACCTGCTTTTCTCCCACTATCCCAGGTTGCTCCAAGCTCCATCCTTGGACTTTCCCAGGGATGGAGCAGCCACAGCTTCTCTGAGCAGCCTGTGCCAGGACCTCCCACCCTCACAGGGAAGATTTCCTACCTAAAATCCAGTTTAATCCTGCCCTCTGAGAGTTTAAAACCACTGTCCCTCGTTCTGACATGATCTATAAAATGCTCCTCTCCCTCCTTTCCAGAAACTTCAAGTTAAACTTTATTCCCAATACTACGATTAAAATTTCTACTGCTCCACCAGTGTCTGTGTTTCCATGCTGAGGTGCTGCTTTGCATTCCCTGCCTTTGTCCTGCAGGTGATGTTGGAATCCTCAGTCTATCTGACTCTGCTGGTTTACAGTGGCTGCTGCCTGCTGGCTGCCCTGGCCTCCTGCTTCCTGCCCATTGAAACCAAGGGCCGTGGCCTCCAGGAGTCCAGCCACAAGGAATGGGGCCAGGAGATGGTGGGCAGAGGATCTCATTCCCCAGGGGAATCGCAGGAATGATGGGAGCTGGAAACCTGCTGGAAGAATGAAGGATAGGAGCAAGATGTCTCACAAAACCTCCAAGCCTGAAGCATGGAAAGCTGACCACCATCACTGCCAACGTCACGTGTCAAACTGCAGGAGTTTGGGGTTGAACCTCAGCCAATTGTGTTTCTGCTGCTCTTTGCTCACACTCATAAAAACTTTCTGGATGGAGAGGCCTTTGATCCAGATATCCTTGGAAGTTTAGCAGGAGGTGTTTCTCTTCAGTCTGTTGTGCTTGCATGGTCAGCTCTTCAGCTTAAAATGTCCCGTGCCAAGCAAATGCCAAGTGACTGCAGCCCAGCACAAGCTGTCATTAAAACACTGAGCTCTTGATGCCTAAAACCAAGAGGTTCATCTTTAGTGTGGCCCTGGCCTGGCACAGGGTGGATTCCTTCCCCTACACTATGGATTAAATGCCTGCCTTGCACTTTCAGCCATCAAAATCACCACCAAAATGTGGTTCTGGCAAACCAACCCGGGCTTTCCAGTTGGGTTCTGTTCCTGGAGAGTGGTTTGCTGGGAAACTGGTTCCTGACTGTTTCTCCCATCCCAGGTGGGCAGTTGGAGCAGGGAGGGTGGTGTTTGCTGCAGAGCTGGGACCTTGTAGCAGAAATGTAAATCACAGAGTCATTAAGGTTGGAAAAGACCTCCAAGCTCATCAAGTCCAATGTGTAAATCTTCACGTTTTGGAGCAGAATTGCACTTCTCTGGCATTGCCAGGGACCTTGAGCTTTCTGTCTGTTGCTTGGAGTGGGGAGGTTCTCACTCCTGGGATTCCTGTGTGGATCCAGGTGTGTCCCTGCCCTGTTTCCTGGGCACATCCTCATGGTGGGGTAACCCCAAGTGGAGTCAGGAGCGCTGCTGTTGGGATGGAGCCACCCCCTGGCAGCTGGGCAGGACCTTTCCTGCTGATTGTACATTGACTGGTGACAAAGGAATGTAGCTGGAATAAATGAACAAAACCATGAGAAGAGCCCATCTGCAGTGACCTTGAATGAGGGACATCCCTCCTGCAGGTGTGGCTCCTCAAGGGATGGTCCCGCTCTTGTCAGGGAGCTCAGGTGAGGACAAGCTCATCAGGTTTGTCACAAACTTGTCCCTGGGCACAAGTCAGGTGGCAGAGTCTGTGGGAATGTGTAGGGATCTGAGATGTGCCTCCTCCAGGTCTCAGTGGATTTTCAGGATTCCAGACCTTGGGGGACACAACCAAATGTGGGTGGGATGGACTTGGTGAGGCTGTGGGAGCAGTGGGGGTTTATGGTCTGTGAGCAGGTGTCTCACCTGGACACAGGTAAATGTGCAACACGTTTTTACAGTTGAACATTTTAAGTATGCTGGGAAGCAGGTCCCATTCCTGAGGTCAGGAATAGGTCTCCAAGTCCATGTTTGGTGCAGTACTGTGGGGCACAGCTGTCACTGAGGGTCACAGCTCTGAGTCACTGCTGTGCTCCACCATGTGTCAGGCTGCTCCTCTGGAGACTGAGGGGAAAACAGGAGTGGATAATTCCTTAAAGAAAGCCAGGAAACTGAGGCTGATGGAAAAGGCCAAAGAGGTTGTTGAAATTGTGCGAGGGGGGATATTCTGCTGAGAACAGAGTTTGCCAAGGCACCGAGTGTCCATCCAGTCCCACTGGAGGATGGTGACTCAGTGAAGGATTCCAGGAATGGTTGCTGGAAACAGGCAAATCTGACTTTTCCCAGCGAGATGAAAATGAATTCAGCTCCCAAGGGATCCCTGGGATCCCTGAGCTCAGCTGTGGGTGATGGCACAGAACCCTCTGTCCAATCCAGCTGGGTTGGTTCCCTTTGTGTCCCTTGTCCCTGTGTCCTCATGCTCCACCAAGATGAAGCTCCAGTTGATCCCAGTAAACAGAAAAGGCTCTTGTGGCACTGACAGCAACCACAACTCGTTTGTTCACCTCCTTCTGCCAGGCTGGAGTTGGGTTATTCTCCCTGTGTGCCTGGGGCAGCCTGGAGCAGAGCCACAGGGGCTTGTTCCATGGAACACCAGAATTCCAAAGTGATTTGGGTTGGGAGGGACCTTAAAGCTCATCCAGTCCCACCCCTGCCAAGGGCAGGGACACTTTCCACTAGACCAGGTTGCTCCAAGCCCCATCCAACCTGACCTTGAACACTTCTAGGGATGGGGAACCTCTCTGCTTTCACTAGGACTGGCCTTTGATGTGCTGGATGTTGGACACAGCAGTGAGGAAGCAGATCCTGGGTGGGTTTAATCAGATATTACCCCACATTTGTGGCCAGTGAGCTGGAAAACCTGCTGGACTGGGATCTACTGGAGCTGGGTTTGCCTTTGCACAGTTGGGCTGTTCACCCCTCAGTGACAGCTCTGACATTCCATCCTCTTCCTCCTGCTATTCCAGTCCCCCAGGTGCTTCCATGCTTCCTTCCTTGGGCTTGCCATGAGCTGTGTTTGCATCCCAAAACTCTGGAACTGAGCCTGGGTAGAGGTGACAGAGAATCCAAAGTGCACCACAGGCCTGGCCTCCATGGCCCAGTTTGTTACTCGATGCCTTGAGTTAAAATTCTGCTTTCCCAGGGTTAATGTTCACATCTCACTTCATTTTTTTTAGGTGAACATTCAGCAGTTTTAAAGAATTGCGTTCAACGGCCTTTAGAGAGTTTTAGGTGAAGTTTATCTGTTCATGCACACCTGGATCCTACAGATAAGCTACTTCCCAGGTAAAGATTTCTAGGGAATGCAACATTTTCCATGCTGTTGAATAGATCAATTTTAACCTCTGACATTTACAGTGTTAACCAAAACATGGAAGGCGTTTTTGCTTTTCACTTTTTATGAATTCTGCACTAAAAAAATCTATTTAATGATAGAAATACCGAGATTGGTGTTGCTGGGTCTTTGATTTTGTTCAAGCTTGATCCAAAGCTCACTGAAATCTGGGCAAATCTCCCGTGGATATCCATGGGCTTTGGATCAGCTGAATGAAAGGGAGAGGTAGGAGCCCACCACAGCTGATCCCACCTGGCTGAATTCAGCAGGAGCCTGGAGAAACAGAGCTGGAATTAAGGATTTGCAGGAATTTGCATCTAATTAATAAGGCCATTTTAGCTTGTTCACTTAGAACACTGGGGTTGACACATACCAGTTGTAAATCAGCACCAATAGATTTTATCAGTAGGGCAGCACGTACAAAATAATTTTGTACCTTGGCAAGGTACAAAATAAACTTCCAAAGAATCCTTTCCCACACTGAGTAATTTTCACTGGTGAAGGAATTACTGCAACTGCTTCGTTTCAAACTGGAAAGTGAGATCCTTTGGAATTCTAACAGAACTGTGGGATTCAGTTTTGCCAAGTGTCCAAGATAGCAACGTGCCAAGCTGGCGTGGGAATGTAATTCCCCAAGTGGATGATTTGTTATTCCCAAATACGTGCCGAAAGAGCAGAGAATGTTTCCATGTCTGAATGTACAGTTTCTAAGCTGGATTTACATTTTAATGTTGAAAAATTTGGTGTATCTCAAGCTTGTTGTAAAATACTCCTCTGGTTCCTGTTCCTGACACAGCATTGGAGAGTTGAAGTCCACATTAGATATTTTATGTTAAACAAATAAATAGTTTTTTCAGGAAAGAAGTTTTTGGTTCTTCTGGGGGGATGTTTAGGAGGGGTCATAACTTTGCTTTTTTTGGTTTTTTGTCTTGGTGTTCAGAGGTTTGAGCTACAGGGCTCAGCACTCTGCAGGTCTGATTTATTTTGTCTGGTTTGTGTATTTAGATTTAAAGAAAAGCCACAAGATTCCTGTTCCCATTGTAAGTAACCTCACTACAGCAAAATATTGTGGATGCTCCATCCCTGGAAGTGTTCCAGGCAAGGTGTGACAGGGCTTGGAGCTACCTGGGATAGTGGAACTTGTCCCTGCCCATGGACAACTAAAATTCCCTTAAATCTTTAATTGATTTTCATATTTAATTCAGTTTGGACACTAAACCCCAGCCAGTTTGGCCTCTTCCATGGGTGTGTTGGCATCAGGTGGCTCCACATGTGTCTGGACTTTGGGGCAGGGAGGGTTCCTTCTACTAATTTACATTTTAATATAAACCTTTCATTTCCCTATCGTTTTTCTAAAACCATCATTAAGTGCCCAACCCTATTTTCCTCTGCCCTGTCACTGATATTCTTATTTTGATGCCCAATAATTTACAGGCAGGAGGTGGTTGGAGGATGAGTCAAAATGACTAACGAGCTGCAAATCCTTCTCATGCTAATGCAGAGTGTTCTCATCCCAGAGTGCATCCATCTTCCTGCCCCCAGCCTGGGATGCACAGCCACATTCCTGGGAGTGGAAATTGTTGGGAATTAGAAGGGTTTTTTGTGGCTGAAGCAATGCTCAGGGGAATATTCTTTCTTCTGTGATTACTTTTTGGTATCCTCAGGCATTTTTAAAGCTCATTCTCAGGATCATGGAGTATCCTGAGCTGGAAGAGACCCACAGGGATCATCCAGAACAACTCCTGGCCCTGCACAGGCTCCCCAACAATCCCACCCTGTGCCTGGGAGCATTGTCCAAACACCCCTGGAGCTCTGGCAGGAGTTTTCCCAAATGCCAGAGCTGCTGTTTGCTGCCTTCCCTGATACTTGATGTGCTTCCAGCTTTGTTCTGGGTCACAGGAGATCCTTGTGGAGAACTGGGAGCTCCAAAAATGACTGGACATGGGAGGTGGTGTTTTGTATGTGTCAGAGGACACACAGGAATTGTCCAGACCCCATTCCCTGACTCCCTGATCTCTCCCTGGCCTCAGGAGTGAACTTCAATCCCTCAGTAGGGATTTTGCCCTGAGAAGATGTGGCTGCCCCATGCCTGGAAGTGTCCAAGGCCAGGTTGGATGGGGCTTGGAGAAACTTGGGATAGTGGAAGGTTTCCCTGCCCTGACAGAGTGNCTGTGGCTGCCCCATGCCTGAAGTGTCCAAGGCCAGGTTGGATGGGGCTTGGAGAAACTTGGGATAGTGGAAGGTTTCCCTGCCCTGACAGAGTGGTGGGACTGGATGATCTTCAAGGTCTCTTTGCATCCAAATCCACAATTCTGTGATTTCTGAGATTTTTTAATGCCCTGGGGACTGTCAGCAGCCACAGACCTTCACACAATGATATTCCAGGTTCCCTTGTCTGCTCAGAATCTGGAGTGATGACTCCTACTCCTCCAGGATGAAATGTTTAGGAAAAATGTGTGTAGAATGATGGAATGATGATCTCCTGAGACATTTCTATGGAATCAGCATTTGAGGCCCTTCCTGTGCCATCCCTAACAGGAAGAAGCATCACACAGGGGAGATTTGAACATTCCTTTTATTGGTCACACGGATTAAATTGAGGCCTTTGGAAAACAAACAGAATTAACCTGCAAATAAAATGACAGATCAGCCCAGTCCTGTTTGCCAAGAGGCCACAGGTGAGATCACAGGGCAGTGGCTCCTGCAGGCCCTGAGATCACAAGAATCAGCTGCTTGTTGCCAGGTGTACAGTGATTTCCTACACCCCCTGTTTGTCCAGCAGAATTTTCTCAAAATCACCAAAGTGGGGCTGGATTTCCAGCAGAGAATGTGCTCCTGAAGGTCTCATATTTGGAATAAGTGAAACCAAGGGGATCCAGTTCCCCTGAATGGCTTTTCCTGAGGTGGGATCTCAGAGTTCAGCATTAACCAGCAGGGAATTTTCTCCAGCCTTTGTTTTCCTCTTCTCCTGATTTTACCCAGTGACTGCACCATTTCCAGGGAAGCTGGGAATCCTTTGGACACACTGGCCATGGCAGTGGCTCCCAGTTTCCCCTGCCCAGCTGTGTTTGCTGAGCCCAGCACGGGGGATGCACTCGGGCATCCCCCATTGCCACAGCACAGCACACGCTGCTGAGCTATTCCTGGCACACAGAGTCACCAGGAGACAGGAGCTGCATCATGGATGAGTAAGGAACACTTGGATTATCCACACAGGAGAGTGAGCCAGGCACTGTGCTGGGCTCAGAACAGCCTTTGGATTTGAGGCTTCCTGAGCATCCAGTCAAACAAACCTGTCTGGGATGGTTTATAAAGCAGGAAAGACACGTGGCATAGGAAAATCAGCCTGGTTGTATCTTCAGAACAGTGTGTTGGGTCCCCAACAGTGTCCCTGAACACCCCAAAAAGTCCTGCTCCTCCTCTGAGAGGCACAAACTTTCCCAAGCCAGGCCCTTTATCTGAGCTGTGTCCCACAGCTGGGAGAAATGGGAAGCTGAGGGGCCCATGGGAGTTTTAGGGACAAGAAGAGCTATTTTCTTATGCCCTCTGCTATATATAGAGTCTGGCAAGCCCCCAGGGCTGGAACAAGTTGCTTTTGTTGCTAAAACATCGTTTGGAAAGGCCATTTTAGGCAAGTGCTGCTGTCTGGTGCCAGCTACACTAAGCAGGTGCTGCGGGCCCGAGCTTTGTCCTGGCAGGAATGTGAGGAAAACTGTAACACAGGCACGTGCTCCTGGAGCTGCTGTTACTTCTCTGAGAGCCTCAGAGCTTCTTCCTACTAAGGAGCTTTTGCCTCCTGGGGGGTAGTCTGTAAATCTAATTACACACTCGGTGTTGGAACAGCCAGCAGAAACCTCAGGTGTCCCCAGCTCCATTTCAGATCCTGTCCCCCGGTGCAGATGAACTGCAGGACTGTCCAGGGTTCAGCTGAACCCTGCCTGCCCTTTGCAGCTCGATCCCAGACAGCACTTGGTGCACTTTGCCACGCATAATTAGTCCATATTTGAAAGTCCTTCCTCCAGGCAGGTTGTGAAGGGAGTGGAGCCATTTGGGAAACAGCAGCGAGCTGGGAATGAGACGCTGAGAGCCAGAGCTGGAGCAGGGTCGAGCAGCCCGTGTGTGTATCCCTGTGTTGTTCCCATCCTTCTGCTGTGATCCCTAAGCTACTGTTGTCACATATTCCAGGGGAGCAGGTGCTCACAAGCGGGGCCCTGGGGGGGTGGCCAGCTGCTTCTTCTCCTGCAGGATGTTCCCAAAGAGCCGGGCTGCTGCCATGGCACAGCCCCAGTGGATGGTGATCCCAAAGCCGCCGTGGCCATAGTTGTGAATCACCTGAGGGAGAGCCACAGAATCCCAGGATGAGCTGGGTGGAATCTCAAAGCCTGTTTTGTCCCATCCCCTGCTGTGGGCAGGGTCATCTCCTACTCTTGGAGGTTGCTCCAAGCCCTGTCCAACCGATCCCTGAGCACTTGCAGGGATGGGGCAGCCACATCAATAATTGTTTCAGAATCTCTGACATTTATCCCTGGGGTCAAAGATTCCCTTGCTGTTAGTGGGGAGATGGAGAGAGGGACAATCACGTGATAGCAGGGCCTTATCACTGCCCCGGGCACGGCGACGGGGGCACAATTAACACAGTCATTAATTACACTCAGCCCCGGGGCTGTGCGGGTACCTCTCCCTGGAGATTCCCGAGGCGGATGCTCTCCCGCTCCAGGCGGACCGAGGGCCGTGCTGGTCTCAGGCCGCTCCACTCACCTACGATCTTCGCCTTCTGCAAGTAAAACCACATCAGCACTGCACAGCATTCCCTGGAATCCCATCAGCCAAATCCCACAGCACCAGGTGAGCCCCGAGATGACCTGGGACAGAGGGTTCCCCATCCTGCAGCAGCTCCAGGCAGAACAATTTGGGATGGCAGTGCCAGCCTGGAGCTGAGCCAAATCCCTGTGCCAAAGCCCCATGCCATCTTTCCTGCTAACCCAGGGAAGAACAGCAGCATTGGGAGAGGACACAGCCCAGCCTCACTCCACACAACCCTTCTCTAAAATTGTGGGGACACCATAACCAAAGGGCTGGAACCTCCCAAAGCTCTGGTTCTATTTTTTACCAGCTACATGAGTAATTATTATCCTTACAAACCTTGTCTCAGTGCCAGCCCCGGCCCTGCCTGTCCCTCAGGCAGGTGGAAGAGCTCTGAGTGTCCATGATGGACACACAGAAACCCTGACTCATGGAAACATCGAGGTCCTGTGGTTTGTCCAGCACCCATTGCTGCATCCCAGCTCCCCATGCCCCATGCTGGCAGTCAGGTCACTCACCTGGAGAGCTGGCAGCAGCTGGCAGCAGCTGTCCCAGATGGATTTGTGATCCTTGGCACTGTTCTCCTCACTCCAGTTCCCATGCTGGTAAATCCCTCCCAGGACCGTGAACTCGCTCCTGCACCAAGAGCCAAAGGAGACACACGGTGGTGACTTGTCCCCAGCTGTCCCCTGTGGGGCCACCACATGGAGGGACACTGTGTGAGTGTGATGTTGGATCCTGCTACACCCTGAGCCTGCCAAATATTCCTGTGGGAGAAACTCCCACACAGAGCAGGCAGCGAGCGGAGCCTGCACGCCTGCTTGTGAGCAAGTCACTCATTAAATCCTGTCATCTCTTCCTTGTCTGGGCAAAGCAGACAGATAATTCCATCCTTATCAAACAGGTCTGCTCCTGCCTGGCTCAGGAAGAGCTGGAAGGAACAGATTGGTGCTGCTGCTGCCCCAAACTCCTGCAGATTAACAGGATAAGAGGCAGGTTAAGGCTGAGGGGGGCCTGGAGGGGTCTGTATTGGCTGGACCCTTCCAAAACCTTGTTTGATCATTGGGAAGCACAAAAGCAAAGGGAGAGACCCTCCAGGGCTGAACTCTCCAGCAGGGAAGGGGTGTCCTCCATGTGAGCACTGGGTCCAGCTCTTCCTTTGGGATCAGCTTAACGCCCAGCTCTGACAGCTCTGACAGCTCGAGCTAAAACAAGCACAGGCAGAGGAATTCATCTGTGGCTGGGACTGTGATCAGGAATCACTCAGAATATGCTGCATGGGGGCTGTGAGCCTGCAGAGCTGCTGTTTACATCCTGGCTTACTGCCTAAGCCTGAAATATTAGGACAATAGGAAGTGCCAGAGATGCAGCATTCAAATTCCACCTTAAAGACCCCTCTCCATTGACAGAGCAGGGTCACTGCAGGCCCTTGGGATGAAGCAGAGCTGGGATGAACAGCAGATGGATTTATTTATCCCATGGTGTAGCTCCCCAGGCAGGGCCAGGAGTTGGATTCAGTCCATGTGGTCCCTTCCAGCTGAGGATATTCCATGATTCCATAATAAACCCAGTGAGATGCCCTTAGGCTCACCAGCAGCTCAGGGGACAGTGGGGGGGAAGGCTGAGCTTTCCCAGGGAGGTTTTGTTGAAGTAAAAGAATTCCTGCCCTGTTTTTATGGGAGCATGGATCAGCAGTGCCTTTCCCCACACCGAGCTGCTGCACTACAGTTTGCTCCACACCATTGATAATAAAGATGGCTACAGATGTGAAAACAAAAGATCTCTCCCAAAATATCCACTCCACTGTCAGTGTTTGGCTGTTTTCAGGACTTGGCCAGGGTTGAGTTTGCTTTGGTGGGATTTGGTCCTTGGAAAAGGACAGGCCATGGAAGCCTTCCAGCTGAGGGTGCTCTCTGTGCCGACTGGGAGCTCCCTCGCTTTGCTGCCCACGTCCTTCTGCTCTCCTCCCACACAGCCAAGAAAGGCACCAGGGATGAAGCCAGGCCTGGAAGACACCAGCAGGAGGCAGATCCCAGAGGAGGATTTGGGGACACTGACAGAGGAATGTCACTGGTGCCAACCAGCCCTGCTCAGGCATCGTCACCTACCCCGGGATGACATAGGGCGAGTTGTAGATCCCAGAATTCAAGCTGTGAGTGATGATGAAATGCTTCACCCACGGGGCCAGGACCTGGGAGGTGAAGGGGAGGAAGTCAGAGCTGGAGAGTGGGTGCGAGGCTTAGGGGGCAGCAGGAG